>BTHU01000005.1:107750577-107810577 GCA_036184795.1 Tokudaia tokunoshimensis | reverse complement strand
CCAGCATGGCTGGTTCACTTACATGGATGAGTGGAATCCCATCTTCAGGAAGTCAATCTCAGGCAGCACTCAGCTTCCTGGAAGGAAGGAAGGATGTGTTAACTGAACCTGTTTCCCACCTCTGAGAGGTTGAGCAGAAGGATTGTGACCTTAGTGTGTGTCCCCAGTGTTCACATGGTGTCTAATGAATGAATGAAGGAAGGAAGGAAGGAATGAACGAATGAATGGATAATGGGGCCAATAGATGATGTGATCAATGTCTTTCAATGACCTGAGCTGACCTGGCATTGCCCCAGGCTGGGCTAGCAGAAGGGATCCCAGAGCAGACCCAGTATTTAAAGCCCTGGCTTGAGACTAATGGGGGGCTGGCTCCCCAGGGTCAGCTCACCCACACCCAGGAGGTCTCAGGAGGCCTGGAGGGTGCAGAAACAGGGGACTGGTGAGGTCCCCTGGTGATCTCAGGGAGGTTGGGAGGCACTGTGGGACCTTTAATGATGACTAATTTGCAGCTTATTAATGCAGTGGTAATTAAGAATATTCATTTTATTAAAAGCCGTTTATTGTAATAACACATGCAAATCTGGAGAGTGCATTGTGCTCACGTACTAATCCACACAGGTCTATTGTGGCTCAGCCGAAGGCAGGTCGCTGCGTCACTAATTGTTAGAGTTTAGGGTCTAATTTTAAACCCTTTTAATTCCATTTGAAATAATTGCTTTAATGAAATTCAAAGTACTCAGAGGCAGCCATGGGAAGGGTGGGTGGTGGTCCCCTCCTGCCCCCAGGGAACTGGGCTTTAAGCCTTGTGGTAGAGAAGCAAGGCTTGTCCTGAGGCTTCAGAGCAAGAGGAAGCTGGTGACACCCCTTGAGGGTCAGGGCCTTGTCTGTTTAAGGATAGTAGCCCAGGCTGAGGGGAGCCAGTCAGAATGCAGGGACCACAGAGGCCCGGGAGATGTCACTTCTCTAAGCCACGCTAGGTCAAGGGGGCAAAACTCAGCTTTCACCAAAGCTTATCTACCTGTCTTCTTCTCAGAGACCATCTATGTCCTGATGGGGTGGGTCATACCCGGGGTTCCAAACCTTGGCAGGATCAGAACCACCTGAGGGTGTCTCTAAGCACAGTTTCTTGAGCTTCATACTGGGTGCATACAGTTGGGACTGTCTGGGGTGGAGCCTGAGGTCTTAATCTTGTCCATGCCTCCAGCTGCTGTATCAGACCCTTCCCAAGGCTGGGACTTACTCTTTTTTCTAGGTTTGTTCCCCAGTGCTAAGTCCAGACCAGTAACTCTCAACCTGTGGTTCTCGACCCCTTTGTGGGTCACATATCAGATTTTCTGCACATCACATATATTCACATTGCGATTCATAACAGTAGCAAAACTACAGTTATGAAATAGCAACAAAATAATTTTATGGTTGTTGGTCACTACAGCATGAGGACCTGTTCTGAAGGTTGAGAACCACTGGTCTAGACAAGATTGTGTGCACAAAGATTGCACGGGGCGTTGTGTAGGATTTTGTTGAAGTCTGCTCACAGTCAGGGGCCAGCATCTGCTGGAAGCTACCACAGCTTTCTGAGCAGAATGTTCTGGAATCTGTGATAGGAAGCTATCTTTGAAGGAAGGGAAAGTGGAGGCTTCACCAAAGAAACTGACTTGGAGAGAAAGTAGGATGTGGTATCAGGAGAGTGGGGAAGGATGTTCTAGAATGGGGAAGAACAGAGGTAAGGGAGCAGAGACATGGACATCTGGGCACTGGATGGCAGGCTGGGGGAATCCCTGGGACCCCTGCCTTCTGTTCTTCATGTTTCATGTGTGTGTGTGTGTGTGTGTGTGTGTGTGTGTGGTGTGTGTGGTGTGATGTATGTGGTGTGTGATGGGGGGGTTGGTGTATATGTGTGGTATGGTGTGGTGTGTGTGTGTGTGTGTGTGTGTGTGGTGTGGTGTGTGTGGTATCTGTGTGTGTATGTGGTGTGTTTGTGTGGTTTGAGGTGAGTGTGTGTGTGTGTGTAATTGTGAGTTGTTTCTTGTAGAGTGTAGCTATTGCTGTCTTGTTGACAGGACTGTTCTCTCTCCAATGGACTTTGAGGACACAAATAGCGGTGATGGTTTGTATATGCTCGGCCCAGGGAGTGGCATTATTAGGAAGTGTGGCCTTGTTGGTGTAGGTGAGTCACTGTGGACATGGGCTTAAGACCCTCATCCTAGCAGCCTTTAGATGAAGATGTAGAACTCTCAGCCCTGCCTGCACCATGTCTGCCTAGATGCTCTCTTGCTCCCACCTTGACGATAATGGACTGAACCTTTGAACCTGTAAGCCAGCCCCAATTAAATGTTGTCCTTTGTAAGAGTTGCCTTGGTCATGGTGTCTGTTCACAGCAGTAAAACCCTAACTCAGACAGCATCCACATCCTCCACCTGGCAGGGAACAGTGGGTGGGAAACTGACTTCAGCTAACACCCCTGACTTGCACCTTAGAGCATGCCCTTCCCCAGTGGAACTGCACTCTGAAATGCATCCCTATCAACAGATAGACAACTCAGAGTGACATTGAATTAGGGAATTGGGCTGAGCTAGGCCTGGACTCTGGACCTACAGAAGCTCTGAGAGAAAAATGCCTTGAGGTGGCGGGTGCAGCTCAGAAGACTGCATGCTTAGCTGCAGGAAGCCCTGAGTTCGAGCCTCAGTGCTTCATAAACCAGGTATGATGGTGTATGTCTGTAACTCCAGCTGTCCGGATGCAAGTAGAGAATCACTCTCTCAGGATCAACTTCTCCAAAGCCACTCTCTGCAATAGATCTTTTTTCCCCCTTTCCTTTTCAGTTTTCCATCCCTCCCTCCCTCCCTCCCTCCCTCTTTCCCTCCCTTCCTCCTTCCCTCCCTCCATACCTCCCAATCTCTCTGTCTGTCTCTCTCTCTCTCTCTCTCTCTCTCTCTCTCTCTCTCTCTCTCTCTCTCTCTCTCTCTCTCTCTCTCTCTCTCCCTGAAACAGGGTCTCTTTGTAGCCCAGGCTGGGCCTGGAGCATATTACATAATCCAGCTTGGCTTCCAACTCATGATGATCCTTCTGCCTCAGCCTACCAACAGCTGGGAGCTGCCACACCTGGCAAGATCTTTTTTATCTTTCTTTTTCTTAAGCAAAATTTATGTATGGTAAACCACATAGATTCCAACCACATACTTTGATGAGTTTTGACATGTGTGCATGCTCATGAAACAATCACCTCAATTAAGGTCTTCCTAAGGTTTGTTGATGTTTCTAAGACATTCCTACTTTTTTTTCTCATCTAGTCAGTCTCCTAGTACTGATCATAAGGATCCACTGTTCAGAATATTACTGTTAGAGTTTAATTTTGTATTAGGACTCTTTCACTCAACACCAGTGGCTCTCAACGGCCCTTTCATGGGGTTGCATATCCGATATTTACATTACAGTTCATAACAGGAGCAAGATTACAGGTATGACGTAGCAATGAAAAAAAATTATGGTTGGGGGTCAGCACAGTATGAGGAGCTGTATCATAGGGTTGCATTAGGAATGTTGAGAGCCACTGTTCAACATGCTTCTGAGACTTGTTTGAGCTGTTGTGTACATCAGCAGCTAAATCTTATTTCCTGTTGACTAGCATTCCATAGAGTGCACACATCAACATGCATTATTGATCTACCTGTTACTGGATGTTGGGGTGTTTTCAGTTTGGGGCTGTTATGAATGCTACTGCTAAGAATATCCATGTATGAGTCTTTTAAGACATGTATGTTTTTATTCATCTTGGGAAATTCCTGAGGAGTGGACTGCTTGGACCTTACAGTGAGCGTTTGCTTTCTTACCAGCTGGCTCACAGTATTCTGTCCTCCAGAACTGTAGAGAATTCCAGGGTCTCTTATACCCTTAGTAAGATGGATATTTTCTGGCTTTTGAGTTTTTGATAGTGGGTGTCGAGTGGTATCATGCTGTGGTTTTCTCATGATTCCTGATATACAACAACCTTTCCTGTGTTTGTGTATTTAAGCACATCTTTTTGTGATATATACATCCAAGCATCTGGCTCAGACGCCCAGGCAGTATATCTTTTTAGTGTTGACTTTTCAATAAACAATCACATGACTAAGAGTATTTTCTCCTAGTCTTGTTTCTCATCTCAGGATGAGCAGAGCTGGAAATTTCAGCAGAGTTCAATCTGTCAGTCATATTTGCTGACGACTGGCTTTCCCCGGCTTGACTGTGGCTCCTAAATAACGGGTCCCATGGGACCTGGGTGCTAAAGATACTGTCTTACCCTAGGTTACAAAGATCGTCACTAATGTTTCCTGAGATTCATAAGTCTGAGTTAGCACATTCCGACTTTTAAATCTAATCAAGTCAGTTTGTGTGTGTGTGCGTGTGTGTTTGTGTGCATGTGTTTGTTTTCATGCTGTTTTATTTTCCTGTTTTAGAGATTTTTTTCCCCAGCACCATTTCTTGAGACTTTCACATCCATGTCAAATTGTGTTGATGTTTTGTTAAAACCCACAGAGCTGTCTGTGTGGGGCTGTGTTGGATTCTCTTATTATGATTTTAACTGTGTACTCTCTTCATTATATTCATTATTGTACTCTATGAGCTTTGTATAATTATTGAAATCAGGGAATGCACTCACAGTGTGTGTGTGTGTGTGTGTGTGTGTGTGTGTGTGTGTGTGTGTGTGAGAGAGAGAGAGAGAGAGAGAGACTGTGTAATTTCAAGATTGTTTGGGTTATTCCATATCCCTGGCAGTATCATATATATTTTAAATCACTTGTCAATTTTATTTAGAAACGATTTGATTTAATATATGATTGGAGGATGGGAGAGATGGCTCAGAAGTTAGGTGCAAGTTCTTCTCTTGTAGAGGACCAGAGTTCAGTTCCTGACTCCCACATCAGGAGGTTCACAACAAACTGAATTCCAGCTTCAAGGGATCTGATGCCCTCTTCTGGCTTCCAAGGGCAACTGCACAGTGCACTCATATTTGTGCACAATGACATATGCTTATAAATGATTAAATATTTAAAAGTATTAGGGTCTGGAGAGATGGCTAAGTGGTTAAGAGCACTGACTGCTCTTCCAAAAGTCCTGAGTTCAATACCCAGCAACCACATGGTGGTTCACAACCATCTGTAATGGGATCTGATGCCCTCTTCTGGTGTGTCTGAAGACAGCTACAGTGTACTCATACATAAAATAAACAAACAAACAAATAAATAAAAATATTAATCTTTAGAAAAATGTCTATAATTGGGGTTGTAATATGTATAGTCATTCTGGGGGAGAAATACATTTTCAGAATAGGATTGCTAGTCATAAATACAGTATATTTCATCACTTGTTTAGTTACGTATTCATTTATTTAACTCAGTATTTTGTGATTTTTAGTATATATAGTTTCAAATAACCCTGGCTAAATTTATCCCTAAATATTTTTTGCTTCATGTTATAAATTGAAATTTCTGAATGCTTGCTGCTGACACATAGGAAAAAACATTTTTCTGTGGATTAACCTTTTTTTTTAAACCAGTCATCTTGATAAATTAATATTATGGTTTGAATAAATTTTAAATGTATTTTTAGTTTGTCTTTATATTTGCGTGTGGGTATATGTGCACACATGCACTGCTCTTGGAGGCAGAAAGGATGCTGGATACCCTGAAACTGTAGTTATAGGCAGTTGTGGGCCTCTGAACATGAGGACTGGGAACTGAACTTAGGTCCTGTAGAGGAGTGGCAAGTGCTTTTAGCTGCTGGGCCATCTCTCCAGCCCCGTTGAGTGATTTAAAAATTAAAAAAATAATAACAGCTTCATCATCAGTGGCTCTACCATTACTAAATACAGTTTTAATTCTTTCCCAGGATTAGACTGATCCTCCCCTGCCTGGCAGTACAAAGGCAGAGGCCACAGCTACATCCTCCTTCTTATTGAAGTGCCTGGAGAGTATGCAGCAACCCATTGCCAGTTGCTACAGTTGCTGCTACTATTGCTGTGCAGTTACTGTTACATTTTCACAGTTATGTTACTGTTTTCATTGACACCCCCACACACACATGAAGGGAGTTTCCGAGGCTTGAATGCCTGCTGAGTTTCTCCGATGACTTTCCTACACTATTGGGATGACTTTATCCTCTCCCTTTGAAACGTGCTGGATGACGCTGATTTTTCAAATATCAAACCAACCTTGGATTCCTGCAGTCAGTCCCACTTCACTCAAATTCAGTCTCCTTTCGTATATCTTTGAATCAATTTTGTTAATATTTCATTAAGGAATGCTATATTTATATTCATGAAACATACTGGCATATTACACTACCTCTCCCCTGGTTATTGTCTGGCTTCTGGTACCAGATTTATGCTGACTTACAAAACAAATTGGGGATTGTTCCAGGCAACTCTGTTTTCTGAAAGACTTTGCATACAGTTGATATTATCCAGCCATGATATTATCTGTTGTCAGATACTATCTAAAAACAAAACAAAACAAAACAAAACAACAACAAAACCTTACCAGTGTTGTTGCTGAGTCTAGAGTTTTCCTTATGGGAAAGTTTTGATTACACCCTCAACTTCTGAAATGAACACACAGCTTTAATTTCCCATTTCTTCTTGCTTCACTATGGACTAGTTGTGCCGTGTGCGCTTCTTAAGGAACTTTGCCTACTTAGACGAAGTGGGCAAATCTAAGAAAATAATGCAGTTTTTCCTTTAATACTTGAAGCATTGATAATGGTGTCCCTCACCCTCATCTCTTTTCTCTCTTTCCATTTTTTTTCACTCTCCCCATCTCCCTCTCTCCTCTCCTCTCCTCTCCCTCTCCTCCCTCATCTCCCTCTCTCCTCTCCTCTCCTCTCCCTCTCCTCCCCCATCTCCCTCTCTCCTCTCCTCTCCCTCTCCTCCCTCATCTCCCTTTCTCCCCTCATTTCCCTCTCTCTCCTCATCTCCTTCTCCTCCCTCTTTCCATCTTTGTCTTAAGTTATGGATCCTGTTTTTAAATTTTTATTAATCTTTCTTTTTTTTTCAAGACAAAAAGATTTTATTTAAATAAAGTTGGGGGGCTGGGAAGGCTCAGTGGTTAAGAACACTGGTTGCTCTCCAGTAGCACCCCCACGGCAGCTCAGGTCGTCCAGTTCCTGGGATAATTCCTTTACCTGGATTCAGAAAGCACTAATACATACTATACATACATGAAGTAAAAATGAAGTCAACTCTGTGACAAACCAGCACTGGTGCCTGAAGACTCTAGACAAAGGCATTTCTGTTATGCCAGCCAATCAGGGAAACTAACCTGGCCATATTGGCTTAGATACAACCAAAGCCTAAGAACATTTAGCTAACAATTGTTTACAATTTGAAGGCACACAGGCATGGTGCTACATTTCAACTGGGGACTAAGCAAACATGAACCTTTTAGTGTCAATGCACATGCAAGTAAGTCCACTACTGGTATACCTGTAATACCAGCTTCTGGGAGATGGAGGTCCATACCCTCCGCATGCTAATATACAGTTTTGGGCTGACAGCCTGTTAAAACCAAGCCAAGCCCTCCCAATCTAACTACATAGTGTATTACAGTGAGTGGTGCCCACAGGAGTTTATTAATCTTTCTAAAGGCATGGATTTTACCTTGTTACCATTCTCTTCCTCTTCTCTTTCATTTATTTCTTGTTTTTACCATCTCCTTCCTTTTTTTATTGTGATTTAATCTCCCCTGTCTAGTACTGCATCAAGGTAGAATTATTAGATCCCTTATTTAAAAAGCTTTATTTCTAATATGGATATTTAAAGATTTCTTCCTTTCTATTTTTACACTTCTGAGTGTTTTTCCTGCTTCTATGTCTATGTACAATATGCATGCCTGGTGCCCCAGAGGCCAGAAGAGGTTGTCAGATCCCCTGGAACTGGAGCTACAGACAGTTGTGAGCTGCCATGTGGGTGCTGGGAATGGATCCTGGGTCCGCTGCTGTAGCAGCTGGTGCTGGTAACCACTGAGCCATCTTTCCAGGCTCCTGAGATGGACTCCCCTCTGCGAGCTGCTTCACTACATCTCACAAACTGATGCACTGCATATTCATTTTCATTTGACTCAGAACCCTTTACATTTTCCTTTGGGGGGGTGTCACTTGGTTGTGTTGGATATGTAGAAGCACAATCTTCAATTTTGACTTATGTGGAGCTTTTTAAAAATCGGATATTTCAAGTTATTACTTTTGAGGAGTCTACATGTACCATTGTTAGATGACATCTTCATTAACTTTCAATCTTTTGCAGTTTATTGGAATTTACGTTAAGGTCTTGTATGCACCAGTCTTGGTGAGAAGAGCATGCATGCTGGAGATGTCCAACATAAGGCTCCACAGCTATGAATTAGGTAAAGCTAGCTGATAGTGCTGCTCAGATTTCAGATTTTCTATATCCTTTCTGACTCAGGAGAAGGTAGTGTTGAAATCTCCTGTTATCAGAACCAGTGTACGCCCTACTTCTTGAGGACCTGCTAAAAGATATACATGTAGTTAGGAGGGTGTGGTAGTTTAAACAAGAAATGTTTGGACCCCCGTTAGTGACATTGTTCCGGAGACTTAGGAGGCCTTGCCTCCTTGAAGGATAGACATCACTGGAGAGGAGCTCTGAGAGCTAAAGACTGGCCCATTTTGAGTTCACTCTCTCTGTTTCTCCCTTGAGGTTCGAGATGTAGGCCCTCGCCTTCTTGCTTGGTCTGCCTCTGAGGGAAGCAGACCCCATCCTAGCTCTGGTAGGCAATCTGCTGTCAGCCAATGTGAGCTTCAGGTGCCAGTGGTGAGACAAATAACCAGCTCAGACAGGCTGAAGAGGAGAATTTTGCTCCAAGACAAGTGGTGAGGCTCCAGGAAGTTCGAATCCTTGCTGATAAGTTATTTTTTTGTGTGGGTGAAATGAGCCAATTCAAGCCAGATTGTAAGTGGGGTATGGATGTTGGGCGGGGAGGGGATGTTATTCAATAGCCCAGGCTGGCCTCTAACCCAGGACAATTTTCTCATTCAGCTTCCCCAGGCTGGTGCTAGGATTACAGGAATGAGCCACTGCAACCCATTGCTTCCATTTCAATAACATGTTAAATAAATGCTATGATTTTCAAAATTAAAGGTTTCTTTAAGGTCACAAAGCAATGGAGTGACAGAACCCAGCTTATGTCCAACTTCAACTCCAGAGCCTGTGCTCAGCCCCAGACTTCCTCCTCAGGTTCAGGCCTCTGCCGTACAGTGAGAACGCTGATGTATAAAGAGAGGAAGGGATTTGTCCAGGGTCACAGAACTAGCAAGCAACTCACAGTAGCTCAGAACTCAGTTTATCTAACTACAAAGCCCTGTGCTCTCAACGTGTCTCTGCCTCCGGTGGCTTCCCACCCTCTGGCTGCCACCGCTCCTGCACCTTTGACTCCAAACAGAGACCCCTCCGTCACCAAATAATGTGATCAAATCAAACCTTCTTTCCATACAATTAGAAAACATAACAGGTTACAGCATTTTAAAAAAAAAAAAGCAAAAACCTCCAAAGCTGCTCAAAGCTAATTAATTTCTATTACTAGTGAGAGAGGACCCACTTATCATGTCTTTTCTTATTCAAATTACCATTGACGGCACCTGCTTTTTTATTCTTGGGAAATCCTGCTACAATGCGGGTAAATTATGTAAGACTGTAGAATTTATGAAGATAAGGCAATTAGCATCACAAAACCAAGTCCGGGTTACAATTTCTGGGGAATAGAAAGAAGTGTGGTGCTCCCTTAAATGGCCCAGGGAAGTCTCACAGACTGAGTTAATCCTGAGGTAGTCAGGAAAATTGAGGGCTAAATGGTGCCCATGATGGTGAGGAATGAATTGTCTGGGTCTTTTGGTGGTGGTGGGGGGGGGGCGGGGGCGCTGTCTGTGACGAGAAGGCAGAGGCCTGGACATCTCTTGCTTCCCCTGGAAAGAAGAGGGGTGGATGCAGGGTTTGGGTGGTGAGAAGGAAGAGGAAGTTTTAAAGATTTTTGGTGTTTGGGGTCAAGCAGAGTCCTTCACTTTGGGGGTGGAGAGCACCCTGTATGGATTTTTAAAGTTTTCACTGTGGCTCAAAGCAGGCTCCAGCCTCAGCTGCTGCACGGCAGGTGCACGCTTACAGTGCTTGTGTGAGCTTCCGTCTGCTGCAGGGCTCAGTGAGCCTGAGAGGGGCCTGGAGGGGCCCTGCCAGCAGTCACAGAGCTCAGGAGGTGAAGGCAGGAGGGGCTGGGGTTCAAGTGAGTTTCATCCAGCCTGGGCTGCACGAGACCCTACCTCAATAGACCAAAATAAGTAAGTAAATAAATAAACAAACACACAAATAAATAAATTTAAATAATTACTTTTATATAATTATGGCACATTTTATTAAATAATAAAAGTAAATAAGTAAACAAACAAACAAACCAAACAGTACCCTTGAACCACTAGGAATACTTGACTGACTAGATGGAGATGCCATAGGTATGGGGTGTACTTCTGAGACTGTGTGCGAAATTTAAGGTGTGGCGTATGTCTATGTGCATGTATGGGCGTACAGCTTCTATTAAATGCTGAGCAAGTTTTAGGGCACTTCAGCTGAATTGGAAGCCAACTTATATTGTTTGGGGTCAGGAAGAGGCAGAAACCTTCCCCACTCCCCAGATAGAAGCGTGGTGCCTCCTGCAACTAGGCCTACCTGCATCGGTTAGGATTAGGATGAATGGGGTAGAACCTGCCTTCTGGGCTCCTGGATTGAAAATCAACTGCTCGCCAGTCTACTGGTCCTCACCTGTGGGAGCTTCCCCAGCAACCTCTCCTGCTCCACAGGAGTGTGTGGGTGAGAAGACGGCACAGGTCCCTTGGCATTTGGAAAGCCTGGCGGGCAAGGGTTGGGCTCCATGCCAGCCCTTATCGGCTTTCTTACGCCCTTGTGTGAAGTACAACCTAGCAGCTGTACACTTCTTATCAAGTTCTCTGGGCCTGGAGGCGAACCACTGGTTTTTAGTTTTCCCTCCCTTCCTCCCTCCCTCCTTCTTTCCTTCCTTTCTTCCCCCCTCCCTCCCTTCCTTCTTTCCTTCCTTCCTTCCCTCCCTCCCTCCCTCCCTCTCTCCTTCCCTCTCTCCTCCCCTTTCTCCCTTCCTTCCTCCTCTCCCTCCCTCCTCTCCTCCTTCCTTCCCCCTCCTTCCAGTTCTTCTTTTCTTCCTCCCTCCTTCCTTTCCTCCTTCCTTTTCTTTTTTCCTTCTTTCTCTCTTCTTCCCTTCCTCCTTCCTCCCCGTTCCCTCTTTTTGGCAAGAACCCAAGAATATTCTAGGTAAGCCTACCCAGCAGAAGAGCCAGTTGAGGGGTCAGGACACTGTTAGCTATGGATGGGACAGCCATCATGGTGAGACAGGGGCTTTCTTCTCCAGTTGACTACAGGGCCAGCCAGACCCTAAGCTAGATAGGTTGGAGAGAAAACAGGGTGGACACAGAAAGGAGGCCTGGAGGGGAGAAGCAGAAGATGTGGTAACATGTCTGGGGAAGGGTCGGTGGGCCAGAGGAGCAGACAAGTCGTAGGGTATGGGAATTGGGTCTAAAAGAGAAAAAGGCCATAGGGTCCATGTGGGCCAGTGTGGAGACCTTTCCTACTCTGAGTGGTCAGTGGTGGGAAGGGGGACATCTGAGGACTCTGGCTGTGTGTGAAAGGGCATCCTGGGAGAGAAGGAAGCAGGAGTCAGTGGCTCCTGAAGCGGTCTTTCCAGAGGAGAGCTGTTGACAGTGTGAACCTAGAAGGGAGTGTTTCCAAGGGTGAGAATAAGTGCACCTTACATATGGGTGGGTTTAAGGTACCACAGATGGGTAAGTGTACCATACATATGGGTGGATTTAAGGTACCACAGATGGGTAAGTGTACCATACATATGGGTGGGTTTAAGGTACCACTGACAGGTAGGTGCACCATACATATGCATGGGTTTAAGGACCACTGATGGGATTAAATGACACACTACAAATGAGATGAAAAGAGTCAAGATATGTCAAGGCTTTCTGAACTTGTACAATGGAGTAGAGTGGAGTCTGGCTGTCATCAGAGAGCTTGATGGTACAAATCCCTTCATCTCCCTCCTTCCCCATAAGGCATGCATAGGGCTCAAATGGACTGTTCCCCTCTGCCTCACAACTGCTCTTGGCTTCTTTCCCCAGTGTCATCTTTATTTTTTTGTGATGAAGTGATGTGTTAGCCTAAATGTGAGATATATCCATCTATCCATTCACCCACCAACCATCAGGACAATTCTCCACCCTCTGGTCCATCTATTTACCCACCCACTATCAGGGCATCTCTGCATCCTCTTGTCCACCTATCTACCCACCCACCAACCATCAGGACATCTCTGCATCCTCTGGTCCACACACCCACCTACCATCAGGACATCTCTCCACCCTCTGGTACATCTATCCATCCACTTGCCAAACATCAATACACCTCTCTAGCGACTGCTCCATGCATCCACCCACCCATACAACTATTCACCCACCCTTTCATTTACATACAATTAAACGTTTACTGAAAACCTGCCTTGTGAAGATGATAGTCTAAGCATGAGAGATTCGGACCTGACTGTCAGCCTGAACATTGCAGTCTCAGAACTTAAGCTTCCTCTAGACCCTCGTGCAAAGAAGACACTGCTTTTCCCATCTGTGCCTGCCGCCTCCCTCACCACCTACATCCTGGCTTCCCTGACAATTTTTGTAATATAGCATTTCTAATCATGTAGGGGAGACCTGAGAGTTCCTTGGGATTCATATCGCTCGTTCCCAGTCATTTCTTTAGCAATTAGATGCTTAGTTACTGTAATAACTGGACATATTGGAAGCTTCAGAGATGACTGTTAGGACAGATTTTTTTTTCTAGCCCTATTTACAAACCACACATGCCATGGTTTCTCTAGGGGGATTGGAAAAACAAGTGAAGAATCCAACTATTCAGGGGTGCTGTCTTGGGACCCCAGGCAGTACGGCCCAAACTGAGTGAACTGCTGAGAATATGAGGATGTAGAACTTGGCCCATCCTTTGGAGAAGGGCCAGCAGCTAGCTTAGGAAGAACTGCATTCAGGCTTTGAAAAGAAGTTGAATCAGGTGACAAGACAGAGAAGAGGTAAGGAAAGTATTGCACACAGGGAGGGACAGCGAGCGGCCACTGCCGCCTGGATGGGAGTCCAAGGAACACTGAGCTCCTCTTGAGAGCAAGGTCTGATTGCCCAGAACCTCAGATGAGGTTCACACGGCGACGTGAACAGTCTCATCCAGTCTCAGAACTTCAAAGTTCAACCCCCTTTGAACTGTGGATTCGTCACTCCCTGAGCAATTATCCTTCATTTTCCAGACACCAAAGTTGGTTCTTAGGGATGTACCTGGGGCCTCCTGGAGCCAGGGCAGAGCGGCAGGGATTCCTGGGTCGTTAGCTGAAGCCCTACAGCCATTGCTTCAGCCTGACAGGGGCGTCTAGGCCACACTGCCCTGCCGAGGGTTCTAGATGGCCTTGGACTTACTGGACATGGAAATACCTATGTATTTCAAGTTCTGTACAAATGCCATGCCCCAAGGTGGTGACATGAGTTGAATGTCTCTCTGAGTTCTCCCTGAGAAGCTAGTAGAACTGTAACACTCTCTCAATTTATAAGAGAAATTGACTTCGAGAGAGAACTTTCCAGAACTGTGTCCACTCACTCCCTGGGATCCACAGACAAGGATTCAAATCTCCATCACACCACTGGAAGTGAGAGTAAATTTGAGCTAGAGGACAGCTCTCAGAAGAATCAGGCTAAGAACATCTATTTCTGAGGGTTAGGGTGTGAGAAAATGCTCGGACCGTGTGATGCATCCAAGGGACTCAGCGTAGAAAAGCTGTCAGTCTCTACCTGTACCCATCCCACTTCTACGAATTCTGGGCAACTCAAATCACGGACGCACAGGAGAGAAGAAGCATTCTTACCCAAGCAACTGTGTATGGCTGAAGATGCCAGGGCGCAGAAAGTCATGGGAAAGGGGTGGGTGGAATGTAGGGCAGGCTGACCTGGCAAGGGCAGACACTAGATACCCAGTTCAAGTTCAGTCTTATTGTGATTTCAGATAAGCAGCATATAATTCTTTTATGTGCTCTGTCCAGCACACCTACAGTTTAACCTGGCAAATGCTGTGAACTGAAGGCCAGACTGGGCCCTGTCCCAGATTCTCCTGGAGACAGATGCTTGGCTTTGGGTCAGTGTGGAAGGAAGGAGAGACAGGAGCAGGGCAGGGTAGGGCAGGGCAGGTCAAAGCTGGCCTTGCAAGTACCCCCCCACCCACCCAGCCCCAGGCTTCTCTGCTGGGCCTAAAGACTTCATAAAAGAAGAATGGGCTGGCAATTACTTTCAGCTAGAAACTGCCCACGCCTTTTCGGTGCAGCCTGGGTTCTCAGTTCTAAAAAGGATTTGGGGATTTGAATCAATTCCTTTCCTGACCAGTACAAATTGTACCTTTAAACAGGACTCATCTATGGGTCTACTTTTTTCTCCTACCAATTCGTGAGTAGCCTGCATCCTTCCTGGGCGTCTGGACTTGAGAGGACGAAGGAAGAGGCACCGTGTGTTAGAAGAGAGTCTCTTGCTAGAGTCTTGGTTGGCAGACTCAGGTCTACAGCTGGCAACATTAATCAGTCCTACGCCTTCGCTCTCAGTAGGAGTCGGACAGTCCTATCTTATGTACCATCCAGGAATACAGAGACAGGGTCGTTTCCTCTTCTGATTAAAGAATTAAAAGGTAGGAAACATCTGAGAGCTCCACAAAGCTGACATTCATTCAAAGAAGACAACTTTCTTGGCGTTTGAGACGGAAATGCCCGAAGGCCGTCGAGCTCCACATCTTAGCAGCTGCCTAGAGGAGGAGACTGGAGGAGAGAGGGAGGAAGTCAGGCCTTTTGAGTTAAGCAGGCATGGAGGTCAGCCTCGCAGGAGACACCAGCTATGTTGTGGGAGGGAAGCCTTCGAGGAGCTCAAAGTACCAGAAAAAGCAACCTTAGACTCTGGCCTGCATCAGAAAGGAAAAGAGAAAATAGAAGAAATAGGTCCATCTTTCTGGACCAACCCAGGCTAACCTCACAGCTCCTTGGGAACATGCCAGAGGGTGGGAATTCTGAGAAGGAAAAATACACTGTCTCGCGGAGGAGGAGATAATTATTCCCCCTGTTTCTTTAGTGTGGCTTACGGTGAATCCGCCTTGCTGAGGTGGGAGGGTTCCTTGCTTGGCCAGGTGTTTGAGTGGAACCAAATGGATTCATTTGTTTATGTTTGGGAAGCTTGGAATGGGAGGTCTACACCCAGACCCTGAGATTTCATTCTCTTGATCAAAAGGAGCTAGTTTTTCCTTAATGGGATTTCTTTTTGCTTTTATTACTTCAAAGGACTGCCTCGACTGCCTGACTAGAAAATGTACAAGGTCAGCCTCCATGACGGAGAGACCCCCAACCTCATCCATTACCCTGCTCACTCCCAACACCGTCTTTACCATCAGAACTTCTGGAAACAGCCCTGCGTCCTCATCAGCAAAATGCCTGCAGAGCGATTGGCTCACAGAGTGAGGACTTGAATTTGGATTCCCAGAGTCTGTATGAAAAGCCTGGTGTGGTGCCACATCCCGGTGATCTCAGCTCCAAAGAGATGAGGACTGAGGTCTCTGGAGCTCGTTGACAGCATTGGTGAGCTCGAGGGTCAGTGAGAGACCCCATCTCAAAAACTACTATGGAGCGATATGGGAAGATGCTAGGCATTGACCTCTGACCTCTCCTTGTACATATGCGCACGCACGCACACACGCGCGCGCGCACACACACACACACACACACACACACACACACACACATTCTCACAGTATTTGCTGGCCCCTGCCGCACACAGATGGAAAGAAAGACAAAACCAAATCCAGTTGATACTGTGCTTCAATCCCTGCCTCCTGCAGTGTCACACAGTGTCTGAGTCCGTCTGTCCCTTTAGGGCCAGGGCCCTGTTTAGCTGCAAATACATAGATCTGTGGCCTTGTATAGGAGCTGCTCCAGCTTTTCCCAGTTTCCAGCCCTGTAACCAGGACCTCTCCTTCGTCCTCTTCTCACAGTGCCTCAGCCTGTGGGGGTCTGTCCTCTCCTCTCTGCTCTTACCCACATCGTAAGCATAGATATGAAGAAAGGCTGACACCTCTTTGCTGCTGTCTTGCACATGGGGACGCTGGCTACAGTCAGTGGTTGAGTCATTGTCACCCTCCTGATGAAAACCCGGGTGGCCAGAGTGCAAAGGAGGGGGCCTGGGTGTTTCCCTTTGGGATGGTAAATTTAGCCAAGGACCTTAGGGCATTCTGAGTCTGACAAGAGTATAAATTATAAAACTTGCCAAGGAAATTCACAGATGAGTTCTTTGGGCACTGGAAGGGATTCTAGGAGAAGGGCTGACTCCTCAGCTCCCAGGGAGTCAGGTGGTTTCTCTTCCATTTCTCCATCTAGGAGCAGAGTGGGAGGAGTCCCCAGTATGGACAGCTCCCAGGGTGCATAGCGCTCATGGCTGACATCATCATTGGGCATCACAGAATCACGATAATGCTTAATGCTTGCAGTGCGGGTGATGCAGGGACCAGGACTGGGCCATGATGATGCAAGTCCCTATGGTTTTTAGATTTGGAAACCAAGGCTTAGTTTCGCAGCACCATTCTGTGAGTGACTGACAGAGCTGCAGCCAGAACCCAGTGCCTCCCCTGCTCCACCAAGGCCACCTGCCCAGGATCCTTTAATGGCTTTAGTTTTTGTTTTTTTTGATGCATTACTGCTGGCCTGACCCCATTTTCAGCAATGAGCTTTCCCTGGGAAGAAGTCTGCCCCCAAGAGCAGCAGGCCCAGGGGTCGCTCAGATTAAGACTCCGCTGAAAATGATCAAGTGCCTAGTGAATGTCAGCAAAGGCGGGGAGGGCGTGTCAATGACAGTTCATGTGCTTGGTGACTTGGTGACGAGAGTGTGGCCACCCCCACTTTACAAGTGGAGCTTAGAGAGACTGGAAGCCTTCCTTCCCCAAAGACCCCAGGATCCAGAGCCACTTTGTGTTTACCTCACACCCGCTAGAGTGGGTGTTCCAGAAAGAAAGCCAGGCACGATGCTAAGAAACAGTTATCTAAATACTAAAGAGTGAAGAGGCTTCGGTCGTTGGGTAACATCTGATGCCTGGTCACAGTCCACAAGCCTCCTGGCACGGGCCTTTCCGAACACATCACATATGGCTCTATTTCCTCATTCAAGATGCCCTGGGGCCACCTAGTTTCTTTCTCTAAGCAATTGGCTCCTGTTATCCCCTCTCCCCGGCCTCATTATTCAGCTCTGGGGTCAGTGAGAGATCTCATTTCAAAAACGAAGGTAGAAAGAGACAGAGGCATTGACCTCTGTCCTCTAAATTCACGGACAGATGAGGTCTTCTTTTCAATTAGTTGTCAACTCCCAAGTCACCTTCTGAAAGGGTCTTTGTCCACCCTGACTGCAAGGGTAACTCCAACCCCAACCCTCACCCAGAATATTAGCCAAGCAGCCTGATACCACCCCAGTGGCTTTCACTGTTCACTATGCACCCCTCTCACTAGACTGTGGATCCCTTGTCTGTTCTGACGACCAATTTATTCATGTGCCCAGAATAGCACGGAACACATGGTAGGAACCAGGCAGGCTTGTGGGATACATCTTTATCTCTTAAACGTGAATGGGTGAGACTTCAGGGCTTGGGACGATGTTGCCCTGTTCTCTCTGCCGACCACGGGTGTTCTTAGAAGTCCTGGAATTTTGTATCTCTTAACAAATCTCATTTACATCAGTCCTGCCACCTAAGCAGGTGGTACTTGAAACAAGCGATTTCACCCAAGTCGTGCATGGAGTGAGGGCACAGGGCTGCCAGGATTACCCACAATGCCTTCTTTCTTCCAGTGGCCCAGATGGAAAACTAGTCAGTAAATAGGTGTGGGGCCCTCAGAAAGGTCCATGGGCTTTCTGCAATAATGTAAAAGGAAAACTTTCAAATACCACCATTTGCAAATGAAGACCTTTAAAATAATGGGAGGGTGGCTCTAGAATGGGATGATTAGGATAATGTGATGTGTAAGTGGGCGCTTTTCCTCTCAAGGACCTACCTGAATTCTGCTGAGCTCATCCCACCCGAGACCTCAGAGAGATCAGTTATGACTTTTATTAAAGTCAAACCAATACCTGTATTCGCTGCCGCCTGGAGGAAATTTCTTTCTGTAACTCTGATTGAAGTTTAATGGGAACTACACAAAGAAAATTTACTTAACCTCCTCACCCATCTCTTCCACGGCGGAAGTCTGCTCATCACGTGCTCAGCTCCCAGGAGACCCTATCAAAGATAGCGCTTCTCAGTTTCATAATATTTCTCAGAGTAAAAGAGGGAAGACAGCTGCAGACCCCCAGTGCTTGAGACTACCTCACCCTCGATGTCTGATTTCACTTGCGGGAACAATACAGCGACGTCTTTTAGTACTTTGCACGTTACAAAATAAAAAGTGTATGAACTGTTGAAAAATTATCTCAGGTGGACATGAGGGTCCACACACACAAAGCTCTGGCTTGGCTGCCCTTGTTCTATTGTTAATCAACACCAGTTCCCCTGCTCCTGCAGGATAAAGAAAACCTCAGAGTGGTACCTCTCCTCCAGAGAGGCCCAGCCAGTAAGCACATCGCCTGCCATGTGTAGTACTTAATAGATAAACACCCTCATTTTTATTGGGAACTTTGCACATATAAAAGTTATATATATATATATATATATATGGAGATGGCTGTGGCTCAGTTGGGTAAGTGATTGCTTTGCATGCATGAAGATCTGAGTTTGACCCCTAGAAATTATGTGTAAAAAAAGGGGTGGGATGGGATATGGGGCTAAGTGCTTGTAATCACAACAGTGGGAGGGTCAAACATAGGCAGATCCCTGGGGCTTGTTGAGGCAGTATATGTCCATTAACCATAAATACCAATATGAATAATAAATAAAATAATAGATAGCAATAAAATAACCCTATTTCTTCTTTTCCACTATAATCTGAGCTTGAACTGAGAGTTGGTCGAGATCAGTGGTTTTCAGTTTTTCTAATACTGTAACCCTTTGATACAGTTCCTTGTGCTGTGGTGACCCTGTGAAAAGGTCATTTGACCCCCCAAGGGGTTGTGACCCACAGGTTGAGAACTACTGGTCTAGATGCTAGTGAATAAATCTTTAAAAATAAAATAAAAAACGAGAGAGAGTCTCTGTGACATCTGATTTGGTGACAATGAACTACATTGCCAACAATGCACACGTAAGCGGAAACAAACAGCAATTACAAGTTGGAAGGCCAGTGGTGACCAGAAATGATCTTCTGGAAGGGCTTTGAGTGCTGGCAATGCCTATGCCTTGACTAAGGTAACTATCGAATATTCCACAGAAACTGTAAATCTGGGTTTTTATATACTGATTCTCTCTCTCTCTCTCTCTCTCTCTCTCTCTCTCTCTCTCTCTCTCTCTCTCTCCTCTCGGGGGGTGGGAGGGTAGGGGGTATTGTATGTGGGGCTTCCCACACGGCTGCCACTTTGGTGATTGGGCAGTCACTCCATACAGCCCTCTGCTCTTGCTCTCAGGGGTTAGTGGCTACTCTTGCCCTTCTTTGACAGACACAGAGCATCCCTTTGGCAGCATCCCTAGAGAGAGGCCTAAATGTTAGCTGTGGGTTGCAGCTGATGCATTCTTAACATGTGCTGAGGAAGTCCCCCTCTGTGGGGGCTTCGTGCTGTCTCCTACCAGTGGCTCCAAAGGTGCCAGTGTTGGCACAAAGAGTATTTTCTCTTTCATTAATATAAGTTTAATTAGAAGAACATAGTTGGAGGGATCATAGTACTTCACCTCAAATTATACTCCAGAGCTATAGTGACAAAGACAGTTAGGTACTGGGATGAGGACAGACTGTCGTACCAACGAATTGGAATTGAGAACCTGAAAATAAACCAACAAATTAGCTATCATCTGATTTTTGACAAAAGAGACAAACTATCCAGTGGGGAAAAAAGATAACCCATTCAAAAAATGGTGCTGGCAAAACTGGATATGCACATGGGGAAGGACAAAATTAGAAGGCCTCAGACACATGCTGGAGAACACAGACAACAAGAACACAAGGAACATAGGACCCGTTGAGGTTGGAGATTTTTCTGAAGGGACTGTGGGTGAGGGAAGTACTTACTCACACTAGTTATGTGTCCTGGTGGTAGTGACTGTCTTAGTTACCATTCTATTGCTGTGAATTGACACCATGACCAAGGCAGCTTATAAAAGAAAGCCTTTGACTAGTGACTTGATTACAGTTTCAGAGGGTTGATCCATAACCATCATGGATAGAGTAAGGCAGCAGACAGGCAGGTGTGGCCCTAGAGCAGTATCTGAGGGCTCTCATCTATTCACAGTCACACAGCCTAGACTTTCCCCTAGTGATACACTCCCTCCAACAAGGTCACACCTCCTAATCCTTCCTAAACAGTTCCACAAACTGGGGAACAGTTATTTAAACCTATGGGGTGGGGAATTCTCATTAAAACCACCACAGTAACCATCACTGACTTCATGGTTTTGTCATCTTAACCTTCCACACACTGGAGAGCCCCACTTATTTTGAAGTTGTTGGTAGAATGTTTACTTTGAGTCAGTTCTGAAAATTAAAAAGTCTGGTGGAAAGTTTATTTTATAAGATCATGAAAAGGGAATTTTTTTTTAAGTTGGGGAGAATATTCACTCTGATGTACCAAATTCAAGATGGTTGAGCAAATCTTAGTGCATTTTAAATGATACAGCCATGACATTTATTATCAGACCACAATTGATTAAATTAGAAGTCATTAATAGAGAGATATATGCCAAATTTCCACATACTTACCACTGCAGTTGTAAGCAAGCTGTCAGTTGTTAGGTAAATGCTTTCTTTTATAAGCTGCCTTGTCATGGTGTCTCTACCCAGCAATAGAATGATAACTAAGACAGGCACTACCACAAAAATTTTAGATAACATATAGTTCAAAGAAACAAAAAGGGAGAGTAAAACAGTTTGATATAACTCTAAACAAAACTATATTAGGTCAAAGTACAGCATGCAAGTAGAGTAGTACTTAGAATCTGTACATTAAATTCTTATATTAAAAGGGATAAACTCAAATCAGTGTCACTCTTTTCCACTAGAGAATGAAGGCACGGACAGCCAAAGCAACAGAAAAGAAGTAAAAAGAGTGGAAATGGGTAAAACAAAATATAGGAAATAAAAAAGTAGTAAAATGAAGAACTGGTTCTTTTAGACTAGTATAAAATTGAGAGAGAGAGAGAGAGAGAGAGAGAGAGAGAGAGAGAGAGAGAGAGACAGACAGACAGACAGACAGACAGACAGACAGACAGAGACAGACAGACAGACAGACAAAGAGAGACAGACAGACAGACAGACAGAGAGACAGACAGACAGAGACAGACAGACAGACAGACAGACAAAGCGAGACAGACAGACAGACAGACAGACAGACAGACAAAGCGAGACAGACAGACAGACAGACAGACAAAGCGAGACAGACAGACAGACAGAGAGAGAGAGAGAGAGAGAGAGAGAGAGAGAGAGAGAGTACCACAGTGAGAAACCCCTGCCTCCCGAGCATCTAACATTATGAAAAACTAAAAGGTGAGGCGGAACCACAACTCTCAGGCATGGGCTTGCAGACTGATCTGTTTCCTGAAAGGAGATCCACACACCATTTCAGCTTGGCCACCGTGCTCAGGGGAACTGGAAATATGTGTTCCCAAAGACTTGTGCACATACATGTACAGTACTTATTAGTAATGTCCCGAGATGAAAGACAATGTTCATTATCAGGTAAAAGACTGCTCTTTGTTCATAAAATAGAGTTCTGTCCGGCTGTGAAAAGGACACTAGGGTTTACAAGAGTCTCACTGATGGAAAGAATCTAAAAGTAATACATATAATATTATTTCATTTACTTAAAATTCTCAGTATGGTGAGGACAGGGGTGATAATTCGATCAATGGTTGAGGAGAGGAAGACCATCTTGGATGGTGTTACATAAGATCAAGTCTACTAAATGATATACTATAAAGTATTCAGTACTTCAATAAGGCGGTTAAATGCTCAGAAGTATTATAAGAGAAAAATAAGATCTGAAGAATCAAAGAGAATCATAATAATAAGACGTAATGATTACAATAGAAGACTCAATAGACATACATTGCAACTACTTAGATATAGATGAAAAGAAAATTGGTAAACTGAAAGTGAGAACTCAGGAAGTTATGCAACAGAACATTAAAGGAAGAATTGAGCAAAAATATTGGGGCTGGAGTGCTGGCTCAAGTGGTTTAGAGCCCTGGCTGTTCTTCCAGAGTACCTGAGTTTGATTCCCAGCACTAACATGACAGCTCATAACTGCCTGTAACTCCAGGTCCAAGAGATCTGATATCCTCTTCTGGTTTCTTCCGATACTGGGCACACATATGGTGCACAGACATACATGTGAGCAAAACACTCGTACAAATAAAATTAAAAATAGTATATCTTAAAGAACGTGAGAATGTGAAATTAATATATTCCTAAAAGCATAATTTATTAAGAAGAAACAGAAAACAATTCTATAATCATTTAAAAAAATTGAATGAACAGTTGTCTTCTCATAAAGAAAACTCCAAGTATAAATGTTCTATTAATGATTTCCATTAAACACTTAAGATAACTAATAATTCTGAACTTAGGTTCATTTTCTAAAAGGTTAAAACCAGAAAGGTTCCTTCCTACTTCATGAAGTTAGCATGATACTAAAGTGTGTATGACACATGTGCATACACACACACAGACACACACACACACACACACACAATCAGTGTAAACACATGAAAGTATTGACTACTGACATCTGGCAATGTGTATAAATGAGGAACCATGGCTGGTAGAGTCTCAGTTACTTGGGGTTGGTGTAACACAAGGAATGGTCTTCTCATGTAACACAGACATGAGAAGGATCTGGTAAGCTAGAATCTCCTTGGCCTCCTGGTGTTTCTTCTTTAGCTGTCACATGGACAGACATACAGCCCCAGCCCCAGCAGCTGTCTGTCACCACACAGGTGATCTTAAGAAGGAAGGCAGGATCTTAGTAGTGTCGAGCAGAAATGCGGGAGACAATCAGTATCACAAAGGAGCCACCAAAGCAGCCTCCTCCGACTATGACCTGCGGCTTCTACAGGATGACAAGAAGTGTCTTGTCCAAAGCACTGTCATGTTTTTGAAAATATTAAAAGAGTGGAACCAAATCGTACCTGATTCCGACACCTGACACTGATTGTAGAGGTAAGGGGTGTGGGGACCGGCTTCCAGGAGCCCAGGATCTTTACGCTGGGCCTTGAAGAATGAATCAAATCCTACTGGGTAGAAGGAAGGCAGGCATCTGGACTCAATGCCCTCTGCATTGAAGAGTTTAAGACAGGAAAAGCCTGCGTTCAGAAAGGAATGGTGTAAGTTTAACCTGTATATTGCTTGAATATTCTGTTTGGTCCTTTGCTTTGGCCGAGGCTGAGTTGAACTGGAGGAGAGGAGGGTCACTTTGAAGTTCCATTACATGCAAACTAGCACCTCTGGGGGAAGGCAGTGCCCTTTTGCAAGGCCTGTGTGAGTAAATAGATATTAGCTAGGCAGGACACAGCCCAATGAGGGGCAGTGAGCCCTTGACTCCTTCAAAGGTGATTTGAGCTCCAATATGCCTCCACCCAGAGACTGTGCCTCAGACAAAGGGAGCATATTGGTCCTTGTCCCTGGTGGTTATGTCCAGGCAATCATGTCTAACAGTGGGACATGTCCCCAGATATCAAAGTTCTCAGGAAAAAAGTCTCCCCAGAGAAATAGAACAACCACAACAAAAAAGATGTTCATTGTACCCAGTGATTTGACTGACTAATGTCCCCCACCCTTAAATACCAGGTAAGAAGCCAGCTTTGTAAGAAGTCACGCTCTCTGACACCCAGTCACGTGATATCACACATGTTCCAATTTTCCTGAAAATGTCCAAATGTAGTTCTGAATGGTGATTTCTTCTGGGCCATACAGTCTACTCTTGGGAGAGTATGTTTGGACTTGATAAAGAGACTGTTATACTTTTACTCTCTTATTCAAGAGAATAAACATATTGCTATTATTTCTCTTTTCAGCAATGAAATTTCAGATAAAAGAGAAAATTGGGGGGAATATACTGTTTGATCTTAGTGTTTCAGATGGAGATGGGAAAGAGGGAAGTTAACCCATTGCACAAACCTAGTGTTGTTTGCCAAACCAAAGGGGTCGAAGCCGTCATAATGGGGACAGATGAGAACACACTGTGTGATTTTTGGAAAAGAGTTTCCTTTGGTGGTGTGTTCAGAGGTGGCGGAGCCTGCATGGGCTGAGTCTTGGTGAGACTTCACGAGGGAATTAGGCCAGGGATCCCCCCCCCATGAACCGATTACTGGCGACCTGTGGAAGCTCTAGATCTCTTGAGACTAGATTAGTATCTGACGAGCAAGCTTTCATTTGATGAAGCCTCCCCCGTGCTTCGATCTTAATTCTATACCATCATTCCTTTATTTCTCGGGTTTGCTATTTCTCAGCCACATTGAGACACAGACGGGGAGACCTTGTTAGGGTGTCACCGTGCTGTTTGGATTCAGCAAAATAACCCATTTTTGCTTTGTAAGTTGTTCAGCCTTGGGCATCCTGTTTTAACTGAAATAAATGGGCTGATACAGTCTACTTAGTTCTCACATAGAGGGAAAAGCATCCTGAAATCGGTTTCATCTTCATCCTAAAACCAAGAAACTAGAAGATTTTCATCTTAGGTTGAAGCTAGACCAGCCTGTTCTACAGACTCACCTACTGATGTTAATCATGAATTCAGGAGAAAATGGGAAAACAATAATGGTACTGAAGGTGTTGAAAAAATTCTCAAGATCAGGTATACAGTAAATATCTGATCCTTGCTAGAAGGGAGTCACCGTGATTGAGAGCCACTCTCCCCGGATTTTCACCTGGTACTGGTCAGTCTCTGTGGTATGGTGGGTACTTAGAGGAGCTGGATGCTCATGTGCCTTTGATGAGTCTGATGATGATGTTGGCCTCCAGGAAGAGTTGAAAACCAAAGGGCAAAAGCCTAGAAATGAAGGAGCTCCCAAATCTGTGCACTGATTCCACTAAAACCTTTGCCTGACACCTAAACTCTGAATGTGTGAGGTGAGGCTCCAAAAAAATTCTATGGGAAAAATAACATCTGGACTTCAGAAGAGAAACAAACTGAGTTTTCCATCACAGAGGCAGGGAGCAAAGTCTAAATCCCACCAGACAGGAAGGTCCTTAGGAAAGACCTCAAGGTTTGCACTGGAGCCTAGAAAGCCCTGCCCTAGAATTAAAAAGCACTTTTCAAGATAGGTGGTTAATTTAGTAATAAAAGGAAGGGGCTGGAGAGACGACTCATGGTTAAGACCACTTGCTACTTTTGCAAAGGTTCTAGGTTCAGTTTCTAGCATCCACATAACAGTTACAATTGTCTTTAACTCCATTTCCAGAGGATCAGAAATCTTCTTCTGGTCTCTGCATGTGCCAGACAAGCACATGGTACATACACATATATGTAGACAAACCACTCATCCACATATAATTATTTTTAGTTGTTAAAAATAAGCCTATCACTTTCACAGTACCTAATGCCAATCTCCTTTAAGGTCAAAAGTACCTTCTAGAACAGAACTCAACACTGTCCAGATAAAGATGCCAGAATATGAATAATCCAGTTTTTTTAAATTGCTGGACATATGAAGATATAGAAAAATGTAAACCATGAAGGGGAAAGTCAATTGATAAAAACAAAGTGGTGGGCTGGTGGGATCGCTCAGTGGGTAAAAATATTTAATGTACAAGCCTGGCAACCTGAGTTTGACTCCTGGGGTCAATGTCAAAAGGGAGGGTACCAGATGCAATGGCATGCATCTGCAATCTCAACCCTCACGTGGTGAGATGGAGAGAAAAGAGAAGGGACCAGTTAGACTGGAGTAAACTGTGCATTGAAGCAACAAGAGAGACTGCCTCAAAAACAAAGAATGGGGACTTATCCCCGGAAGTTGTTCTCTGAATCCCACACACCTGTGACCTGGCATGTGTGTGCATACATAAACACACACAGATAAAGTCAATTTTTAACTGACAAATGTTCAAAAGATTGAAATTAGACCAAGAGAACTGCTGTGATTCAAATATTTGCATCACATCAAATATCACTGAAATCTCATCTCCAGCTAGGGGTCTTCAAGGACATTAGGTCTTGAGGGCAGAGATCTCATGAATAGTATTAGTTCATTGTACTAGCTGGGTTTGCGTGTCAACTTGACACAAGCTGGAGTTATCACAGAGAAAGGAGCCTCTTCCGGGGAAATGCCTCCATGAGTTCCAGCAGTAAGGCATTTTCTCAATTAGTGATCAATGGTGGGAGGGTCAGTTGTGGGTGGTGCCATCCCTGGGCTGGTGGTCTTGGGTTCTATAAGAAAACAAGCTGAGCAAGCGATGGGGAGCAAGTCAGTAAGAAACATCCCTCCATGACCTCTGCATCAGCTCCTGCATCCAGGTTCCTACCCTGTTTGAGTTCCAGTCCTGACTTCCTTTGGTGATGAACAGCAATGTGGAAGTGTAAGCTGAATAAACCTGTTGCTCCTCAACTTGCTTCTTGATCATGGTGTTTGTGCAGATACAAACCCTGGCTAAGACAGTCCATTTACAAAAGAGGCCTAAGGTAGGTAGCCAGGCTCTTCTACAGCTGGGAGGCGCTGTCTCTGAGGAGGCATTTGATGTTCCTATAAACAGTCCAGTTTAAGACATTTGTTACATGGCACCGTGGATGTTCTGACAAGGAACACTAAGGTAACTATGCTAAGTTTAACAAATTTTTAGGAATGGTTGTATTTAATATGTGAAGAGATAGGGAGTTTGAGAAGAGAATTGTTAGCAACATTGTGAAAAAGAATCAAAAGAAAATTCTAGAACTGAAAAGAAAATATCTAAAAGGTAAAAGGAAAAAAAAATCATTAGAAAAATGTCGTGGTGGTAGACTGGTCAGGAACACATGCTCAAATACTTGGTTAAATAATTTTTTGTGGGCTGGAGGGATGGCTCAGCAGTTAAGACCACTGACTGCTCTTCCAGAGGTCCTGAGTTCAATTCTCAGTGACCACATGGTGGTTCACAACCATCTGTAATGGGATCAGATGCCCTCTTCTGGTGTGTCTGAAGAGAGCAACAGTGTACTCACATACATAAAATAAATTAAAAAATCTTAAAAAAATATTTTTTGTATGTGTGCTCATGTGAATGTATGCACTTACATGTGTGGGTACGTGTGCAGGTAGAAGTCAGAGGTCAATGTTGGTGTCTTTTTCAGTTGCACCCATCATCATCATCATCATCATCATCTTATAAAGTCTCTCATTGAACTTGGCTTTTACCAATTAGACCGGACTGGACCTATGAGCTCCAGGAATCTGCCTGTCTCTGCTCCTTCTTGACCTTCTGCTCTAAGGATGCAGATGGGTTGCTTTTATACGGGATTCTGAACTGAGGTCCTAAAGCTTCCATGACAGATACATCCAATACTAAGAGTTGATCAAACAAACAACAAAACAGAACAAATAAACCAAAACAGCAAAAAACCCACAATAAACCAAAATGGCAAAAATACAAGCCAAGCCACATACCCACAAATTGCAACACATATCCAAGATAAACCTGGAGAAAAGCATATAAAAGACTGTCAAAGTTGAATTCCTGGAAAACATGGGTGGACAGAATATATGAAAAGCAGCCAAAGATGTTTCTCATCATAAGCAGCTGGGCCAGGTGACACCATGATTGAAATAAAAGAAGGGACTGGAAAGATGGCTCAGGGGTTATGAATATTTGTCAAATTGAAATCGAGGTTCAGATCCAATGTCCACATCTGGAGGCTCACAATTGCCCCTGACTCCTGTTTCCAGGGATCTGAAACTGCCTTCTGGCCTCCATGGGCACTGGGGCACAGACTCAGGCACACATATACACATAAAAAAAATTTCTAAAAGAAAATCCCATCCTATATAAAACTATACAAAATAGAAATACCATATGAAAATCAGAAGGTAGCAAGATCAGTTCAGTTAAATGAGAGGCAAGATAATATGTCTGAAGGTAAGATATGCTGAAGTCCACAGCCGCACACAGACTACAACCTGAGCATTACACACAGAATATGTGCACAGGCCCTGTCCAAGGATGACACATAAGTTCACAAAGTGAACTTTTTTAGGCCAGGAGAGCACAGGTTAACATGTTCAAAGTCCTGGAAGAAAAAAACCGACTACCATCGATGGATATTATGCCCAGCAAAGCAATCTGTCAGAAAAAGAGGCGCTGTGGACTTTACCAGGTAAACATAAGAAAGAATATCATGCCAAGCCTGCCTTGGAACAAATGCCAAAGGGAGTTTTTCAGGCTGAACTAAAAGGAGCCAATTCCTTGTGCAAAAACATAGAAAAGTATAATACTGGCAAATGTAAGCATGCACTCAAGCCCAGAAAACCACTAATGCTTACATCACATATAACTTTAGGATAATGGATAAAAGACAAAACCTTAAAATAGCAATATCTGTGATAAGTTGGTAAGGGATACAGAATATAAAAAGGTATAAACAGTGATTTCAAAAACAGAATAGGTTGAAGACTGAAATGACAGATTCTTGTGCAAACAGAAACCTGTAGAAAGGTACACAAGAGATGGAAAAGAAATCCAAGCACAGCAGCTCAGAAAAACAGTCTAAAGGTGGATGAGAGAAAGGAAAGAACAAATATCTACGCAACAATCAGAAAACAACAAAATAGCAGTGGGTCCTTTCTAACCAATATTACCTGAAACATAAATGGGTTAAATCCTCCGATCAAAATGTGCATAGAAACTGAATAGATTTTCACAAAGCAAAGGCTCACTATTCGTTGCTTTCCATTGCTATGAAGAAATAGCTAATTAAGAGGACAGGTTTATGTTACTCATGGTTGGGGGGGTGGGGTTGGGTTAGTCCATAACCACTTAGCTCCACTGCCTTTGCATCTGTGATGAAGCACAACCCCATGACAGTGGAGTTAGAGCTGAAACCTGCTTACCTATGGTGACTAAGAAGCAAAGAGCAAGAAAGGGCCAAAGCCTACTATCTCCCCCAATGACTTAACTGCCTAAGCTTTGGGAGTCATTTCATATTCAAACTGTAGTCTATCAGAGACTCAATTCGCCTTTAGGGACATACTTAGATTGAAAGTGAAGAGAAGAGAGCAAGTATGGCTATTTCTTTAATAAATTAAATTTCTTCATAGGCAGTTGCACAGATGTTCACAATGCATTGCTCTCTGCTCTCATGCCCACCTCCCTACCATCCCTGCGCATCCTACCTCCTCCCCACAAATCTCTCTTACACATTTTGTTTTTGTGGCTCACTGAGAGGAACCAGGGCCATGTGTGTGTCCATGGGTTGAGAGCTTTCCACTGGAGCCTGGTGGCCTCACATGGAGCAATGGGTATACAGCTAAAGATGATGGGGGTGTGAGACTGTCAATGTTTTGCCATGTTGGTAAAAAAGTTTGAGGATTTCGTGTGAAGTTAAACACATACATTCTCTATGATCTGGCAATTCTACTGTGCATTTAACCATATGTTCACAATTGTGTCTTCATTTAAACACATGCCTCATTTGTGGGAGAATATTCAGAGTGGCTTTATTCATAATAGCCCCAAATTGGAAGCAACCCAGTGGTCCACGGATAGAGGAGTGGATAAACAGACTGTAATATGTTAATAAAACTGACTACTGTTTGGAGTAGAAGAAACTACTGTCCTGTCTGGCAATGTGGATAAGTATGGAGATGCCATGTGGAGAAAGGAGCTTGTTAAAAATATAGCATGTGCTCCGTGACCACGCTTGTAAAATATTCTAGAATAGGCTAAGCCACGGTGACAGAAACCAGAATGGTTGTCCCTTCCAGGGACAAACTATTGTTATTTAGGGTTCTTCAGAGAAAGAAAACCAATGGTAACGTAGGTGAGAGCAGCAGTGCAGCTGTGATACATTGTCTCAGACATAGCAAACAGACAGCCCTGGGCTGCAGTCTCACAATGTCCAGTACCAGCTGCGCCAGGGTACCTGGTAGCTGCCAATGCAAGAGCTTAGGAGTGAGAGAGGCCAAGGACGCAGACTCGGTGTGAGGCTGATGGCCAGGAGGGTTTCCAGTGCACCACTGGTGAAGCTAATCGTGTTCAAAGACTGAAGAACTGGAGTCTATCCACCACGGACGACAGCAGCAACGATGTCTAGGTCACGTGCCTGGAAGCTAGTTTTGCTCTTCTTCCTTTTTGATTATTAGAATTATTTTAAAAAATTTTAAATTATATATAAGTGCGTGTGTGTGCGTGTGTCTGTCTGAGAGAGAGAGAGAGAGAGAGAGAGAGAGAGAGAGAGAGAGAGAGAGAGAGAGAGAGAGAGAGAGCGAGCGTATGAGCCCTCAGGTATCCATGGAGTCCAGAAGAGGATGCTGGAGAACTGGAGTTATAGGCAGTTGTGAGTTCCCTGACCTGGGTGCTGGGAACCAAACTCTCAAGTCCTCTGTAAGAGCAGCAAGTGCTCATAATTGCTGAGTCATCTCTCCAGCCCCTTCCACTTTTTGTTGTTTCATCCAAGCCCTCAGCCTATTGCCTGCTGTTCAAGTTCAGGGCAGACCACCCCCTACACAGTTCCCCGACTCACACGCTGATCTCTGCAAACACCGCTACAGACACACCCAGAAGTATGCTTTACCAATGTAATAGGCATCTTTCAATCTAGTCACACTGATAACTAAAGTTAACCACCACGCACAGGGCAAAGAAACTCCTTGCAGTGACAGGAATATTAATGCTAGAATGGAGGTCAACTGGCCCTGAGGGTTCAAACCCCACAAGGTGCTCTCATCGGGAATCTTAACACAACATTCCTGGAGAGTGGAAGTCCCAAACACCAGCAGGCATGATGGAACCTGGAATCACCATGGAAACACCTCTGGGCATGTGTTTGAAGGCACTTTAAGGAGAGGTTTGATGATAAGAGCGAGGCCACTTAAATGTGGGCAGCACCATCTCAAATCCCACGGCCTGAGATCCCATGCTGAAAAAAAGGCAGAAAGCAGGCAGAGTACCAGCATCCACCACTCTCCGCTTCCTGTCTATGGATGCAGTGTGACTCCACAGGTCTGTCGTTCTGCCTCTCACCTTGCTCACCTTGATGGACGGTCCCTTTAAACTCTGAGCCAAAACGAACCCTTCCTTAAGTTGCTGTTTGACTGGGATCTGGCTACAGAGGGATGACCCTTCTGGGGCATTTCTACTCAGGGTAGGAGTCAGGGAGGATATGCCTCTGGCTAAGGCTTCAGCTCTTGGTGGCCTCGGCTTGCAGATGCTGCCCCATGCTCTGGTTGCTGCCCCATGTTCACATGCCCTGTCCTCTTTCCAGGGACACCATATTGGCAGAGGACTACTCCTGTGAGCTGATCTTAACCTGATCAGCCCTGCAAAGAAAGACCCTGCTTAAAGGTAAATTCACATTCATAGGGAGGGAGGACTTATCTTTTTTGGGGGGTAGTGTGGGGTGGGACAACTAAACCATAACACACAAGCATTTATCTATCAAAACCACTTATGAGAGGGGATCTGTGACCTTGGCTTGGTGATGAGTTTTTAGATATAACACCCAAAAAACATGATCCGTGAAATAAAAAACTGATAAGTTGGATTTTATTAAAATTAATAACTTCTGCCCTGTAGAAGGCACTGCTGCGGGGACAATATTTTTTAAAATATTTATCTAATAAAAGGCTAGTATCTAAAATAACAAGTCTTTACATTTTTTACATTTGCATTTTTCATAAATTCATTATTATTATCCCAGAGGACAACTTGCTGGAGACTGTTCTCTCCTTTCACCGTGTGGGTCCCAAGGATCGAACCCTGGTCATTGGGCTTGGTGGTGGTAGATGCCTTCACCTGCTGAACTACCTCACTGGACAATGATTTAACACAGATGTCTCTTCTATGAAGGCAGGCAGTCCCAGGAAAGCATATGAAAAGATGTCAATTGGAGCCATCCTCTGTCACTAAAGGACTGACGTCAGACACAGACACGACTATAGGAATATGCACACTTTAAACAATAAATAAATATGAGGGCAATTCCCTGTGTTGGAGAGGATCCGGGCAACAGGAACTCACAGAGACTGGCTGTAGATGCCCTTTGGAGGACTCACAGAGCTGACTGTAGCTCTACTTTAAAATTGTTTTGGTTGGTTTATTTATTTAGTGTATTTGTGTGGTTGTGTACACTGTGTTTTGTGTGTAGTCAGAGGACAGTTTGTGATAGCTGATTCTCTCCTACCCTTTGGGTCTCAGGAACTGAACTTGGGTTGTCAAGCTTGGTGACACTTGGAGTCACCTCATCTGCTCCTGCTGCCCCCACCCTGTTTTTGAAACAAGGTCTCTGTATGTAGCCAGGTTTAGCCCCAAACTCACTCCGCCACTTCAGCCGCCTGAGTGCTGGGATTACCGACATGTGCCATTATGCCTGGTTGGATGAGTTTTAGCTGTGTATTGCAAATGACAGAAGCTATGAAACGATAGAGACTTCATGATCCTAGCTCCATGACACTCTGGAAAGAACAAAGCTGTAGCCTGGGTAAGGGACGAGTGACTGTAGCTGTGTGGGGGAAGGGTTGGCCGGGTAAAGCAGAGGGGAAGGGCAGAAACGCTCCGAGTGATGTTGCAGTAGAAACAGTGCTATGTGTTTATCAAAAGTCACAGAACTTCTCAGCACAGAGTGTGCTTAATGTACTCAAATTTAAAAAAAATAATAATCTGGGGAGATGGAGATGGGATGTCACAGAGCAATCTAAATATATTACAAGTGCATGGAAGAACCCCATGGAAACGGGAGGTAGAGAAAGTGCCTGTTCTCAATAATTTTAGAAATGAGGAGAAGGGAAGGTTAAAAAGCTGTAAATAAGCGTGGCTCTGCAGCTGGTGAAGCTGGTTCCCATGAGGTCTGGGCCAGTGAGCTTACAGGCTGAGCATGCGCACTGGAATGAGGCAGCTGGATAAATGGATGGTGTCGACGCGGGAGAGGGTAGAAGAAGAGGTTACAAGTGAACCACCGGGAAGAGGGCCCGAAGATCCTGCGGAAACGCGCCAGAGCTGAAGACAGTGTGAACCTGTGTGTAGCCCAATGTTGGACGGCTAATGTATAAAAATATGCACAGCTATGATACAGTCATGGGTCAGCATAGACGCACGTGCACATTGCTGTCGCTGTCGCTGCGAAGGCCTAGGGTCTGGGACACATACACAGCAATGATGACACTCAGAGCCAGGGGGCAGGGTCTGAGACCGCTTTCCACAAAGAAGAGTAGGGATCATAGGAGATATGAGTGATTCTAAGACCCAGACAGAAAATGTATTATGGGGGATGGGGGATTCAGTGAATAAGAGTGCTCATGATGCAAGCATGAAGACCTAAGTTTAGATACCCAGCATCCACGTATGAAGCCAAGAATAGCCTGCAACCCTGCAGTGTTGGGAGGGACAGGGGAGACCGGAGGATTCCTTGGACTTGCCGGCCACCACAGCTGATAAAAGTAGCAATCTCCAGATTCAGTGAGAGACCCTGTCTCAAGGAGAGAAGGAAGAGAGTGGCAGAACAGGACAGCAAACATGGGTCCATGTGTCCCACCACACACATGCACACGAGTGCTCTCGTCAGCCACGGGACCCAAGCAGGTGGATTTCCTTTCGCGATGTCAAGATTCTCAGCTGCAGGTTGGAGGTAATGGATCCCAAGTGCTGATGGTGGTGGCTGTGAGGATTAGCCGTCTGCAAAGCCCTGCAGACAGATCTTGGACACAGTGCTCAGTGAGTTAGAGCATTGTTCTTTTTAAAGCTGCAGTGTTAATCTGCTCAGGCTTCCATAATGAAATGCACACTCCATGCTGGGCGGCTTAAGTAGTAAGAATTAATTTTCTCACAGTTCTGAACACTTGAAAGTCAAGGTCCAGCCGAGTGGGGCGTGCAGCTGGATCTCTGGCTTGTAGATGAACGCTTTATCCTTCTCTTGCTCTCTTACGGGGGTCGGGGGTGGGGAGGATAAATCATCCTCTCCTCGTAAGGCCACCAATTCTTCAGACTTAAGGCCTCATCCTTTGACCTCATATAACCTTAATTATGTCCTAAAGCTCTACTTCCAAATATAGTCACATCAAGGATTACGGCTTCAGAGCATGAATTGGGGTGGGATGGAGCATGGGCGCAATTCAGTCCATTCTATCTTTATCACTTGCTAACTACGTTGAGAAAAAAAAAATCTCCCATGTTCCCCGGGGCTTTTTTTTTCTTTTCATTTTTAAAAATTGAGGTATTATTTTTATCCAATAAAACGCACACATTTTAAAATACTGCTAAGTGATCTTTTTAAAGAAATAATCCCTTTTATTTTAGAATAGTTTTGGATTTACAGAAAAATTAAAAAGATGGTCTAGAGATTTCCCATAGACCCAATAGCCAGTTTCCCCATTATTAAAACTCTAAGTTAGCAGGATACCCTCAATGAGCGGTTCCTAGTGTGCTAGCACATACCTGTTTACCTGAAGTCCTCTTTCTGTTCTAGTATTCCACCTGGACACTGCTCTATTCGGTCTCCTTTAGGCTTCTTTTGTCTGGGCCACTTCCTTAGGCTTCTTTGTTTTGAGATGATCTCGACAGTTCCAAGTGCGGGTTAACGTTGACTGCCTACTTCACAGTCTCTTGACTCACTGAAACTTCTGGGTGCGCATGTGAGAGATGTTCTAGATTAGGTTCATTGACGCTGGAAGACCCACCCTAAAAGCAGGCGGTGCCATTCCCTAGGCTGGGGTCCTGGCTGAATTAAAAAGAGAAATGTTAAGACTGGCATTCCTCTTTGCTTCCTAAGTAAGGGTACAATGTGACAGGTCACCTCACCCTCCTGCCACCACACTTCTCTCCACTACAGATGGAATCCCTCACCACTCTGATATAACCCCTTCTTTTCTGAAATCGTTTTCTGTTGACCATTTGGTTATAGCAACAAGAAAAGGAGATAATATGGATGGTTTAGATTTTGTAGACTCTTCTTTTTCAGGGTTTCTAACATCTTGCTTATCTCTAGTCTGTGCACAAGAATATCAGAGCAGAAGAAAACAGGGGTAAGGTACCATTTCACCCCATCAGTTCAACAGCACACAGGCAACATGACTTCCACTTTTGACTTTGTCTCCCGGGTAAGGGAGTGTTTGTCAGTTTGTCATTAACTAACATTATTCTCTGCCCACCCATTCTCCCTTCTACATAGTTCTCTTTGAATGAAGTTACTGGGCATAATTCATGCAAAGGACTGGGATGCTATGGCCCATATCACTGAGATAGAAAGAGCTGTATGAATTATTTAGGATTCTTCTGTGTGTAAAATGTATGTCTTTGCTATTTTCCCCCATACGTATTTATATCAGTGTGGGCTAACATTTTATTTTGGGGATATTGCGATTGAATATTTTTTATAACTTTGGTTCCCTTGTCCTCTTGACAAGTACCCATTCATTTCCTCCTTCTCCTTCGCCTCTTCCCTTCTCTCCCACTCACATGCATGCTTGTGCTGAGGGAGAGGGGGAGAGGGAGGGGGAGTGGAGAGGGGGAGGAGTCCAGGACAGGGCACAGCTCCCAAGGACATACCCCTAGCGTGTCCTTCATTTAGCCAAGGCCTACCTTCTAAAACTTCTAGAACCTTTCAAAATAGTGCCGCTAGTTAGTGACCAAGAATCCAATCCATGAGCTGTGGGGGACATTTTATGTTCAAACTGTAACATATAGGATGGTGGCACACAGACCTAACTGGCCAGTGAAGGAGCCTAGAGGAGAAGCAAAGGAGATTTTGTACCTAGTCCAGAGCATCTGGGTATTGAGGGCTTTACTTTGTTGCTATAGTTTTAGATCTTCAGTGTTCTCCAAAAACCTATGTGTGGAAGGGTCCAGAGCACTCCAGAACAGTTTCCTGAGGAGATATTTAGTATTGAAGCCTAAAGGGTTTTTTTTTTAATTAAAAAAGAAGAAAGATGGTTATGACTTATTTTTTTTCATATGTTTTCATTTATTTAGTGTGTGTGTGAGCATGGGTGTACATGTGTGTGTGTGAGCATGGGGGCACACGTGTTTGTGTGTGAGCATGGGTGTACATGTGTGTGTGTGAGCATGGGGGCACACATGTGTGTGTGTGAGCATGGGTGTACATGTGTGTGTGTGAGCATGGGGGCACACATGTGTGTGTGACCATGGGTGCACACGTGTGTGTGTGAGCATGGGTGTACATGTGTGTGTGTGAGCATGGGGGCACACATGTGTGTGTGTGAGCATAGGTACACACATGTGTGTGTGTGAGCATGGGTGTACATGTGTGTGTGTGAGCATGGGGGCACACATGTGTGTGTGTGAGCATGGGGGCACACATGTGTGTGTGTGAGCATGGGTGTACATGTGTGTGTGTGAGCATGGGGGCACACATGTGTGTGTGACCATGGGTGCACACGTGTTTGTGTGAGCATGGGTGTACATGTGTGTGTGTGAGCATGGGGGCACACATGTGTGTGTGTGAGCATAGGTACACACATGTGTGTGTGTGAGCATGGGTGCACATGTGTGTGTGTGAGCATGGGTGTACATGTGTGTGTGTGAGCATGGGGGCACACATGTGTGTGTGACCATGGGTGCACACGTGTGTGTGTGAGCATGGGTGTACATGTGTGTGTGTGAGCATGGGGGCACACATGTGTGTGTGAGCATGGGTGCACACGTGTGTGTGTGAGCATGGGTGTACACATGTGTGTGTGTGAGCATGGGTGCACACATGTGTGTGTGTGAGCATAGGTACACACATGTGTGTGTGTGAGCATGGGTGCACACGTGTGTGTGTGAGCATGGGTGTACATGTGTGTGTGTGAGCATGGGTGCACACATGTGTGTGTGAGCATGGGTGCACACATATGTGTGTGTGAGCATGGGTGCACACATGTGTGTGTGTGAGCATGGGTGTACATGTGTGTGTGTGAGCATGGGGGCACACATGTGTGTGTGTGAGCATGGGTGCACACATGTGTGTGTGTGAGCATGGGTGTACATGTGTGTGTGTGAGCATGGGGGCACACATGTGTGTGTGTGAGCATGGGTGTACATGTGTGTGTGTGAGCATGGGGGCACACATGTGTGTGTGACCATGGGTGCACACGTGTTTGTGTGAGCATGGGTGTACATGTGTGTGTGTGAGCATGGGGGCACACATGTGTGTGTGTGAGCATAGGTACACACATGTGTGTGTGTGAGCATGGGTGCACACGTGTGTGATTGAGCATGGGTGTACATGTGTGTGTGTGAGCATGGGGGCACACATGTGTGTGTGACCATGGGTGCACACGTGTGTGTGTGAGCATGGGTGTACATGTGTGTGTGTGAGCATGGGGGCACACATGTGTGTGTGTGAGCATGGGGGCACACATGTGTGTGTGTGAGCATGGGTGCACACATGTGTGTGTGTGAGCATGGGCACACACATGTGCCACAGCATCTTGGTGCAGGTTCAAGTGCAACTTGCAGGATTTTGCTCTCTGTCTCCCTCCTGGGCCCCTGAGAGCCAGCTCAAGCTGTCAGGCTTGGTGGCAGGCAGCAGGCACCTTCTCTGCTGACTCATCTCATTGGCCTCTATCTATCTATCTATCTATCTATCTATCTATCTATCTATCTATCTATCTATCTATCCAAATTTGATGTTCAAATAACTTGGATTAATTTCTTGTTTTTTTTTTGTCTTATTATTTTGTGTGTGTGTCACAATATGCACGTGGAGATCAGAGGACAACTCAAGAGAGCCGGTTCTTTTTTTTCCCTACTATAGGAGTACCAGGGACTTGAACTTATGTCATCAGACTTGGCAGCAGGTGTTTGTATGAACTGAGCCACCTTGCAGGCCCGTGAGACAAAGATTTTTATACCCGAAACCATACAGTAGGGAGGGATACATGATGACGTAAGTGTATTTTCCTTCCCCAAAATAGATGGATCAGATGGGAGATGGAGAGTAGGAGGGATGTGTCTGGAGCTTAGATGCTGGTCCCTGAGAAGAGGCTGAGCCCTCCTGGTGTTTGGGTTAAATCTTTAGTTGGGTGGGTGTGTAGCTGTGATCACAGGAGCCTGAAGAAAAAGTCAGATGCTCTTTGAGAAGGGGAGGGGTGGACTCCTGTCCTACTTTACTTTCTATTGTTATGACAAATACCATGACCAAAACAACAACAACAACCCCCCAAAAACCAAAAACCAATAAAAGGAACCTGGGGAGGAAAACGTTTGTTTGGTTTATACATCAGGACCACAGTCCATCTTCCAGGGAAATCAAGGCAGGAACTCAAGCAGGGAAGGAAGATGGAGAGAGCGACTGAAGCAGAGGCCATGGAGGAATGCTGCTTCCTGGCTTGCTCCCTCCCTCAGTGTGTTATTTTGTACCATTCAGGACCATCTGCCAAAGGGTGGCCCCACCCACTGTGGGCTGGGCCCTCCCACACCAACCATCACTCAAGAAAATGTCTTCTCTTAAGGAGGCATTTTCTCAATTGGCGTTCCTTCTTCTCAGGTAACCCTTGCTTGTGTCAAGTTGATAAAACCTCGCCAGCCCAATTCTCAAAGGAGAGGAGGGTGGCAACCTGGCTTCCCCAGGTATAAATGGTGGTGAGCTAGCCTCTTGGTGAACCTCTGATCTCACCTGGCCTTGGGAGGTGAGATGTCTGTGGCTGACTAAAGGGCACGGCCAGACAGGCTCCGGGCCTGTGTGCTAGCTGCGTGGCCTTCCCAGCATGGTGAGAGGAAGGCAGGCAACATCTGTGGCCCCAAGAGGCGAGGGCTGGAAGATCTGAAGGAAGCAGAGTTGGGACAGCACTGGGCTGTCTGGGGTTCTCAGCGGCGGGCATGGCAGGGTGGGGTGGGGTGGGGCGTGCTAGGGTTGAAAGTTGTTGTTACAGAGCACTGGGGAACATGGTGGCACAAACCATCCCTCGAGTAGCAGAGGCAGGAGAATTTCACATTTGACAGAAGACTGGGCTGTATGGTGAGATCTAGGTCAGCCTAGGTTCCATGGCAGGATCTGAACCTGAGGAGTTAGCTCAGTCGGTAAGGAGCTTGCAAAGCAAGCGTGAGGACCCAAGTTTGCACTTCAGAACCCACACACAAAAGCTGAGCTTGATGTCCTGTGTCAACAACAAATAATAAGTGATAAATGATAAGTAATAGATAAATAGATAAAAGTATTAAACTTGGCATCCTATTTTAGAGAAAAGAAGCCTACGTAGGCTGAGACCAGGGTGTTTAAATGTTCCAGAAGAAAGGGTAAGAGACAGTGGAGTGTGGAGGCAAGTCAGAGAAAGCTGACTTGAAACCTGGTGCCTGTAATGTCACCATCTCCTAGAGAAGAGAGTAGATGGCATTGTTTGTTTTGAGACAGACTCTCTCTATGCAGCTGGCCCGAGCTTGCTGTGTAGATTGGACTGGCCTCAAATTCACAGAGCACCTCCTGCCTCTGCCTCTGAAGAAAGTATTCTGAAGAGACGACAGTGACTACAGTGACAATGGGTACATCTAGCCCTGAGACCTTGGTTTCTTGCTACAGGGAGTGTAGGTTCTTCGACAGAAAAGCATCTAACTAAGGGGGAGACAAGGGGAGAGCATGATGAGCCTGGAGCTTCTAGGGTCAAAGGACAAAGGGGTGCATCAATGGAGTGCTGAAGGGGGGTACCAGTGAGAGTACTGATCGGGGGTCAGGATGGGAGTACCTCAGGGCTGAACAAAGCCACCAGCAGTCGAGGGCTGTGGAGCTTCCCGGGGCAGGAAAGACAGCCACTGTCACCTGTGCTCAGGCCAATACTCACAGGCAAGCCGAAGGGTGAGAAAGCCACACGGAAAAAGCAAGGGAAGGAAGGCTTTGAGTTTGTCCTGGTTGGAATCTGCTGGCGGTGAAGTTGGGGAGGAGCACCCTGTGAGAGGAGCTGGAGGACTTAATCGGTGTTCTCTGCTTTGATTTGACATAAAGTGGAATCAAGAATCAAAGTTAGAGGCTTTAGGGGTAGATTAGGAGACGGGGGACTCATTGCTTAGCTTCCTCCTCCTCCTCCTCCTCCTCTTCCTCCTCCTCCTCTTCCTCCTCTTCTTCCTCTTCTTCCTCCTCTTCCTCCTCCTCTTCTTCCTCCTCTTCCTCCTTCTCTTCTTCCTCCTCCTCTTCTTCCTCCTCTTCCTCCTCCTCCTCCTCTTCCTCCTCCTCTTCCTCCTCTTCTTCCTCTTCTTCCTCCTTCTCTTCTTCCTCCTCTTCCTCCTCCTCTTCTTCCTCCTCTTCTTCCTCCTCCTCTTCCTCCTCTTCTTCCTCCTCTTCCTCCTCCTCTTCTTCTTCCTCCTCTTCCTCCTCCTCTTCTTCATTCTCCTCTTCCTCCTCTTCTTCCTCTTCCTCCTCCTCCTCTTTCTTCATTTTTGACAGGTTTTCTCTATGTAGCACTGAATGTCCTGAAACTTGCTTTGTAGACCAGGCTGGCCTTGAACTCAGATCCACTCTCCTCCGCGTCTTGAGTTCTAGGATTAAAGGCATGCCCTGACACCGCCTGGCTTGCTCAACTTCTGGTTTGGGTTTCTAGAGATTGTCTTCTGACCTGTAAAAAAATGGGGACTGAGATTGTACGACTTGTAGCTAGGGGCTGGTGGCTCCAGACTGTGGGCTGTAGGTCTAGTTTTGTATGCAATCTAGTCAGCACTCATTTGTATATTCAATTTCTCAGTACATCAAAGGGGACACTAGAGGCAAGCTTTATTTGGAATAATTTAAACATTTCAATGAGTAAAAACAGTAGCGGCTTATAACTCATTCAGATAAAAATTGATTTGTGAGGTTTATTTTAATACAAAATAAATGAAGCAAGAGAGGGGAGTTTTTTCCTGCATTCTTCCCTTCAGAATGAGACCAACTAAAACATATAGAAAACACGGCAGAGTAAGAGATTGAGGATGTGGCTGGAGAGAGCTCATTGGCTCAGAGCACTTGCTGTTCTTGCACAGGACCTGGGTTCAATTCCTAGCACCTCTATCAGGCAGTTCACAACCATCTGTAACCCCAACTCCAGGGACTCCAACTCCCTCTCCTCACCTCTTCTCATCCTACCCCTATACTGACACCCACACATGAAATTTAAAATAATTTTAAAATAGGCTATTTTACAGTAGTTGACTCAGATAAATATTGTCAATAGATCTAAAAATGTTGGAGATAAAACTTCACTAGGCTCCAGATCAAAGTCCATCACACAGAACATTCAGGAAAAGCAGAGATAAGCCACTTACAGTGGGGAAGTCTGGCTGGTGCCACATTTATTACGTATCAAGGAGAATAGCACTGGAGATGGAGCAAGATGACAGTGGGCCACCATGGCTGGCACCCTCAGAAGAATATGGTGCATGTTCTGCCGTGTTCGCTCCAGAGATGGGTCTCCTGAACCTCATCCCAGGGAAGCACTAGACGATCTGCAAAATGCAGATGCTCTACAAAATGCTTGCTCTGAGCCCTTCAAAATGCCAGTGCGGTGCAAGACAAAGAATGGCTGGGGATAGTTCCAGGTGAAAGGAAATCGAGTAGTTATGGTAAGTACCAGAAACACATAAGCCCAGCTGGAAGCTGCATGGGAAAGGTTATAGCCTAACTTTACTTGAGATGCTTGAGGAAATTAGAATACAGTCCTTCAGTGAGCATAGTGTTCTGGATAGTTTGATGTCAGCGTGACACAAGCTAGAGCCATCTGAGAAAATGCAGCCTCAGTTAAGGAAATGCCTCCATTAGTTAATCTGTAGGCAAACAGGTAGGGTATTTTCTTAGCAATTGATGGGGAAGGACCCAGGCCATTGTGGGTGGTACCTATCCCTGGATTCTTTAAGAAAGCAGGCTGAGCAAGGCCTAGGGAACAAGCCAGTGAACACCATCCCTCCATGACCTCTGCATCAGCTCCTGCCCCCAGGTTTCTGCCCTGTTTGAGTTCCTGTCCTGACTTCTTTTGATGATGAACAGTGTCATGGAAGTGTAAGCCAGATAACCCCCAACCTCTACCCCCACCCCAACTTGCTTTGGTTGTGGTGTTTCATCACAGCAATAGAAACCCTAACTAATACACAGTGTCTATGGTACATTCCTTGGCTTTTAGAGGACAGGAACATAAGTGGTGAGGGGCCATGATGTCTGTAGCTTACCCTTAAATAATTCAGTCAAAATGACAGCGAGCCTACACTTCTAGAGAGAAGGAGCTGACACCAGCATGGTAAGATGCGTGATGGTTAACACTAACTGTCAGCCCGACAGGATCTAGAATCACTTAGGAAAGTCTCGGAATTTTCCTGGGAGACATTATGTAGATTAGGTGAATTGAGGTGGGAAGCCCCGTCTCAGCTGTGGGCAGCATCGTTCTGCTGGCTGAGGTCCTGAACTGAATAAGGAGTAGTTGGGCTGAAGCCAAATATTTGCCTCCTCGCTGCTTCCTGAGTGCAGATACAGTGTAGCCAGCTGCTTCACATTCCTGCTGTAGGGCTCCATCATGGCCTGTGCGCTATAACAAACCAGGTATCTTGTCACACCAAGGGAAAAGCCGCTAAAGACTAATCCGGCTGCTACACAAGTAGATCTGGATAAAGAGTATATCTATGCATTTTGTAATTTTCTTGGACATTTTCAAAATAAAGTATTTAAAGTATGCAACAAAATGAAGGCAGGGGTCACTGTGTTGAGTATTTCTGGTAGGTCACATAACAACTCAAGAAGTGGCCACTGGATTTGGCAACATTGGTGGTCACTAGTGGCCTTGACCAGCAGACTTAGAGAGATGGGATAGAGTTTTAGTTGGCAGAAATTGGGGAAAAATAATGTTAATACATGCAGTAGAGACTTATTTTTAAAAAGCTAGTGTATTTAGGGTAGGATTGAATGAAATTAAAAGTTGGCTCTGATTCTAATCTTTTGTTCTAATTATTAACCAGTATCTGTGACTATTTAAGCCCAGCTAGCTTGGATTTATTCCGAGAAACACACAATTTTCTTTTCATTGATACCAGACATTTAGCTCCCTCCATTGGCTCTGTTGTCAAAAGCTTAAGAGTGAGTCCCCTGGGGACTGAGACGTCCTTGTGGGGAAATCCCCGGAAGCCTTCTGGGTCCAGTGACTATCAGGTCACCAGCAGGACTCTGCTGAGAGCCATCCATCGGCATCCTCCCCTTCAGTGGGGGCCCTTCTTCCCTCATCCACATGGCAAGAACTGCTGAAGCACTTGTGACCACTAGAAGCATCTAGAACAGTGGTTCTCAGCCTTCGTAACACTGCGAATCATCAACACAGTTCCTCAGGTTGTGGGTCAACACAGTACCTCAGGTTGTGGTGGCCCTCAACCATATAAAATTATTGTGTTGCTACTTCATAACTGTAACTGTGCTACTGTTATGAATCGTAAGGTCAGTATCTGTGTTTTCCAATGGTCTTAGGTGACCCCTGTGAGAGGATTCTTCTCTGGGTTGTGGCCCACAGGTTGAGACCTGCTGATCTACACTGAGGCCCCGTTCTCCACAATGGGTTCCCTCCAGCCCTAAAAATGGCTGTAATCAATTCTTCACCTTCAGCAATGCCCTCTCTGTGGATGCAAGTTAGTTCCAAGTTACTTTTGTGTTGAGGTAGCAACAGATACTTGCGACATGGTAGATGCTATTGCATCTATTCGTTTTGCTTTTATTTTAACTGAAGCTCACACCAAGTCTTTGTCTCTAAGGAACATGGCTGTTCTTCCAAACATCACTTCAAATGCACCTACTAACTAAAAACTTAACAGTAGCAGGGTCAGAGCTAGTGAGATGGCTCAGTGGGTAAAGGCGCTTTACTTCAAAAGCCTGATGACCTGGAATGCACATAAAGAACCCACTACACATAGTGCCCTCTGACTTCCTCCTGGGCACTGTGACACTCACTCTACCTTCCCACCCCCACAATAATAAATAAATAATCAGAACAATAGTGGGCAGTGAATAGCTTCCTTACATGTCAATGGCAAACACATTTCCCTAGTATCTAGTTCCAGGAATGGATGGCACTTCTGTAGGGCTTACTGCAGAGAACCTTAGGGTTAACGCCCATGTCTAAGGCGTAACAGTTTTGCTAAGCATGATCAGAATGTCTCAAGGTTCTCAAAATACTCCTTTTTGGCTTTCAATCCTATCAGCTTCAAAGTTTGTGCCTTACCTATGCCAACAGATTCTTTCCTCACAACAGATTTGCCAGGTGGCTTTATTGTTCCCATTTTATAGATGAAAAGGGAGAGGCTGAGAGGTTAAACCCAAAGGATTGAAAGGCCAGGACTTAAAATCTTTTTTTCCCCTAGTATGTCAATACGCCTTCAAAGAAAACTTTCACCTCTCCTCAGTTGCTCAAAGGAACAAAGATCTAAACTTTTAGATATTTCTTCTTGTGGATGTGGATGTGAGTGTGAGTGTGTGTGTGTGTGTGTGTGTGTGTGTGTGTGTGTGTGTGTGTGTGTGCGCAGACAGGCACGCACATCCTATGGTGTTCCGTCACCATCAAAGGTAAGTCAGTCCTTACCTTTTATCTTGTTTGATACCTGCTCTTCATTGTTCTGTCTGTGTATACCAAGCTAGGTAGCCATGAGCTCTCAGACACTCTCCAGTCTCCGCATCTCATCTCAGCAGAGGAGCATCCGGGTTACAGTGTATGTGACCACACCCAGCCTTATGTGGTTCTGGGGCTCAAAACTCAGGTCCTCATGCTGCCACAGCAAGCACTTTACCTAATGAACCATCTCCCTAGCTCACGGAAATTGAAGAGTCGGATATGAACTCACCATACCCAAGAGGGATTCTGCAGAGAAGCTGCTTGAAAAACTAATTTTGTGAATTGTATCACAGTTTTAGTGCACCAGCTTTTAAAATAATTCCTAAAGCAAAGTCTTTTATATCTGTGGATATGAATTTTCATCTATGAATACTATTTGCCCACTGTAGAAATCACCTGCTCTTGGCTCTCCCCACAATGGATGCAGAGATCGCCCTTCAGAAGATGGGGTGGGGAAGAGACTTCCACTTGAGAAAGGAGACACTGACACAGGAGACATCCAAGATAACAGATAGTGGAGCCAACTCTCAATCACCTTGAGTTATGAGTTGTTGCATGTGTGGTATATTTCCTTTGGATTATCACAGGTGCTGAGGCACACAGAAACTGTGGCTAGAGGCAGAAAAGACAACGGAGGAGAGAGCCACAGAAACGGACTGAAGGAAGAAACAAGAGAAGATGAGCCAAAAGCCAGAATGGATTGAAAGAGAGACGGGAAAGAGAGGGAAAAGGGAAGGGAAGAAAAGAAGGAAAAAGAGAGGGCAGGAGGGAAGAAGGGAGAGGGAAAGGGGGAGGGAGGAAGGGGAAGAGAAAGAGAGGGGGAGGGGGAGGAAGGGGAAGGAAAAGAGATGAGGGAGACAGAGAGACAGAGACAGAGAGAGACAAAGAGAGACAGAGAGAGAGAGACAGAGAGACAGAGAGGCAGAGATAGACAGAAAGACAGACAGAGATAGACAAGAGGGGGTATAAAGAGAGACAGATAGACTCAGTGACAAGGACAACGGAAATAGGAGGAGGAAGGAAAGAATTTGAAGAAAGGAAGAATGAGGATTCAGGGAGAAGAGAGACAGAACAACGAAGGATGCTGGTCAACTCATAAGCCAGTTCGGTTCCTGCCCCGGGCAGGGGAGAGGCTGTAAGAACAGCTCTGTTCCACGGCGTGTGCCCTCATGCCTGCTGGTTCAAACCACCGGCAATGGCCCACTTTCATGGATTAGCTGGCTTATATCCATTCCATCATAGCTCTTTCCTCACTCACATTCTCAGACCAGGACTCAGATGGCATTCACGGCTATCTTTTTCAGGGCAACAGGCTCCCTTTTTCATCCAGCAAGTTTCTTCCCTCCCTGGAGCTGAGCTGGAACTGAGTTTCATGTGCACAGCTCCAGGAGACCTGCGGAGCACATCTTCCATCACAGGCGGCCTGAGGAACAAACTGTGCAGATCCCTAGGCCAGAAAGATGGCCAAGATTAGGGACCGCACTGGGGGGATTTTGTCATAAAAAGACTGACTGGATCTGCCCTGAGGTGGCACCTCAGGGAGGCGCTGACTCTCTGTCACAGGAGAATACTGAGCGGAATGACCACAGATCTCTTCCTCCGCCTCTGAGACCACCCAGAGCCTCAAAAAATAGCCTTTAAATCTATCCTTACTCATGACATATTACTCTATATGGTTAGATCCTTCCATCACACATTAAAGGAGAAAGTTAAGTCCCTACTCAAGGGTTACAGTCTCTGAATCATGCAGTTCGACAATGGCAGATTTCCAGGGGAATTCCAACTCTTCACCCAGGAGATAGAAATATAGACTAAGGAGAACAGAGATGGCTGTAGGCAGCCTCCTGTGCCTTTTGGGGACGTTGCCTCATACAGCCTCTCTATCATAGTCCCAGAACTGTGGGGAAAGGAGAGGAGACAGACCCAACAGACATTCGTGGCTGTGGAGGGCATGTCCTCCAAGGAGCTTGTCTGCTGGACTGAAAGCTTCTGCCCCAAACTGAGCTCTTCCACCATGGACAGCACCCTGGGCCTTCCGTCCTCTACCAGCCGCTGGAGACGCAGCTTACTCTGCAGCTGGCCTTCCTGTTTCTTGTACAGTCAACTATTAGCTGGATTTAAGCACCAGGAAGCATGGGGCAGGCATAGAATGGGCACTGTCACTGGGAACTGGCTTCAAGGTCCTGATGCTGGAGGTCCTGTTCAACCAAAGCAAAGGTGTGAAGGATGATTCCCGTACTAAGGCATCCACGATACCTGTCCTAAGGTACTCGTATCTGGAGCTGGCAGAGACAGATGTGAACAGAGGACTGCTATGTCACATCATAGGTGCCCTGATGGAGAAGCATGGGATGCTGGGGACACATCAAGGAAGGAAGCACAGGGGAGAGAAGGCATCCCGTTGTGTCCAGTGTTTGAGCTGAACCCCAAGGGATGAGCATGAGGTTGCCAAGCTTTATAAGGAGCATTTCAACAGCTGAGGAAGCTAACAAAGATGGCGGAAGTCTGACCACTGCAGAAACACTGGTCCCTTAGGGTTTTTATTGAAGAGAAGAGAAAGACATATCCCTGGAAAGGAAGACAGACAGAAAGCATTAAGTGTCTGTTCACTTAGCTAAGGGATCAGGCTATTGTCTTAAGGTGCTGGGAGCAGCTGTAAAGTCTTTGTAACAACCCCCAAGAGAAGGTCCAAGGAAGAGTCTGTGGGAACATTAGCATTTCTTCAAGGCTCCACCCAACAGTTACCTAGCAACAGCCAGGTATGAGCTTAGCTTGCTATAAAAGGATAGTTTGGCCTCTCTCTCTCTCTCTCTCTGTCTCTCTCTCTCTCTCTCTCTGTCCCTCCCTCCTTCCCTCCCTCTCCGCCCCTCTGTTTGTCCTTCTCTGTCCCCTTTCTTTTTCTGCCTCTACTCCCTTCCCCACAACCCCTTCCCATCCATGTCCCAAATAAACTTCATTTTTATACTAGACCCATCTGAACGGCTCACCTCAGGGAAGATGCCTCATCATGGGCCCGTCAAAGCACGGTCTCCCCTAACCCTGCCACCACATCATGCCACCACATTACAAAACCTATCATTGTGTCTTAAGATATCCTTTTGAGGGGCTGGAGAGATGGCTCAGTATTTAAGAGCACTGACTGCTCTTCCAGAGGTCCTGAGTTCAATTCCCAGCAACCACATGGTAGCTCACAACCACCTGTAATGGGATCCAATGCCCTCTTCTGGTGAGTCTGAAGACAGCAACAGTGTACTCACATACATGAAATAAATATATGTTTATAAAAAAAAAGATAACCTTTTGAAAACTGAAGCATAAGACCTGATGGGAAAGCTGACCATAATATTCTATTCCAGATCTATGAGTTAACAGAGAGAGAGAGACTTCATCTCAAAATAATATAATAATAATAATCATCATCATCACAATAATAATTAATAGTAATGATAGTATGATAAATATTCAATAAGTCATGGAAGTCAAAGATGCCTATGGGGGACAAAAAAGGAAATTCAGCTAAATAAAATCATTTTCAAGGATAAATATAAGACATGTAAACAAACAATAATCAAAGATCTAATTTTTAAAAAAGAAAAAGGAAAACATCAGGATGGAGAGATGTCTTATCAGTTAAGAACCTGTAACTGTTCTTCTCGGAAAGAAAAAGTTTGGTCTCTAACACCCACACTGGGCCCCTCACAACCACCTGCAATTCCTATTCAAGGTAATCTAATGCCCTCTTCTGGCCTCTGTTGGCATTGCACGCACACACACACACACACACACACACACACACACACACACACACACAAAACAAAAAAGAAAAAAAATATATATATATAAAGAAAACCCTTCAGAGTTAAAATTAAAACAGGTACATTAACTGAAAAGATCTGTCAACTAAGGACAAAGGAAATAAAAGGAGAAACAATGAATCTTTTTCCATAATTATGTTTTTAATCATTCATCCCTAAATTTCAAATTCAATTGCTATACAAATTCTTATAAATTTGGAGGAGAAATTACTTTTGCTTCTATTAAAAGATTTATTTACTTACTTAGTGCGTTGTGTGCACTTGTTTGTGTTATCTGTACCATGTGTGTGCGGGTACTGGTAAAGGCCAGAAGAGGGCATCAGACCCTGGTGGCAGTGGAGTTACAGGGGATTGTGAGCCACCCTTTATGAGTTCTAGGCACTGAACGTGGATCCTCTATAAGAACGGTCAGTACTCTTCACTGTTGGGCCGTATCTCCACCCCCACCCGCACCCCCACCCCCACCCCCCCGAGTCCCATGCCTGGATCTTTAGCTTGGTTTCTGAGGATCAAAATCAGTTCCTTTGTGGACTAAGCCATCTCTCCAGTCCTTGAATTCCTTCCTTGAATCTTAACAATGTCTTCCTTTCATGGTATTGGCTATTTGTACTTCTTTCTTTTTGATTCATCTAGCTAGAGGTTTGTTGTTAGTTGGTTTTTTTTTTTTTTTTTTTGATCAATTTTGTCGATCTTTCCAAAGAACCAGATTTGAGATTCACTGGATTTTCTCTTCTGTTTGTTTTTTTTTGTCTTAATTGATTTTTACTGTTTTCCTACTTCTCTTTATCTTTTTTGTTGTTGTCATTTCTTGTTTTTTGATTTTGTTTTTTTGAGACAGGCAATATCTATGTAGCCTTAGCTGTGGTGGAACTCACTATATAGATCAGGTTGGCCTTGAACTCACGGAGATCCACCTGCCTTTGCCTCTGGAGTGATAAGATTAAAGGCATGTGTCATCATGCCTGGCTACACCTGTTATATCTTAATTTGCCTTTCCCCCTGAATGCTTGGGCTGACTTTGAGAACCTGTACTACTCTTTAACATAAACATCTAAAGCCACAAACATTTCTTGCAATGCTGCTTTGGCTGTATAACACAAACTGTGGTGTGTGATGGTTTTCATTTCCAATACAAAGTATTTTCGTATTTTTCTCATGACTTTTTTTCTTTGACCTATACATTGTTTAGTTACCAGATATTTGGGGGAATTTCTAGATATTTTGTTTTGTTACTGTTTTCTAACTGAATTGTGTTTTATTTACACTCTGCATGTTCCAGCCTTTTTAAATGGGGGAGTTTTATATCCCTGAACACGATCAATTTTGTTCCCATTCATTTGTCTTGTTCTTGAGAAGCATTTTTCTGTGAATGTCAGAAAGGTCAAATTAACTGGTCCCACTCTTTGGTTCTCCTACACGCTCACAGGTTTTCTTGTTGCTTGGTCACTAACTTCTGGGGGAGGAATCTTTGACTATTTCTTCTTTCAGTTCTGTTAGTTTTTTCTACATATTGGATTCTATTCTTTAGTGTATTTGTTTCATTTTATTGTTTAGTGTATTTTTAGTGTATTCACACTGGAGACCAGAGGTTGAGCCGGCGCTGGGCTTTGTAAGAGACCCTGTCTTGGTAAATAAGATAGAGCCTTGAGCTGTTTGCCCTGCAAGGCCCCAGGATCTACCCGTCCCCTCCAGCAGTGGCATTGTAGGCTGTTGCATCTGGCTTGAAGACTTGAGTCCAGCATCCATGTGTAAGCCAGGTCCTCACGCTCACACAGCAAGCCCTGTACCACCGTTGGCTCTGTGCTTTAAAGCACTGTTACATGTTGCATTTAGGATTGCTGTGCCTTGCTAACGGTGGATTGTTATTCATCTTTGTGAGTAACACTAGTCACTTCTTTCTTCTGCAATCTGCTTTATCCGGTGTTAATATACCTTTTTCTTTTTATGGCACTGACTATCTTTTAATTAGTGTTTACTGGGAGTGGTGGTTTGAATAAGATTGGCCCCAATAGGCAAATATATTTGAATGCTTCGGGAGTAGCAATCAGAGGCATGGTCTTCTTGGAAGAAGTTTGTCACTGGGGGTGAACTTTGAGGTTTCAGAAGCTCAAGCCAGACCCAGTGTAGCTCTCTCTTCCTGCTGCCTGTGGAGATGTAGAACTCTCAGCCCCTCTTCAGTACCACCAGTCTGCCCGTCTGCCACTGAGCTTCTCACCGTGATGATGATGATGGACTAAACCTCTGAAACTGCAAGTCACCTCCAATTAATGTTTTCCTTTATAGGAGTTGCTGTGGTCATGGTGTCTCTTCACAGCAATAGGAACCCAAACTAAGACACTGGAAGTGGAGAGATGGCTCAGTGGTTAAGAGCACTGGCTGCTTTTCCAGAGGACCCAGGCTAGATTCCCAGGTTCCATGTGGAAGTTCACAGTCATTTGTAACTCCAGTTCAAGGGGTATTATTCTCTCACCTCTATGTCACCTAGCATACATGTAGAACACAGACATATATGCAAGCAAAACACTTGTAATGAAATAATAACAAAAACTATAATTAATGTTTACAAGCCATGTCTTTTTGCATTCCTTCATATGTAATACATCTCATTTACACTTAGAGTGGATTTCCATATACATCATATAGTTGACTCTTGCTCTTTGGACTAGTGACCTCTGCCTTTCAGTTGGATATATAATTTACCTGTGTAGCTATTAATTTGGCAATACTGCCTTGATTATTTTTTGTGCCTTTTATCCTTTTTTCCTGCTTTCCTTTGAACCGATTTTTTTTTTATTATCATCCCAGTAACACCACTGGCTTCATAGATACCACTATTTTGTAGTAGTTTCTCCAAGATTTCTAGAATGCACAGTCAATGACCCAGTATTGCATCATTTTATGTACAGTGTAAAAAGCTAGTGACAGAATATGCTTAATTCTTGGTCCCATTCGTCATAATATTAGTACTATATGTTATTACTATATGTATGTTGACCCCCTGATGCAATATTTATTTTTCCTTTAAATGGACAATTACCTTTTAAGGAAATTAAAGGGTGACAGAAAAATCATCTTATATTTACTCTTTCTAGCAATCTTCATCTTTTTGTGTATCCATAATCTTACCCAGTCTTGTTGTCCCTTGCCTTAAACAGCTATCTCTGGTATTTGTGCTGGCAACAATTTTTTTCTTTGTTTACTAAAATCTTTACTTCACCTTTACATTTGAAAGCTGTTTTCCTTGGATATAGAATACAAAATTGTTGAAGTGGGTTGATTGCTTTGATCATTAAAGATATAACGCCACTCCCTCCTGTTAGCTTTTGAATAGAAGATTGTGAATACCCTTAAACGGGGTCTGTTAATACGAGATGTGCTTTTATTGTTGAGGCATTTTAAAGATTTTTCTCTAAGATTAGCTTGTGATGGGTTGTCCCGGTTAATCTTTACTGTTGACTCAACACAACCTAGAGTTGCTCAGGGAGATTGCCTGGATCAGACTGGTATGTTTGTGGTATGAGTGTGGGTTTGTGTAGGCCAGGGCATGTGTGTGGAGGTCAGAGGACCTCAGGCCTCCATCTTGTCTTCTGTCCTATTTAAGACAGGCTTTCCTGTGGGTAAGGATAACTGGTCTCTAGCTCCCAGAGATTCTCATGTTTCTGCCTCCCATCTTGCTGTAGTACCGCAGCAATTACAGATATGTTACCTGATCTGGCTTCACACAGATTCCGAAGACGTAACCTGCGTTCCTCACACTTGGGTGGCAAGCACTTGACCCACTGGGTCATCTCTCCGGCCCTCAAACAGAACACTAACTTTGTAGATGACAATGTTGTATCATAATGTGAAAAGACTGGACATCCCTGAACCCGCCTAGCATTTAGATGGAGCCTAGGATTACCTAGACACCCCAGCTGCACTGTTCTCTGCTGCCTCTCGCTTCCTGTGGCTTCCCACTCCTGTTCTGATCAGCAACCCTATATTCTATGCAGACTTACTTCTCTGCCACTGCTTTGAGATGGCAAGCTTCTAAAGGGTAAGGACTCTCTTATTCTTAATTACTCTGACCTGTAGATAGCAGATTGCCCACTCCATACCAAAGGATTGCTAGGTAATTGCTCATCGAGGGAATGCTTGAATGAACATCTGGGATGCAAGGCATCAAAGTGCTGTGTAAGGAACCTGCACCATGGAAAGCAGCAGAGAGAGAGATGGAAGGCAACTGTCTGACCAGTAAGAAAGAGGGAATGTGAACCAGGGAGATCCTAGAAGTAGGCGACCTTGTTAGCTCCCAACATGAGTCTCTGTCCTGTCCTGAAACGGTTAAGGTGGCCAAGGCGCTTGCCTCGGCAGAGGAGAAATTTCCCTGTCCTTGCCTAAGTGAATGGCTGGGATTAAAGTGACAGCCCACCTTAGTGATGGCGGCATAATTGGTTGTTCAGCTCTGTCCTTGTCAGAACCTGACAGTTCTGCAGATGCCCTGCTCGGCTCTCCAAAGGTTAGCCTCAGCTGTGTGGCTGTTCATTAATCATTCCTCCCTGACAGGCCTCGGTGCAGCCCACAGCTGCCACAACGGCCCCCTCGGGCCCCACCCAGCATGGCCAAGCTGGAAGCAGCAGGAGCTCCCTGAAGGACCTGTCCCTACATGGGAAGACAAGCAATCCGTGTCCCCTCATTCCTGCCTACTGCCGCTGCCGAACCAGAAACACAGATAAAGGAATTTCCCCTGAGCTCCTCCTTCCAGGAACCAGGGTCTGAATCACTGTACACGCTCTCCTGACATCTTTGACTTTATCTGTTCTTGCCTGGAGCTTCCTGAGGAGATGGAGGCAACTCTGGCCCAAGAGTTGCAGAAAAACAAGGAGATCAGGGCTTACCAGCTGAGGAAACACAGAACCTGCCTGAGGGCCTGGACCCTGGGCACAGCCAGACCCGCTCGCCTCTAAGCTGTAGTCTCCACACACTGTTCCAGACCATTGAGAACCATTCCTTGCTACTTGGAACAGGGCACGAGAGTCTGAGCAGAGGTTGGTCTAGTGTTCAGAGCACTAGGGAGAGGGCTATGCTTCTAAGTCTTGGGGCAGAATAAGCTAGTTCAAGCCGGGGCTCCAATCCCTTGGGTTAAGAGAAAGCAACCCTCTCCTCTGGCTTCTCCCTTACTCTTTCCCTTTTTCTCCAAACTCAGTGTAGTGGGGTGAGCAGAGGAACATAACTAGGATTCTGAGTAGGCTGGAGAGGATTCTGAGTAGGCCCCTTCCAAGGGCTGAAGGATCCAGGCAAGTACAGGGAAGGAGCTCCGAGAGTGGGTTGGGACGGGGCAGAAGCAGAATTCTGAAGCAGGACATTTCATTGAGGGATGAAACAGAGTATATTTGGAGTGGACATGCACACGAGAGAGGACTCACACATGCGGAGGCAAGGAGTCGACGTCGGGTGTCATTCCTTGGGTGCCATCCACCTTTATCTATTTTGGAGTTAGGATCTCTCATGGGTCTGGAACCCACCAAATAGGTTAGAATGGTTGGCCAGTGAGCCTCAGGGGTGTCTGCCTCCACCTCCCAAGCATTAGGATCACAAATGTGTTCCTCGATGCCTGCATTTTCTTTTTTTAAATGTAGTTCCTGAGGAGAGAATTCAGGTGGTTCCCACATTGACAAAGCAAGCACTTTACTGTTTGTGCCTTCTTCCCAGCTCCTAAAGCCAGAGCATTTCAGAAAATGGCTTTACCAGGTCTGTCATAGCGTAACACCATGGGGGGGCCCATCTGTTCCCAGATTTCAGTGTTCCTCCGGACTTCTTTCCCCCGCTTTCTTCTTCCTCTTCCTCTTCCCCTCTTTCCCCTTTGCCTGATTTCCTAGCCCCTCACTCCTCTTCTCCTCACTTGCTCCCTCTTGGGTGTCCTGAACAGCTCAGATCTTTCTCCCAAGCCAACCCGATGGAAGGTTGGAAATTTCATTATGGCTTCCTGCTCAGGCAAGCCCTAGGTCTCTGCCCCCGGCCTGCCAGTTAGTATGTGCACAGTGCTGGAGTCATCATTTCCCCCCATTGATTAGCTGTCTGCCCGCAAAGTTTGCAGAGGAACAAACAAGGACGCTGGGAGATTAGCATTCAGCGAGTCCGCTGGAGTCCAAACTACAGACACCTGCACTTTCACATTCAGAGATCCAACACACAGTCAGCCCAGAAACAAGGACACAGGGTCATTAGCATTCAGTCCACTGGGCTCCAAACCACCACCCCTGTCTTTTCACACCAACAGATCCTGTACATACATAGCTGGCCCAGAAACCTAGAGATACAGGTAGCAACCTCACACCTACACCAGGTATATGAAAGACACCCCCCCACCCCCACCCCCGTCACGCTTACCCAGCCAGGATCAGCATCTCCTTCAGGGACCTGGAACCTTCCCATATCTGCCATATCTTCCCTGTAACTTTTCAAGGAAGATAAGCAGGTCCACATTATATTTGAGGGCACAGTCTTAGAGGGAATGAAATACGCAGACAAGAACGTACCAACTGAAGATCGTACCCGTGATATAAAAGCCCTGGATACTCAAAGCTAAGTTCCTTGAGTTTGAAAACCCCATTTTCATCCTGCTAGTTCAAATGAACTCACTGTGACTTTAAATCAGGAACTCCCAGCAGGGGTTCTGTGGACACTTGGGGCCGGATAGCTCTTTGTAGTTAGCACTGCTCTGTGCATTGCAGAATACACAGAGTGCTTAGTAGTTCCTGGCCCTCACCCACTTGATGCCGGGCACCACCTCCCTACATTGTGACACTAAAGATATTTCTAGATGGTTCCGGGGGTGGGGGGAGGGAGTGCAGAACCAACCTCTACTTGAGAATTGCTTTCTCCATTTCCACTCCTTAAATGTAATCTACCTGGGGGGAAAGGCTGTTTTCCATGCAGGGAAGTCAGGGAAGAGAACAAAGGCTTTGAAAGTCCCTGCTTGGCAATGAGAATAAAAATGTGGCTGGGCAGCAGCTAGAATCTAGCTGCTAGATGAGAGGCCCTCGCCAGCCACGTGCAAGGCTCTGTCATCTATGAGGAACACAAGAAGGGCATTTTAAAACAAAAATCCGGGAAACATATGGGAGAGAAATACATCCTGGGAAGTTAATCCAACAAGCCCCTCTCTTTTCATCTGTCCTCCAGTAGCCCAGTCTTCTGGTTTGCCCGTCTGTTCTGAGTCCCTTTATTTAGTCTGACATAGGTTGGGCAAGGCTCCCCTTGGAAGAGAAGAAGTGCCCATGCATCCTCCCCACTGAGCAGAGGAAGGGACTCAGAGGCTCACTTCTGTCTCAACAGCCCACACAGCTGTGGCAGGTCTCTAGGTTCCAAGGATATGTTCCCTGCAGAATCCTAGTGAAGACACAGTGGACTGAGGGATGTAAAAAGCACTTTATAACCTGCCCATGTGTTAGTTATTGCTACATGACTGCCGGACAAGGACAGAAACACCAGTGCTATCATGCTGTGAGCATTAAAGGATACATCTAAAGAGGGATTTGGACGAGGGACCCACAGAAAGAGGGATGTTGCAAATAGTCAATAGTTACAAAGAGATGTCCAAGATCTCTGGTCTTTAAGGAAATGGAAATTAAAACATTAAAATGCCTCGTGTCACCCAGAAGATGGCTGTTAAAAAACAAAACAAAAAAACAAAAAACTAAACTTTAGTCTTTTCATCAAATTGCTGGAGAGGCCCTGATGAAGCAGCCATACCCTACATTTTCTAGGTGAGCCGTGCCGGTCCTCTTGGGAAAACAATCTGACTATAGCTAGAAGAACTAAGGGCTTACCATCTGACTTCCAAATCACACATCCATGGCTCTTTTCCTAAGAAATAACAGTGCAAATATAAAAGTGTGTGTGTGTGTGTGTGTGTGTGTGTGTATGTGTGTGTGTTATCAGATGGAAAACAACAATATTGAATAAATGTGAGGAATATTATGAAGCCATTGAAATGGATTAGATACATATGATTGGCATAGTATAACGTCTTTCCAGTAGTTACAGTTACTTTAAGAGGGAGTCATATGTATGATATGATCTCATTATAAATCCAAAGACACACCTAGATGTGTAACTGTGTGGATGAATGTACAAGTTTGAGCATCAAGGGAAGCACTGAAAGATGCAAAATATCAGCCACCCAAGGGGACACCAAAGTGAAGGAGATGCCAAAGAGGGAAAGGGAGAAGTAGGAGTTCTTCACCCTTATGTCCTAACATTCGACATAGGAGGAATGGGCCTGAGCCTGTGATTGGAATCTCCAAACTCTAAGCCACGGATAAGTAAGTTTACACAGGCACATAGAGGCTAGGAAGGTATCATCAGTCTGACTGGGATGGGTTTAATCCCAATGAAAAATTGCCCATGGACTGTGTCTAGGGACTACAGAGACAAGGATTAGACACAGCCAAACCATCCTAGCTGTAGGCATTTTACTGTTTTAATTTCCATTTCCTTAAAGACCAGAGATCTTGGACATCTTTTTGTAACTATTGACTATTTGTAACATCCCTTTTCCGTGGCTCCCTTGTCCAAATCCCTTTGTTGATGTATCCTTTAAGGCTCACAGCTAGATACCACTGGAGTTTCTGTCTTTGCCCGACTGTCATGTAGCAACAGCTAACACACGGGCAGGGTATAAAGAGCTTTTTACATCCCTCAGTCCACTGTGTCTTCACTAGGATTCTGCAGGGAACATATCCTTGGAACCTAGAGACCTGCCACAGCTGTGTGGGCTGTTGAGACAGAAGTGAGCCTCTGAGTCCCTTCCTCTGCCCAGTGGGGAGGATGCATGGGCACGTCTTCTCCTCCAAGGGGAGCCTTGCCCAGCCTTATGCCTGAAACCAGGCCTTGCTGTGTAGAGAGAGACCACACAGTGAGTGGGTGGTGGGTTTTAACTACAGAACACTTGGCCTGCCGATTTCCCCAGCGGCAGCCGTTTGCAGGGGGAGCCTTTTAATAGAAAAATCACAAGGCCTGTTGGAAAACCTTCCTGCTCTGCCTTCAGCATGAAAGAAATGCAGAGGTGATGAATTAGGCAAATTGGTCCACGTCAAGTTGTATCCATCAGAATGATTCAGAGCCTGGGATGAGCAATAGTCATGGGGAATAGCGGTTACTAAGAGTAACCAAATTAGCATTACAGAAGAAGACAAAGGGAGAACTGGCAGACAGCAGGCACCTGGGCCTGGATCTGCCCTCAGTCTTCTGCTGGGAGCCGACTCAGGACTAGGCAGTCACTACTGCCAACCGGTAGCATCTCCGTGTGGGCCTAGAGCTTTTACCAGATCAAGGAGCACACCCAGCTGCCTCCTTCTTATCTCTTTCTTGGCACATCAGTGGCATGGAGTGTCTCGTAGCCTGGCAGAAGCTCTGAGAAGGGGCAAGTCTGTGAGCATCACCATCCCATAGCTGTTGAGGTAGCTGACTGTGATAGAGACAAAATGCCTGAGGGAAAAAATCAGCTTTAGACAATGAGTTCTTTATTTTACCTCGTGGTTTCAGAGAATTTCAGGTCGCTTTGGAGTTGCTTCAGCTCTGTGGCTGGACTGTCCAGCATGGATGTAGGAGTGTGAGCTGGAAGGAGATGACTCACCTCTTGAGAGCCAGGAAGTCAAGAGAGAAGGGAAGAGGCCAAGGTCCCAATACTTCCCTCAAATACCCATCCCTAACATCTTCCTGTTAGGTCTCACCTCTCAGTAGTACCACAGACTGCCTCCGAGCATTTGAGACTTAGGGGACATTTAAGAAACCAACCAAAACTGTTGCGAGGTATCTACCAGGATGACTAAGACACAAGTTCAAGCCACTAGAAAGTTATTATCTGGCTAGCCACTACACTGGGTGTTTGGGACCCCAGTGCAGTCCGGAGACTTTCTCATGGTGATCTTTTAAGCACAAAAAACATATCCTGTGTTGACACGCCTCAGTTAGCAAGAACTGTTAGCCAGAAGAGGAGCCACAGAAGCCAAATAGCAAAGCCCAGCCCTGTATATTTGATGGGTTAGGTCTTCGTTCTTGTTTTAGCAGATGGTGCTGCCAATGTGCTAGGTTCCATGGCCTGAATGGTACTTTCATGATGATGTCGGTTGTGCTAAGGTCTAGGGACCTGGTAAGTAACAAAATCTAGTTTTCAACTTAGTGAAATCGAAACCTCAAGTCCCTATATAACTTGCCACCAAACTTTCATAACACACACACACACACACACACACACACACACACACACACACACCACCTTTCTCTCTAACCATTGGCAGTGAAAAATCCAGAACTAGATGCTTGCAGAGGGAAAGGGGTGGCACATAAAACAAGAACGGCAAGTGGCTCACGGCTCAGCAGCCTTCCCTGCAGACATTCTCCCATCCTCCCACCCCCAACCCCTCTCCTCCAACCCCATCCCCCACCCCCATCACTCTGGTGACTCTACCACATCCCATCCTGGCCTCAGGGCCCAGGGCAGCCATGAAGGACACCAGTCTATAGCATAGCCACGAAAGGTAAGCTGGGCAGATCCCACCTGTATCCACCACTTCGGCAGGAAACAAAGAAGCAGCTGCAGGAGGCCGTGTGTGTGTGTGTGTGTGTGTGTGTGTGTGTGTGTGTGTGTGTGTGTGACCCTGCATCTCTCGGAGCTGCCGTGACCAACAGCTGTACACTGGCTTTTTAAAGCAACATGAACTTACCAAGCCAGAGGTTGTAAGTCCAAAATCAAGGTGCAGCAAGGCCATGCTTCATCAGAAGACCCGAGGAGGAGACACTTCCATTGCCCCCTAGCTCGTGAAGGCTGCTGGCTGTCCCTGGGTCTCTGACTATAACTGTAGTCCTCTATATTCCGCCTGTATCTTCACATGACCCTCTTCCATCTTTGTGAGCTCTGTGAGTCAGTCACTGTGTCTTTTCTTGTATTGAGTTTGGGACTCATCCAGATCCTTTTAAATGGATCACATCCTCAGAGACCTCATTCAGGGAGGGGTTGGAGAGTTGGCTTAGCAGGCAAGAGCACACATTGGTCTTGAAGAGAACCCAAGCTTGATTCTCAGCAACCATATCCGTTAGTCTGTCCATCAGGTGCCTTACAACCACCTGTAACTCCAGCTCCAGGAAAACCAACCTCCTCTTCTCGATTCTGCAGCCACCTGTAGACACGTGAGCATACACACACACACACACACACACACACACACACACACACAGACACACACCCACACACACACACAATTAAAACCAAATCCTAAAAGTAAAAGC
>BTHU01000005.1:107743077-107748077 GCA_036184795.1 Tokudaia tokunoshimensis | reverse complement strand
ATGGGGCTGGACCAGAGATACAAACACTGCTGGATGGAGGACCTCCATGACGGAGCCAGGGAGCGAGAACAGGGGCTTCTAACTCTCTGAGGAACCCGAGGAGGTTGACGGGACCAACGAATGTGCTGTGCACCTGCGAGACAGCATCTGCCCGGCTGAAGGTGTGATTCCATTGTTTCACCTTTTTCCTTTCCAACACACCTCGAGCTGCACGTGGTGACAGGTTGGACCAGACAATTTGTGGTAGAGACTGCGTATTGAACAGTGTGAATTGGATGGCGTATGAACAGGAATGGCTTTATCTCTTTTTCTCTAACCACTGCCTTCACACACATAATCGGATTTCTCCTCCCTTTTCTACAGCCATATCACTCTGACTACGCCTGCTCTCCTCATTCGCCCTCCCTGGCCTCTGATGCTCTCACTGGCAAGGCTTGGGGCTCTTTCCTCAGCTGTAATCAGGAAGAAATTCTCCCCTTCGAAGGTGAGACTTCAGATATTAAAAAGTATGAAGATGGTCAACTCAAAACTGCCCAAAATTGAAGCTTTTAGTCAATGGTATGTGGTTCAAGGTGAATTTCCTTTGCTCAGCTTGGGATTCAAGCTTCATCTAAAAGGAATATGGCTGGTCTTCAGAGGGTGGGGAAGGAGTGTGGTCTACAGGGCATGGGGAAGAGGTGTGGTCTATAGGATATAGGGAAGAAAGTGTGGTCTACAGGACGTGAGTAAGGGGTATGGTTTGATTATTCCTTCCCTACTCATTCAATGCCTCTGGTGCTTGTAGCAATTTTAGAATAGAAGCCAAAAGGGTAGAAATTAACTCATTTCCCCTTGAACGATATTGGCAGGCACCAATGCCCCTGATGGAACAGGCCTTCCTATGCTGGCTGTCATTAGGAGGTTTCTTCTGGTGCCTTTCCACAAGACAGTCTCCTCACATGAGCCCTGTGCCCTGGGCCTGACCTCTTGCAGTCCTCCCACCCCAGAACGCCCACTGCTGGACTCCCTTTGCCTGTCACATCCCACCTACCCACTGCCCTCCTCCTCAGGAAATCAGCTTCCCTCCTGAGATGCTCACACATTGTCACCACCTCCCACGGTGACATGGCGATTGCTGGCTGCTCGCTCACGGTCCTGCCTTTGATCACATGATTGCACACTCCAACCTCCACCTACATCCAGAGTTCTCGGGGCGCTGATTTCCCCACCCATTTCCATCCCAGGGCACTCGTGCCGAACTCCCCCAAGAGCTTTGTTCATGGCCCCCACTACAGAAGCTTGAAAGTTTCCCCAGCTCAGCAGTTACACAGAAAGTTCTCTGCTGTGTGTGCAGAGAGACCCTTTTAGGGATGCTGTCATTTGGCTTGGGGAAAGGCCAGGCCTCTCTGCCCATAGCATCGAGGACAGAGGCACAGGTTCCTGTCGCTGGGCTGACAGCTTCCCCTTCTTCCAAATCCCCTCTTCTGGTGAGTTCTCTAGTTCATCTTGTCTGTATACCCTGAAGAGAGATGCGAGGGAAAGACTGGAGGCCAGTTCGGCTCCCTTCCCAGAAGCCTCTACCGCGGCGGGTGGCAGTGAGTGACAGCCTTCATCTTTGAGCTTCGGTCAACATTTCAAGGCAGGAGGAGAGTCACCTATGTGTTTCACTTAACTGACGTCATCGTTCTTACGGGTGAAGATATTAATTTAATTCCTGAACGTTAAAAACCCATACCCAACCCATCTCCCTTGAATTGTTGAGGAGAGCCTGAGATTTAGAAATAGGAAAGGCGTAGCGAGGTGTCCCTCTCCTGGGACGGCTGCTGCAAACCCATTTGCCTCTGTGCTACCTCCACAAACCAGTGAGTCATGTTCCTGTAGTATGTATGTCCAGCCCAGACCTGTGCTTCCTGGAGACACTGCTTCTGGAATAACCCAAAGCCTGGGGCTGGGCTGACGGCTGGTGAGTTGGGGGGCAGGGAGTAGGTGTCTGGCTCACAAAAGAGAGCAAAAAGCTAATGCCAGGCAGGTCAAGAGCCCTAGAGGGGAAATGTGACAGTAATTTAGGAGGAAGCTGGCCTTCTCTTCCTGGGTCATGACCACTCCCTATAGTCTCTGTTGAGGTCACTCCAAGCAGAAAATTGTATCCGGCCCCGTCGCGGAGGCACAAGCCCAGCAAAGTGTTCAAGACAGCTTTATTTAATTCCCTGGCCATATGGAAATGGCCTCCACAGAATGGGTTGGAAGCCACAATTGCATTAGCCGTCTGGAGCTCCCATCAGCTCAATCAAGCCATAATCAAGGATCTCCTGTGATTGTCCATTATCTGCCTCTCAGCCAGAGAGGCACGCTCTGGAGGGAGAGTGATCAGAGGGCTCTGGCACTAATTACACGCTAGCCTACATCTGTGTCCCTCCTGCGGCTGTCAGGAGCCATGGTGGGCTGCCCCAGGACATCTCACCCATTTCTATGCAGGTGATCCTGAGCAAGCCAGGCCCTCAGAATGGAGCCCACGCAGATCTATCCAGATGTGGCCTCGGAGGCGATGAGGTGTGTCCAGTTTAAATGTGACTGTTTACATGAAAAACACCTTAGGGTGCCAGGGAAGGGCTATTGCTGGGCAAGTAGGTAATTCACAGCAGGAACCCACAGAACATCTGGAGATGCAATACAAAATATCCAGATGTGCACCCCATGAGCGTTTCGTGGATGGAGAGTGGGCACAAGAATAGAAGGGAGGTAGGTACTACAGGCACCAGCCACTCCACTAAAGTGCCATCACTGGGGTAAGGAGCACAGGACCTGTCCCCATCAGGCTCCAGGAGACTGCCAGCAAGGATTTCTGTCCTTCATGTGTGATGTGTTCAGTTCCTCCTGCCGAGCCCTTTCCCGCGTCCCTACCTGGTTCCTCATCCAAGCGCTAGAGGTCCAAATTGCATTTGGAGCCCATTTCCAGGTCCAGCCTCCAATGTCAGGGCTGCCGCTAAGCTGTTTATATTCACCCCAGGGAGATGTGATCTTTCCCTCCCTCTTGGTTCCCCTCTGCACTCTTTCTATCTTTCTTCCAGCTCCCTGTACTGTGTCTGTTGTGTGGAGCAGAGATCTCCTTGTGACAGGAACCGCCTTCAGCATTGTGTTTCCACTGGGAATTGGGACAAATCACACAGAAGATGGGAAATAAAAGTATCATATGTGGACTCCCTGCTGGAACAAATGGTCATTACCTTCTTATTACATTTGCTCTACACTGAAACATGATGGCAAAATGGACCTGAGAGATGGTACAGTGAGAAAGATGCTTGCAGTGCAAGGCAGAGGACCTGAGTTCAATCCCTGGAGTCCACAGTAGAAGAAGAGACCCAGCTCTCACAAAAGTTGTTCTTTGACCACCACTATATTTGTGTGTCAGCACACACACACACACACACACACACACACACACACACACACACAGAGAGAGAGAGAGAGAGAGAGAGAGAGAGAGAGAGAGAGAGACTCTACATAAACAAAGAAAATAGCAACAACTCCCCTGAAAATACAACGGTAGCCCTGGAGTGGCTCTTTGAGCTCATCCCCCAGTTCTTCTGGGTATTAGCCAGTTGACCAAAGATAAGACACTTGAACTCTGTGCTTTAGTTTCTACCACTGCAAAAACTGTGAACTATCGTCACACAGTCAAAGAGTTAAAGGATCCCAAGTGTTACAAGAGTGCTCCCCTGGCCTATAGGAAGCACTTGGTAAATATTAACTGTTATGTCTGCCATCCCTGCTCTACTTCTCAATGCTCCTCCTCCGCTCAGTTAGCCCGCCATGAACCAAGTGCGCATGCGTGTTTTATCCTTTGCTTCCCAGTGCTCTTCCTCCGCCCACCGAGCTAGCTGGCCATGAACGAAGTGCGCATGCGTGTGTTGCATGCTTTGTACTTCTGCCTCCATTCATCTACAATCCTAGGCAAATATGTGTACTGGTTAATTTGCATAATGTAGTTAATGTCCTTTGGGTTGAAAATACGGAAAGCCTGACTCTAAACCCGTCCTTGGAGAAGGCCATCAGTTTCTATAGTTAAAAAGCCCAATGGCAAGGACCAGTCCAGGATTCACCGGCATCATCAAGGCCGTCATCTTTCAACTCCTGCCTCCTCCTTCTGTGATACCATCTTTATTTTATGACAGCTTCTCCTTAGGGCTGCCAACAACCTTAGGACCACTCTCTTTATTGGTCACATACAAGGAGAGAGGGAACCATTCAGGAATTACTCTAAAAGGAGAAAAGATAAAAAAACAAAACAAAAAAAAAAACAAACAAACAAAAAAAACCCTCTCATTTCTCATGGTCTAAAATAGTTATTGTCACCACTCATGAACCAAACATCATGGCCAGGAGGTGCGATCATATAGGTAACACACTCCCACCTGCTGGGAGGTTAGACCTCTCCCAAGTCACGGCTACTCAAAATGCTGGGCACAGCTGCACAAACCTGCATCAGGAGAGTGGGAAATGGAAGGGATGCAGGTGGCCGCAAGGTCCTTGGACTTAGCTCTCCACAGTTCTTTTCTCCCTCAGTGTTCAACTTCATTTTGAGATTCGCCTGTTCCATGTTAGAAGATTACTCCCTTTAGCTGACAAATAAAACCCTGCTGTGTGAATAAGTTTCCATTTATTCGGCCATTTCATTATTGATGGATTATTTGTTTTTGTTTGTTATTTAGACAGGACGGATGACCCTGGCTCACAGTTACTCTGCCACGGCCTCCTCGTTTCATCTCACTGACTTCATTTATTTTATCATTTATTTTAGCATTGCAAACACACTACAGTGAGCCGCTGAGTGCACCGGCGAGGCCTTCTCACGACGGCCTCAGTCTTTCTCATTTCTGCACATACTCCCTCCAGGCCACGCTCACAGGTGGGCCTGCCAGGTGACTCCGGATCCTGTAAAATTGACAGCGTACGTTAACCATCACAGGTAACATGTAAAATCTGACTTCTTAATGGAAGATACAGCCCAAGATCTGGAAGAA
>BTHU01000005.1:107438077-107738077 GCA_036184795.1 Tokudaia tokunoshimensis | reverse complement strand
CCAGCCCCACACCCACCAGGCCTGATGGCCTCCATTTGGTATCTTGGTTAGTTGTGTGGGGCATCCGAGCCCTACCAGGGTGGAGAGTGCACAGGACAAACATAGGCACTCTCTCCCCCTCCCTCCCTTCTGTATAATACCCGTCCTGTTTGTATACCTTGTATGATACCCTTCTTGTACATGTAATAAATACTTTTCCTAGAGGCCCACACCTTTAATCCCAGCACTCCGGAAGTAGAGGCAGGTGGATCTCCATGAGTTTGAAGCCAATCTGGTCTACATTTGAGTTCAAGGACAGCCAGGGCTACATACTGAGAAGCTGTCTCACAAAATAAAACACACCACCTGCCTCCATCAGCATATTTTGCTCAGAGCCCAACACTGTCACTTGTGAGTATTAATCAAAGAAACAAATGTGATCAATTTCACTACCACCCCCGCCCTGACAAGCAAGAATCTCTAGTGCTGAGAGTGGGCCTTGCACTGTAGACAGCTGGGAGTAGGGTTCCTCAGGACTGTCTGGGTGAAAACCCTGCCCTATGGACTATGGGGCTTAGAAAGGGGGCAGAGACACGGAGATGAAAGGATCTGGATTGGGATGGCTCTTACACCATTGTACCTGCCCTTCATTGGGGTGGGCAGGCTTTAACTCTTTCCCTTGGCCCCTCATTCTCTAGAAAGTAATGAGGATGCCTTTTGATGACCCACACCACCTTGGGTACTACTATGTAGTGAATGAAATGCTCTTAGACACAGAATGTCGCTTGCCACACAACTGACCCAATGCCTGATCCCTGGTGTCATTAGGCACACATAATACTCTGACCCTTCCCCTGTCCCTCTGCCCTTCCCTTCCTTTCTTTCTTTCTGCCAGGGATCAGCCTCAGCTTGGAGAGGGGTTCTGAGAGAAGGGGTGTTTGAGAGCAGCAAAACAAACCACCCAAAGTCAAATCCTGGGCACAAACTGACAACCTATGTTCTGCCTGAGACACCTTTCTAGACAGTTCTGTCTTGGGACAGCTTTCTCTTGCAATTCTGAAACTTCTCTGGATAGCTCATCTCTTGCAGACCAAAAGCCTGGTCTTTTATTTACATGTCAATTACCCCAAGTTCCCTTTTGATAATCCCATGAATATCCCATGATCCCAGCCCCTCGATTCTTAGAAAGAGATAGCAAGCACATCTCTTCTTTTTAACATTGCAAAAGAATTCAGAGATCTACCTGACTCTGTTAGGCACAGACAGTACACTAGCTGGGTGGGACCCTGCCCTGAAATTACCATTTCTGCCAAGCCTGGGCCTGGACCTAAACTTCCTCTGTCTCAGGCTGACTTTCCTTGAACTCAGGACTCTGCCTGTCTTTGTATCTTTCTGACAAGCTGGCTCATAGTGTAGCTGCCTTTCTTCCTTTAGATCTGTGAAACTCCTTATACAATTCATATTTCATCCTTTATTTTGCATAGTTGAGAAATTATATATTTTCAAACTTATGTTTTTAGAGTTCTTTCCCACAGGCTTGAGGGCATTTACCATTTTGGTGAGACATAGATACACCCTCGCCTCCCAGACTCGTGCTGTCTCTGATTATCATGGAGTCATTAACCTTGGCAGGGAGGATATTTCCCAGAGAAGTAACCTGTGTACATACATACACACACACACACACACACACACACACACACACACACACCACACAAGCTTCATACCTAGCACTGCCAACACTTGTGGAGGCCCATACCCTGGTAGCTGTGTTCCAAGGGTGGGAACCATGTCATATTCTCATTCTCATTCTCTCTCTCTCTCTCTCTCTCTCTCTCTCACACACACACACACACACACACACTAGTTTTTTTTTTATTTTAGATAGGGGTCTTGCTATGTAAGGCAAATGAGTCTCAAACTCACAGTGATCCTCCTGCCTCAGACTGAGTTACAGGTACATCATACCCAGCTTGTTCTTTTTCTCACTGTGCTCCAGTAATAGCTGCTTTGATGTCCTGGAACCTGCTGCTCCTTAGCATTCCTCTTCTGTTCCCTGAGAGGAGACTTCAGAAGGTTCACACCATTGATTCCTTACACTGCTGGTATCAGATCCAACGTCACTTTCTCAAACACTTAGACCATTCTGGACCTTGCCCCTAGAATCTGAAGTAACGAGTTCCCAACTCGCACCACTATAGGCCGGAGATTGGCCAATGAATGGCATAGTTTGCTCTTGTAGTCATCTGAAATGATCTCACTCATTTGGCGGTTGTCACTCCATGTCTCTGTCTCCCACCTGCCAAAGAATTGGTACGGGGTTCAGCCTCTGTGGGGATGAAGTGGTCCCATCGACTTGTCATTAATGAAGTTCTAGGGCTGCAATCTAGCCTTCAGCCCTTGGGCCCTTGGGCCCTCTGTCCGCGGCTTCATCCACGCCAGCACCAGTGCTGATTGCTGGTATCATGGTTTGTCATGGGGGCATCCTTCCTATTCCTTAAGTCCGTGCTTCCGCATCATTCAGTGCCTCGCACAATGCACATAGTAGGGCCTCAGTAAAGCATTTGCTGCAACGAAGGATTCACACCATTGTTATTGGTAAATTCTATCTACTTCACAACAGTTTATTCAATAATACAGAAACTAGTAGCAAAAGTGAGACGGTTTGCATACCTAAATTGTTAAAAAAAATGTAATTTTGCTAATTCCAAGCACCTTTTTTTTGTGAACCAATGTGTTTAAGTGGAAGTTGTAACAATGTTGCTCTAATTAGTAGATGAATTTGTCTATAATTAGTACATCAATTACATGCAGATGAAACTGCCAATATCCTTGAATGTGCTTTGTCCCTCCCCCACTCCCCCAGACGATTTCAATGCTCTTCACCCTCTCTGTATAATTTTGTTTTCAGGACTACTTTGTTTAGCAGTATCTTAATTCATAAACAGTATAAAATTAAATATCAGTTTTAGATCAGCTGAATTACCTGTCCCAAAGCACTGAAACCCAGCTGTTAAATGACAGGATCATCTTTGGATGTGTGACGAGCAGAGGACAGATTAGCCTAAGCTGAAATTGTGTTGGGAAAAGGAAAAGCTTGTCTTTGTTATTGTTTGTTTGTTTGTTTGGGACAGGGTATCAAGCATGTACTGCTCACTTCCAAGCTTGCCTTCACTTGCTACCTGGAACAGAAAGACCTGGAGAAGTAGCTCAAACAACGGGTCATTGCCCTTAACGACCTGCTCACTGCCTGGGTAAAAGTCTTGCTTGCTTGCTTGCCAGGCTCTCCTTGTGGACTTAGGGTATAAAATGAGAATACAATCAAGCCAATATCTAAGCCTTTCAGGAGCTGTCCTGGCTTCCATCCCACCAGCGACAGCTCTTCTCTTCCACTCTCATTGGTGTGGGAGTGCTTCCCCCAGGAAGATTCCCGGGACACACAAACCTGGATAGAAGACAGCTGTGAAGAGCACCATTCAAAGTATCACTGTCCGCAATGGCCCAGGTGTACCGTGGGCTACGGATAAAGCACATATCCCGCAGAGGTGCGGATATCCCGCAGAGGTGCGGTGGAATAGTATTCAGCCCTACAAAGGAAGGAGATTCGAAAACATTGCAAAAGTGGATGAATTAAATTACAAGATGCTGAGTGGAATGAGCCAGTCATTAAAAGACAAATGCTGTATGAATTGCCAAGTTCACAGGAAGAGTAGAACCGGAGATGGCCGGGGACTGGAGGAAGGGCAAATGGTGAACTATTGACTAAGTAAGCCGTTTCTGACTTGCACACTGAGAGCTTCTGGTGAAGTGCCGTGTAGGTGGTTATATTTAACTCCATTCAACTGCACACTTACTGAGGGCAAGTGTTATTTTTTTCTTAATCAAGTAGAAGTCTTCATCAGAATTAGAAACCAAACAAATTCCAGCACCTCAAGGGAATAAATAACAACGTATAGAATAATTTTAACTAAAAGGAATATCAATGTAAACAAGATTCATTAGTCCATACACAAACATGAACCCTGTGGACGTCTAAGCAAAACTTCTTGTGCTCAGTTCTCTCTTTCCCTGACGTGAGTCCTAGGGGATCCAACATAATTTGTCAAGGTTGGAGGCAAGCGTCTTTTCCTGCCATTCCACTAGCCCCTATCTTTTCATTCAACTTATTTATTTGCTTACTTACTTATTCATAGGCAGGATTTCGTGTATCACAGGATGACCTTGAACTCAATGAGTAGTTTAGAATGACCTTGAACTTCTAATCTTCTCTTCTGTGCCTCCTGAGCTCTAGGATAACACGCACGTTCTGCCTCTCCTGGTTTAATGGGATTCAGTGGAAGGCTGGATCTCAGTCAGGGCTTGGTGCATATCACAAGCATTCTGTCAGCTGAGCCATATCCCCTAATGTGTGTCACCATGACTTCCCACTTCTGATTGCAGGAAACTTTGCAGGTTTGATTCACCAATGTTCTAGTAAAGAGTGACTTTTCTCAACCTTATTTTAATCATGTAGTTGGTTGGGTTTTGTTTTGTTTTTGTTGTGGATCCTGAAATACTATTAGCTAAGCCTAGGAATACTTATTTATTTACTTTTTGTCTCCAAGAAAAAAAATATTCAGTCAAAGTAAACCTTAACTATCACCACTTGCCATACCTGGTTTCCACTGTCAGCTTCCCACAATCTAGAATCACCCAGGAAGAGAGTCTCAGTGAGGAATTTTCTAGCTCAGGCTGGCCTGATGGCATGTCTGTGGGAAACTGTCTTGATTACATCAGTGAATGTGAGAAGACCCAGCCTTTAAGTGGGTGGCACTATTCTACACGTGATTCTTTCTTCTTTTGCTCAGCGTTAGACAGTCAGCATTTTCCCAAGTTTTGCCGAGGTTTTTTTTTTAACCCCTCAAAATCATCGTAATAGTTGTATAGTGTTCCACTAAGTCGGCAGCCATAATGAACCATTGCTGTATTTTTGAAGTCCTTTCTGTCTTCAAATGGTAGGTATTTAAAGCATTCCTTACGTACTCAGTATCTTCAGTGATCATCGTTAAGGCCATAAATTATGAGGCATCTATGGGGTTAAAAGGAGCATGGTGTCAACTAAGACTTCCTCAGTTGAAAAAGACTTGGGATCTAGTTTCTAAATATAGCTTATCAAGTCACTCCTGTGGAACCAAGTAGGCTGTGGGCACCCGGGCAGGTGTGACTGAACTTCTCTGAGCCATTCATCCAAATTGCAGCAAGGGTGTTTCCATTTTAAATCACACACACAGCGACACTAACTCTGCTGGTGATTCCTGCACACACCTGGGCGACTTGTCTAGTCAGAGCTGTCATTTGAAGGCAATGCTCATTTGGCCCCTGTTTCATTTTTGGTCCCAACAGTAGATTTTGTTCCTCTGCTATGAGGTTTTAGTTCACCAACCAGGAACACTCTCATCCAGCCTGCTTCACCGGGTATGGTGGTTTGGATGAGAATGGTCCCCACAGGTCCAAATGTTTGAATACTTGGTCCTTAATTGGTGAAACTGTTTGGGGAAGATTAGGCGGTGTGGCCTTGTTGAAGGACTGCTGTCGTTGGGGGCAGGCTTGGAGTTTCCAAAGGTTTGCCCCACTTCCTTTGTGCTCTTGCATCCTCCCAGATGTGAGCTCTCAGCTGGCTGTGCTGCTTCGAATCTGGTCTACCCTCATGGACTCTAATCCTCGGAAAATGTGTGGCGGCTTAAATACTTTCTTTTCTAAGTTGCTTTGATCGTGGTGTCCTGACACAGCTGTAAAAAAGGAACTATGACACAAGATCCCTGCCTACTCTCCTTTCATGGCTCCACCTAGAATGCCACTCCCCCAGGAAGTCAACACCTCCCTCCCATTAAGTCTGCCCCCAGCTATGTGCTCTCAGCATCCGGGACTTTGTCTTCATGTGTGTATCAGCGGTGCACACACACACACACACACACACACACACACACACACCCAAGGAAGTGTGTGACATTTGTCTGCCCTTCTAGGTGCAAACTCCATGAGGCCAGAGGTCCTGTTTGCTCATTCTATCCCAGTGTCCTTGTCATCAGGGTTAGTCATGAGCAGACCGGATCCAAAATGAGAGAGGAGGAAACAAAGAAGTAAGGATAGCCCATAGAGATGTACTTCTCCACTTCGGGAAAATACTTTCCCAACTTTATTAATCAATGCAGCGAAGACTCAACCCACAACTTAAAAGAAAAATATTTATTTAATTATTTATTTACTTGTGTGTGTGTGTGCCTGAGTGTATGTCACATGTGTGTGCTTGCATACACATGCCTATGCATGTGCAGAGGCTAAAAGAGGGTCCTGGATCCTCTGAGCTGGAGTTATATTTATTAGTAGGACCTCTGGCTTGCTACCTGGATACTGGGATCTGAACTCTTGTCTTCATGATCTTACAGCAAGCTCCCTTCTCTGCTGAGTTATCTCACCAGCCCCTTACCCCATGATTCTTATTTTAAAGCAGGCTGGTTCTGTCCCCTTCACTTTTGCTTCTCTCTCCTCTCCCTCCCTCTGAGGTCATAACCCCACAGGTGAGAGGCCACATGCATGGCAAGTATTAGCTATGTCATTCTCAGACACAGGACAACTGACTAAAATGATCTTGAAAAATGAACAAATATGGAGACCTCAGCTTTCCTGATTTCCAAACTTCTTACAAAGTTAGAGTGATCAAAACAGTGTGGCTTCCTTTCCTGTCACAAAGACATTTATACCTGTAGACTAGGCTAGACTAGAGATCCCTGAAAGAAACCCTCTCAAATCATTGTCAGAGAGGGAACCACCCCAATTAAGCATCCAAAGAGCCTTTTACACAAATGTTGTGTTTTCCATTTGTGACAGAATAAAGTGAGGCACTTACCTGACTGACCCTGTGTATGAAAGTTAACTCAAGATGGATCAAACTTCCAAATGTCAGAAGCAAACACAGTGCTATGCCAATGGACTGGGCAATGAGTTCTTAGATGTCAGAACAAAGGTAGAGGTAAGGAAAGAAAACAGAGCCTGGACTTCACCAAGGATAGCACTTTCATGTGGTAAAAGGCACAGCAATAGCATTGAAAGGCAAAGCACTGGATGGGGAAACATTTGCAGATTATGTTTTCAGTCGTGAAGAGCTATTGAGCTGGACGATGGCTCAGCTGGTGTAGTGCTTACCTTGCAAGTGTGAGGACCCAACTTTGAGTTCCCAGAATCCACATAGAAGGGGATGGGTGTGGTAGTGCACACCTGTAGTTCCAGCCCTGGGAAGACAAGGAAGATCCCTGGGACTCACTGAGCAGCCAGTGTAGCCCACTTGATGACCCCAAGCTACTGAGACCCTGTCTCAAAAACACCAATGTAGATGTTGTCTGAGAGATGATAAATGAAGTTGTCCTCTGACTTCTGTATGCACGCACCACACACACACACACACACACACACACACACACACACACACAACCAGACACACAAGGCAGAGAGTAAAAATATGTTTTTGAGGTGTTAAAATTAAGGGGAAAAATGCAACTAAAGACAGTCTTAGATCCATTAGGATGGTTGTTATTAAAATGAAGAATCAGGAAACGAATGTTGGCAGGTCATGGAGAAGCTCCATGGCACGATGCTGAGTAAGACGTGTGGTAACTATGGGGAGCAGGAGACTGGTTCCTTAAAACGAAGCAGAGAAGGCCAGGGAGATGGCTCAGTTAAACACTAGCATGGAATCCTGGGACCTTAGTGTGACCCCCCCCCTCCCCAGAACATACCTTTTAAAAAAGCCAGATGAAGTGCGCATGTCTAGTCCCCGCTCTCCTACAGCAAGATGCCAGGCAGAGACAGGAGAACTAGGGGAAGCTGGGTTACCCTGTGGCAGGAAGCAGAGAGACTGCCTTGAAACGAGGTGGTAGGAGAAAAACCAACAAAAGTTATTTTTGACTCCCTGCATACACAAACACACACAGGCACATGCACACAAACACACACACACACACACACACACACACACAGGAGCACACACACACAAACATACATGCAAACACACACAAACATATATACCCAAACACACGCACAAACATAAACACACACAAACATACATACAAACATATACACACACAAACACACATGCACAAACATATACACACAAACACATGCACAAACATATACACAGAAACACATGCACAAACATATACACACAAACACATGTACACACACACACACACACACAAAGTAAACAAGTCTTTTAAAAAAGAAAACAACTAAGTGTATAATTACCAAGAGTTCCCTAAGCAGTTGAAGGCAGGTATCCCACTGATGTCCCTATGTTTGTAGCTGCATCAATTCAATTGCCCATCAATGGACAAGTGAATGAACAAGGTGGACTGGCTCTACACATTTAGACAAAGAGAAGTTCTTCAGCCTTAAAAGAGGAGGAAATTGATCTGGGCTACAACATGGATGCATCTCAAAGACACTAAGGGAAATGAAGTGTTCATAAAAGGGGGAATGTGTGGTTTTGCTTCTAGGAGGTTACCTAGAGCTGTCAGACTCGGCCTCCCTGGTAGCCTAGTAGCTAGGGGTCTAAGCTCTTACCAGGAAGTGAAGGCTACACAGCAGGCTGAATAGTCTGAATCTAGCTGAACTGTATATCTAAATTTGTTAAGAGGATAAATTTTGTGACATTTAAAATTTAATTTTAATTGCATGTATGTAAGTGAATGTAGGTGCCCCCAGTCAGAGACCCTTTGTCAGAGCTAGAGTCACAGGTGGTTGTAAGCTGCCTGATGTGGGAGCCAAACTTAGGCCTCGTGTAAGAGCAGAACATGTTTAACTGCTCATCTATCTCCTCAGCTCCATGTGTAGACTAAAAAAAAAAAAAAAGATTGTCTTGTTATATAGTCCAGGATGGCTTCACATTCACAAACCTCCTGCCTCACCCTCTCTGATGCTGAGGTAACAGGCATGTGCTATCATGCTCAGACGCTATGTCATGTGAATCCTGTCCCAGTTGAGAATATGTATTATCTCCATTCCACACTATTGATATAAAATGTGAGTCCTGTGCAGCCAGAGTGGCAGCTGGCATGCATCCATAACTACCTGAGAGGATGAGTGCCCCCAAAGTGCAGGGGTGGGAGGCACCTTAGAAGCCACACTGTGGGAGGGTGCTGCAAATTGACACTCATGACCAGCTGACCAGCGCCTTGTGCTGTCTCCACCTTTCTCAAGCCCCCTCCAGGTTGTAGGGCCTTCACTCCATTTCAAAGCATGTCACTGAGGTGTCTTCCACTTGCTCCTTAAAAACATCTTTATTCCAATCTGACATAGGATTCTCTTGGAGCATTCCTTCACCACACAGATCCAGTCTTATCTTCTGGGTCCAGAGAGAGAAGGTCAAACTTCTAGCTCACCCGACCATCCTTAATACAATGAAAGGCAGGATTCTGTGTGTTGGGGATGTTAAAATTCCACCCTAGATACATCTTTTCCTGGAGAGGAATGCTTCTGAGGTTAGACCCTACTAAGGTGTCTCAAAGGAGTGTCTGATGCCGGCTCCCTTCAGACACGTATCAATAGCAAAACCATGACGGAAGCAAACGCTCCCAACAGTGACTACTGAAGGAAGGGAACTTTGATTATAGAAGACTGAGAATATTTAGTCTGGAGAAGAAATGCCTCCAAGCAAGATACTGCCTGTCTTGGAAAACTAGACTATGAGACAGGAAGTCCTGATCTGGGATATAAGACCATGGGCACCGGTGATGGAAAGCACATCTCAGCTCAGTTATGCAGAGAGACACTAGAACGGCTTGAGCACCTAGCAATACATGAAACAGTACGCGACAGATGTCTCACACACACACACACACACACACACACACACACACACACACACGAGCTTTACCATGCTTTCTGACATTGTCCGTACCTGGACATAGAATATTCTAGAATTATTTCTCTTTTAATGCAGGTATGCACAGACACAGCTATTATTTTTAAATGGTCAAAGAGACTACCACCCAAAGAGCAGTATGGATTATTACCATCTTCTTGGTTGCCTGCTCTACCATGAATAAAAGTCCCTATTTCTGAAGACATTGCACACTTTGGTCACAGGACTTGGAGAAATCAGCTGACACTGGCATTGAAGCCTCCCCTGTGAGGACTAGCCCTCAGAGTGTCAGAAGATGCTAGTGGAACCACCAAGGGTAAAGGTTATCAACAGCCTTATCCAGCTGTAAACACTAAGAACCACAACAAAGACTGGACCAGTAAGATAACCCCAGTGTGCAACAGTGGCTCCTGTATTTTGGGAGAAACCAACAGTTGTGTGATTAGATCTAAAACAAGCTCAGTTGGAGAGATCTCATGCCTGATGTTATAAATATAGCCAAGAACCTATATCCATAGGTTTGAGAGATCACAGGCCTAGAGGAGAGCCTACCTGTACCATGTTGCTAAATTAATATAGTTTGCAACTACCTTCTAAATGTGTATTCTTTTATCCATAGAGATATATACAGCTCTCAGTTCTTATCAAAGAAACTTCTCTTTCCAGCAAACAGAACCTATTAGAGAGATCCACAATTGGTCCAAATGCAGAGAATCAGTGACTAGGAGGTGCTTAGTCCCCCATGGGGCATTTATAATTCAACCTCCCAACTCTCAGGGAACATTTGGGAAGAGAGGTTTGGAAGATTGTAAAAGCCTGAGGCCTAGGGTCTGCCATGAGAACTGGACAAAGGTGTTCCATCCATGAACTCTCAAAAACATGGCTACTTGTACAAGACCGTCTCGAGGACATCTCAGGCGACATGACAAAATGAATTGAGGAAAAAGTCACAAGCATCCCTAGATAAAGAGTCTAGGGATGAGCAGGCAGTCAATGACGGTTGAGAGGTGGAGAAGTCAGCCCTAAATACATGAACATTCAGGCAACACTAACTGGGCACACGAGTTGTATGGTGTTTGTGTGTGCATGTGTGCGTGCGTGCGTGTGTATAAAAGGATAATTTTGAAAGAAGACATTATGAATTTGAGAAAGGGTATTGGGGGAACATGGGAAGAGTTGGAAGGAGACAGGGTTTGGCAAAATTGAGTGTACTTATGCATGGAATTCTCAAATTTAAAAAAATGGTTTTTAAACCTATCATTATTGACAAGGTACTGTGCAAAGACCTGTGTCTTAGAGTCTCGCTGGCTCAGGAGCACCTTCGGACCTGTTTCTTTACCACGCTCTGCAGTGATGGCTCTGACCTGTCTCCTCCCTGCTTGGTTCGCATTGACCTTTTCTGTCTCGCCATTGACTCCAACTCGATTTAGCAGTGTCCGGCTGAAATTTTGATTCAAACTTGATCTCAGCCTCTTGGGTTTTTTTCTCTTTCCTTTAATTCCTTCCACCGATTGTCAAGGATTCTACTGTCCTCCCTGCCCCAGCTACTGGTAGACTGAAAAATGACCATGCACTCCCAGCCCGGAGCAGGTCTTGTCAATCTGATTTTTAAATGACTGAGGAGGTCTGAGGACACAGAGGAGGCAAAGATCAAGTGCAGAGAAGAGCGAGCGAGCTCGAGGCTCTGACTGGGAGCACATTCGCAGACTCAGAGGGCAGAGCAGTATTTAAAGTGAACTGGAACAAGCCTGTAACATCAGGTGCGTTCTGCCTTCAAAAATAGCTGCCAGTTAGAAAGGTTTATTTACATACTGATTCCACGCTAACTTTGTAATGGAATGTGCTGCCTGCCTGAGACCTAACAACTGTCATCATAATTTTTTTCTAAAAATACAGGCAGAGAAAAACACTCAGTGAATCCTCTGCTGGGGACTGGCTACAAAAGACCCTTATCCCAAACCGACAAACACACCAGGACAAGCAGGGTAGGAATATTGAAAAATATCTCTCAGCAGCCCCCCCTCTCTCCCTCCCTCCCTTCCCTTCCCTCCCTCTCTCCCTCCTTCCCTCCCTCTCTCCCTCCTTCCCTCTCCCCTCTCTCTTCCTTTCCTACATTCATCCGTCCATCTGTCTGTCCGTCTGTCTGTCTGTGTCTACTTTCTCTTTATCTTAGCCCTAAGCTCAGTTGCAGAGAACCCTTGGGGGAAACTCCAGCTGGCCACGCACCAGAAATAATGGATGAGAAAGGGGTCCCAGCGGCTCCCCAGTTCCAAGACCCCACCGTGGGCTCCTCACTTCCTCCCTTTCTCCTGACATTTCGCTCCCAAGGATCCCCCAAGGCTGTAGGCTCCTGTGTTTTCATATTTCTCACTGCGACTGGGCTCTTTCTGAAACCTCCCTCCCCACCCCAGGTTTGTCTCTGTGGATCCTACAGAGCTGATCCTTGGCAAGGCTGTCACCGCTCCCCGGCACAATATTAGCAATTTAAATGCCTCTTTGCCAGGCCTGATGGAGCTGATTCGGTTGTGATCCTGGGCATATGGATGGCATATTTGCCGCGAGCTAGGTGAGACGCGTCCCAGAAGGACCGCCGCCAGCCCCCCCCGCCCCCCGCAGCCGCTTCCCCACCCGTTCGCTCCCGGCGGCGGCCGGAGCCAGCCGTCCCTGCTGCCCACTTTGTCTCCACCGGGGGCCCCCGCTGCTGGGGGACAAATCTTTCATTCATGAACAGGAGCTTGTTAGGCCAACTCTGGACTCTAAAGCCACTTAATTAAATTGTGGAAAGTTGCTTGGCCCCGGTGGGAAATTTGCACACAAAGGCACCGGGGTCGGGCGCTCCCTCCAGCCGGGAGCCACACAACAAAAACGGGCTACACCGCGCGCTCGAGGCCCCCAGCTCTGCGCCCCGGCTCCCCAGCCTCCCCCCGCCCCCCGCCACTGCTACGCCTGCAAAAGCGGAGCCCCTCATTACAGAGCGTTTGTTAGGGCATGTTTTCCCAGCGATTCACTGACGGGCCTTTCTTCCCTCCCTCGGCAATCAAGGGCCGCAAGTGGAGGCTGAGAGTCCTCCATGGCCTGATTGCTGAATTTCCAAAGGGAAGAGTGTAAACAGGTACATTGAAAAAGGCTCTTTTGAACAATTATGTAAACATTCCAAACACTATTTGAAAACTTTCACAGTGGAACCGTCACGTGGGGCATTCTTGTTTAATTGTGCGGGGACAATGCTTGCTGGCTGACTACCCCAGCTGTCTGCAAGACCCCGCGAGGAGACCGCCATGGGTGTTCCGGCTCCCCTGGCCTTACAGAAGCCTGCCCCCGGAGCAGGGGCCTGTCCTCTTTCTTTTGCCCGGGGTTTCTTCGGGATCTAGTCCAGTGTTCTGCCCATGGGGTGGGCTGGACATCTTCGACGCAAGATGCCTGTAGATGCTCAGTGGAAACTTCTATGCAGGGCAGGCTTTCTTCAAAGCATTAAAAATACCAAGCAACATTGTTGGCAAGATTCCCTTCCCCATGGGAACGCCCCTGGCTCGACGTTCCCGCCTCTCCTATTCTGTCTTTAGTTTGCTCTCTCTTCTGCCTCTGTTTCCATGTGGCTTGGAGTCTCATGATTCGTTAACTGTTGTTGGAAGTTGGAAGAGTTTAAGCCCCACACGCATATTGCTTCGTCTCTTACTTACTGGGGACACCAGGGTTGCGGCGGCTTTTCGTGCATACTTTTTAATCATGTTGTATCCAGTCTCCCAGCGTTTGGGATTCATCCAGCCCACAGCTACTATGCCTCAAGCTTTGCAGGGAATGCCTGGGCAAGCACTGTCAATCTGGAGACTGGGACACAGCGTGTTCAAGTTTTTGTTTCCTAAAGTCTAGTTCTTAAATGCTAGGGAGTAAAGGGGAGGAGAGGGGTCTAAATGTTTAACGAGACGGCATATTACACATATGAGGATCATGGAGACATGGAAGATGTTTATGACAACAAAGTTAAAAAAAAAAGGAAGAAAGAAAGAAAAAGAAAAAAAATCAAGTCACAAAATTCTATCTTCCCTGTACTAGCTAGACCAAGAAACACTCAAATTTTCCAAAGGACAGAAAAGGACCAAGTAGAAATGAAAATACTTGTTCTGGAGAATGGGAGTCTTAATGTCCATGTATTGGCTTGTCAAGGCAAGGTTTGGAAATGCTGGAAAATGCCGCTGTGCACAAGTGGTTAGATATAAAAGCCACCACAATAACCTGCAGAAAGTCATCTACCCCAACCCGCAGCACCAACTCTCCATGCACAGGATTCAGATCAGAGTTGCAGAGCAAATTCCTCCAGTATGCTAAGGCTTGTCTGTGTGTGGAGTCCCTAGGAGGCAAGCACAGAGTCACAACTACAAGATGAGTCAGAAATAAGGTCAGCAGAAAGAGTCATACTCAATAGGTCATTTGAAGAGCAGGGGTCAGAAGAGAAAATTCTTTCTTTCCATCTCACAGGACTCCTTGAATACAAGGATCTCAGAATATACCTATCTCCTAGGCTTGTTTGATCTGACTATAAACAATTCCCATCATGCATTGGTTCTGTGTTGGGGGTCTGTGCTCTCAGATACAAAGCCATAGAACATTTTAATCCGAACAAATTGATTCACAATCAGATGTAGAACCTTCGCTTTAAAAAAAAAGAAAGATTATTTGTGTATTCCCGTGTATGTTTTTATATACCAAATGTGTGTGCAAGTGTCTTCAGAGGCCAGAGCCGTCGTGAACCACCCCATGTGGGTTCTGGGTACTAAACCTGGGTCCTCTACAGAAGCAGGCTTTTAACCACGGTCCTTTAACTGACGAATCATCTCTCTGGCTTCTAAAACCAGCACCCTTTAAAAACATACAGGAACCAATTGAATTTTGGCGAGGCTGTAAAAAGAGCTCCACAAGGGAAAGAGAAACTTTTCCATAAGAGGTTCTGATACAACTGGGCACCGACAGCAAGAGGATGACTAGACCCCTCAACTCGCACTGTGAGAAAGGCCATCTCAAAGTGGAGCACAGACTTAGCTTATGAAGCCGAACTAAAAACTCTTACAACAAAAACAGTTATGACCTTCATGACCTTGGATTAGATAGTGGCTTCTGCACTGTGACATCAAAAAGGTATAAGCCACGTGACAAAAACGTATAAATTGAATTTAACCAAAATTTTAAATTTTGTGTGCTTTGAAGGACTCTATCAGAAAGCAAAGGACAACTTGTAGAGAAAACGGTATTATTTGCAAACCACATTTCTAATAAGAACATTTGAAATAAGGGCTTGAGAGGCAGCTCAGTGATTAACAGCATGTGCTAGTTTTACGGAGGCCCCGAGTTTGGTTCTTACCACTCACACTAGGCTGCACACAACTGCCTGTAACTCCAACTTCATAAAATTCAACATCTTCCCCCTCTGTTGGCCACCCCCACACATGTGGCATACATTTATATAGTCACACGCACATTTAAAACAGTCTCTGGGATACGCTCTTCTAGCTGGCCTGCCTTGTCTGGGTCTCAATGGGAGAAGATGCACCTACAAGAGACTTGATGTGCCAAAGTGTGTGTGTGGGGGGGCAGATAACCAGGGGGACTTCCACTCTCTCAGAGGAGAAGGGAAGGGAGGAGAGAGGGAAGGATTGGGGGAAGGGGGTGACTAGGAATGGGGCGTGATTAAGATGTAAAGTTAATAAATAAAAATAAGTTTAAAAAATCCAAACTATTTTAAGGACCTTCCAGTGCAACAACGAACAGACAAGCAATATAAAACTCAGCAAAGAGTATGTGTAAACATTTCTCCAGGGACAGCACACAAACTGCAGGTGAGCTCACGAGAGGGATTTAGCCTCACTAAGGAAATGGATGCATGTGACAGGCACAGAAAGATGCTGTTCCACCAGCGTGGTCACAGCAAAAGAGATGATAGAAAATACAGATGTAGTTGGTGTGGTGACACATGACTGTAATCCCAGCTTTGGGGAGTCTGAGGAAGGGGAACAAGGAGTTCAAGGCCAGCTTCGGCTGTGCAGTCAATTCAAGTTCAATCTGGACTATGCGAGAACCTGTTTAAAGCAACCAACCAACCGACCGACCAACCAACCAAGATAACAACACCAAAAAACAAACAAACAACAGCCACCGAAGTTGGTGTGAATGTGGAAAAGTTGGGACACACACACATACACACACACACACATTGCTGATTGAGAGTCTACCAGCTGGTGTTTTATTGTCAACTTGACACAAACTAGAGTCGCCTAGAATGAAGCAACTGAAAAATGGCCTCAATCAGATTGGCCTATGACAACTCTATGAGGGAATTTGATTGAGTGGCAATTAACATAAGAGGGCTGAGCCTACTGTGGGAAGAGCTGCCTCTAGACAGATGGTCATGGATTGTATAAGAAAGCAAGATAATGAGGTAGGAAGAGGAACCAGTGGTTAAGAGCACTTGTTGCTCCTCCAAAGGCCCAACCAAGGTCAATTCCCAGAACCAACATGGCAGCTCACAACCATATGTAACTCTAGTCCCAGAGAATCTGACACCCTCTTCTGGTCTCTGTGAACACCAAACATGTGTGCAGTACACAAACAGATATGCAGAAAAGGCATCCCTACATATAAAGGCAATTTTAAGGAAAGAGAAAGAGGAGGAGGAAGAGAAAGAGGAGGAGGAAGGGAAAGAGGAGGAGGAAGGGAAAGAGGAGGAGGAAGAGGAGGAGGAGGAGGAGTAGAGAGGGAGAAAGCAAGCTAAATGAACATAAGACTGAGACAGTAAGCCAGTGAGTCGCACTTCTCCATGGTCTCTCCTCCAGGCTCCTTTCTAGTGTGCCTCCAACATGGACTGTATAACCTATGGGATGAAATAAACCCCTTTCTCCTTCAAATTGTTTTTGGTTGTGGTATTTTATCACAGAAAAGTCACTAGAACAAAATGGCAGCCTGGTATAGTTATTGCAGGAAAACAGTCTAGCCTTCTTCTCAAATAGTTAAATGCAGAATCAATGTACATATGACCTGACCATCACACCCTACAAAAGCACATGTCTTCACAAAAGCCGGTGTGTGATTGTTCACAGCAGCTGTAGTCCCAAGAGTTCAAGACAGACACAACCCAAAAGTTCCTCATTAGCCGAGGAACTAGCAAACACAGTGTGGTGTATCTATCCATCCATGGAAACCTTATTTAGCCACACAAAGGAATCAAGTCCTGATTTGTACTATAAGTCAGAGACAAAAGGCTATATCTTAGGGCTGGAGAGATGGCTTAGCAGTTAAAAATACTGGTTGTTCTTCCAAAGGACCTGGATTCAATTCTCAGCACCTACATGGCAGCTTACAACTGTCTATAACTCCAGTTTCAGGAGATCTGACACCCTCATACAGACATACATACAGGTAGAACACCAATGTACATAAAAATAAATAAATAAATATTTTTTTAAAAGTCTCCATCTTGTATGATTCCTGTTAAATGAAATGTCCAGAATGCGTAGGTCTGTAGACACATAAACTGATGGTTGTTGCCATGGGGCTCAGGAAAAGAGAATGAAGATGACTGCTAAAGGCACTAGGATGCTTTCGGGCAGAGGAGGTTGGGGAAATGATGGGAGAGATGGCTGTACAACCTTGCGATTAGTTGTTTAACCAATGAACTTGCAAAAGGAATGTTATGATGTGTGAACAATTTCTCAGATTGTTTGGTTCTTTAGTCTCTCTGTGTGTGTACACATGCGTGTGAAATGCATGTAATTTTATGTAAAAGGCTTTTCACACCAAAGCAATCATACAATTTCTGTGGCAAGTGTTGGAAGGGAGCCGGGTTCTAGTTCAAGTCCTTCTGCTTACCTGCCTCATTGCAGCCTCAGGCCCTGGGAGTGCACTTGCGGCTTCTGTGTATCCCTGGCCTTCACAAAAAGCCACACCATCTCCAGCCAAGCTGTGGTTATAGGTGGACAGGAATCCCAACCCCTCCCCACCAGCTGTGGTGTGCCATGACATATCTAAGCTTCCCCCTCCAGGAGTGCCACCTTCCCAGCTCTTCTTCAGTCCCTCCTTCATTCAGTCCCATCCTCCAACCTGACCATGGCACCTCAGTGGCAGAACTTTTGATCTCCTCCAGGATGGAGGAACAGAGAAGAGACACATAAGCCAGAAAGTTAGCTCAGTCTGTGCGGTCGGATGATCCAGTCAGAGATACAGGGACTGGGCAAGGATTTCATGAACAATTCATCCTGTACAGCCTTCAACCACTCCCTAGTTTCTGCCACAGACTGTACCCAGTTGTGCCATGAGGCCCCAAGGGAGACTCTTCCCTCTGTGCTCTGATTTTTGCAGTAGCAACCAAAGTGGGTGGAATTAGACCCAGGTTCATTGTTGCTGGAGAAAATCCCCTTTAGGGACTTGCTGCAAGAATTGATTTGGTATCATAGGAGTCAATCCTGGTTTCAGGTTGCTTCCAGAATATGGGTGGACCCCTGTCTTCTGGCTCCCACTTTGGTTCTAGGTATGAATCAGTTTCTGTGGCTGCATCCAGACTCCAACCTATATTTCACATCGCCCAAAGTCCATCTATCCTTGGTCGCTGTCCTCTGAACTCCAGCCTGGGCTATGAAGAGTAGCTGGTGCCCAGTGTTGGGTGGGTGGGTAGCCTGGACTTCATATCACCCTTACGTTAAGGTAATCTGAGTGAGCATCCATGTAATTGGCTCAGACAGCATCTTTGACCTCTTCTACTCGTCCACCTTCCTTCATCCTCTTCTGCTTCCTTGCAGGTCTCTGAGCAGGTCAAATGTGGTCCCATCTCAAGCTGTTGTACATCTCCGACGGGAGCAGTCTTCCCCCTTACAGTAAGGACAGCTCCTTTATTTCATTTACTTGTAAGAGGGGGTGGAGCTATATTGCAAATCAGGTCAGAGACCTGTGATGTTACATTTGAGCAAGTAAGTAAATGCTATCAGGGGGACAACTCTCCTCCACTGCATGCTGCTGCCACCATGATGCTCCACTCGAGCACTCGGGGTAGTGACCATGGACTGAGCCCTCTAAAGGTATGAGCCAAAATAAATTTTGTTCACAGCAAGAAAAGAATTTATAATGCATCTTCCTTATGTGCTGCTTGTCACCCTTCCAACGTGGGAGCTCCAGGGAAGTCACCTTCTCTGTGTCGCCAACACACCCTAACACCTAGGAGAACCTGGTGAGACACTTGAGACACACCTCTGAATAAATGAATTATGTACAGTAGAAGGATGAATATTTTGTCTCATTTGAATCCATCAGTCCTGGGACAAAGGAAGGCTATGGAGTTTTCCTGTAGCTTTGAGAAATGATTTGTCCATGTTTACGAGGGGCCAACAGTGAAGGGGGACCTTTGGGAGATCCCAGGGCCTTCCTTGTGATGTTCAAGTGGTTGCTTCTGCTCTGTGTGGAATCTCAGTCTGGGTTTATAGTAGAGCATGAGGCCAGCTCAGGGCCATTGAATCTGTAATGAAGGAGGGACTGAAGAACTGGGAAGGTGGCACTCCTGGGGGGAAGCTTAGATATGTCATGGCACACCACAGCTGGTGGGGAGGGGGTTGGGATTCCTGTCCACCTATAACTGCAGCTTCGGCTAGAGATGATGTGACTTCCACAGCCCCAGTGTTCTACCTTTCTGGTCCTTGAGCTGGTATTCTACAGACATTCTAGAGCAGGGATCCAGGAAGACCATACCATGGAGCAGATACACCAGAGCCAAGTGTTTCAAAAGGGGAATGGAATAACAAGTGTGAAGTGTATCAGCAGCCGCCGTCTCATGGACGGGTGGATGGGTTCCCCCCTTCATTGGGAGGGGTATGGCGAGAGAGTGGACACGGCAGCAGGCCTGGATGGAGACTTGGGCTTCTGGCTTCATCACTCACGCTCTCTGGCGTGAACGAACCCTATTGCCTCCTTTGAGTCTTTGTTTCCCCAGCCATTAAATGGAGCTAATATACTCAAGCTCCCGGGGAAGTCAGAGGGATCTTAAGGACTTGAGCACTGTCAATTGAAAAATTGACCTCTTAGACTAGGAGATGTTTTGCACACATCACAAGCCAGGATATTGCATGAATACCATAAGAAGGGAGCCAACTGGGGCAGAACTCTTGCTCTGTGTGCCACTATTCTATCATCTGTGAAGTGGGGATAGCAATAGAACATCCCTTCCAGGATTATTGCGCATGCAATAGACGCAAAGCGTGGAACCCTCTCTGCCACAGAGAGCTCTCTTAGAGACCCGATATGAGTGTTGTCGTATCAACACCATCGTCTATCAGCATTATTTTCTATACGTAATAAAGTAGTAGCAAGGAGATATCAGCACACCTGCCGGCACTTGAGCAATGTCGCTCACCCTTTCCATGTCTATTCCCCAGCACTGGATTCCTGTCAGGCAGGAATGACCTCCTTGTCATTTCAGCTCCTTCCATGAACATCTGAACCAAGACCTGGTGTCAATTATCATATGTAAGAAACTACAAAGGGGTAGAATATTGTGTTCCTTTTCCATAGCGAGAAGAGTTCTCCGACTGGAATTTGTGGGAGGGGGTCAGGAGATAGGAGGCTGTGGAATAGCTGATTTAATAAGAATGAACCGCCCATGCCATGAGGCATCCGACCTGGAAAGGGCAGTGATCCTTGGAGGAAGAGACACATGTCCCCAGCCACAGGTGCCTCTATGTAGGGGAGGAAGACAAAGGCACCCCCTGCCTCGGGAGGGAGAACCAGTGTAGAGGTTGCAGGACAAAAAGACAGGCTGCAGTTCAATATTAAAAAAGCACTTTCCACCCAAATAGCTGCCTGGAAATGTAATAGCCAGGACGAGGGTGCTCCCTGCTCCCAGCTGTGATGAGTGGAGGCTCCTGCTGCTGAGGAGATTAATGTGTTGGATGGAAGGCTGAGTTACATTACTTCTAAGGTCCCTTCCAATTCTAGGATTCTGTGACTTCCTAACAGTGTGAACTCCCCACCCTGGAGAGAGAAAGCCAGATTGGACCCAAATCTCAGAATGTAATTATTTGCACAGAAAAGCAAAGGTATTCAATAGTTGTCTTTGCTCACCTCCGTTGCCCCAGCCAAGGGAATAAAAAGGCTTCTTTCCTTCTACCTCCAGTGTTGGGCTCCCATCTTGTCCCCTCCAGGAGGCTTTCTGTAAGCAGCATCCCACCAGCTAGCTCTGCAAAGGAGGCTCTGCCGCTCAGCTCAGTGGGTTTCCACTCTCTTCATTCCACAAACACTCGCTGGGCTTCTCTTTCACTTCTAGATGCCATGTTGGGTGTGTATGTATCTTAGTTACTCTCTGTTGTTGTGATAAAGCACCATGACCAAGGCAGTTCACAGAGGAAACCGTTTATTTGGGCTTCTGGTTCCAGAGGAATGAATCCAACATGGTAGGGAAGCAGGGCAGCAAGTGACAGGCACTACAGTGGGACCGCATCTTGTACTGAAACACATACACACACACACACACACACACACACACACACACACCCCACAGAGAGAGTCAGAAAGACAGAAAGAGACACACAGAGAGAGAGACACAGACTAACAGAGGATTAGAAGTAGGCAGGACTTTTCACTCTCAAAACCATATCTCCTAAACCTCCCCCAATGGGCACTACCAACTAGAGACTATGTATTCAAATAGTGAAGTCTATGGTGTACATTTCTCATTGAAATGTACAAGGTGATGCTGAGACAAGAAAACCACCACCCCGGCCCTCAGAGATCCTACAGAACAGCAGAGCTGTTATGTTAATGGCACACTGTGTAACAGCGACAGCTCAAAGGTTCTCTGAATTGTGCCATGAGCCTACCCTGGAATGTCCCCAAACCCCAAGAGGAGGTGACCCTCACCAAATTGCAGAGGTCATATAAAAGTTGGCTAGACCAGCAACATCCAGTTCAATATTCTGTAAGTTGGCGGTGTCCCACCATCTACCGGGAGGGAAACAGCTGGCCACACGTGCTTTGCCCTTGCAAACTCGAGATTGTCCTGTGCACTTTGAGAAACAGTAGGAGAGGCAGACCATGGACTGACTGGTAGGTGACGGCTTCTGGAAGGCTCGAGGTCTATCTATGCTGAAGCACCTGCAATTTTGCCAGAGTGAAAATACAAAAGGTTTCAGTAGAGAATGCTAAAGCTACCAGTGCAGCCGGTATAGAGGGAAGTGTGGGGACAGACGGAGGCCAAAGGGACAGATCAGGAGCTCAAGTGACAGAGTTACATAATAAGTAGGGAGGAAAGGGAGGAAGACTCAGGACTTGTACCACTGACTAGACTTGCCCCAGGAGGTTTCTAGTGGAATAAAATACCAAGGGGGAGGGATTGTATGCAAGGGCACCAAGAGTGAGACAGGACCCCTGAAGACAGAGAATGTGACCCCAGACCTAAACAGACAACCCTGAATGGATGCCCTAAATGGATACAGAGTAGGGCCAACCCTATGTCAGGTTGTGAACTCCTTGCTGGCTCATCCCAATATGCATTTGAAATCACCACTCCCAATAAGGGTAGTGGCTCACCCATCAGACCAGACTGGTCAGCAGGTTCTCCTTCACTGGAGCTCTGTCTGCTGTTACAACTTTTTTTTTTCACTTACCTTAATAAATAAATCTGTGTTCTTTCTGTCACAATTCGTCCGTCTCCTTGTTTTTCTTGGGTGTGGTTAACTTCAGTGGCAGTGAATTATCTGGCACCCTGGCACCCCTGACTTAAGCTCATAAAGATCTGGGAATGGTTCTGTCACACTCAGAGAACCCACATCAGGTGTGACACCAAGTGTGTCTGAATTGGGTTAGCAGAAAAGGGCTCAGGACAGAGTCCCGGAGAAGACCGGGCACTTAATGGGTGAACTGAGAAAACAGGCTAGCAAAGGTATGGAGAAAACCAGAGAGGCAAAAAACACTGGATGCAGGTGCCACACTGAGATAGGTCAGAATTCCTGGGAGGAGTGGTCCTGAGTGTCAAATGCCACATGAGCAGGAAAAGGAGGGCCATGAATTGGAGATTAGAAAACTAGATATGGGTGATAGGAACAGATATAGAGGGGTTGGGGGACCTGGGAGGTATGGGGGCCCTGGAGGAGGGTCTGGGATTCTGGAGGGCCCTGGGGGGGCTCTAGGGAACCCATGGGGCTCTGGGGAGGGCCTGGGGGATCTGTGGGGCCCTGGAGGGGTCTGAGGGACCTGTGGGGCTCTGGGAGGATCCAGGGAGTGTTAACATCATCAGGCTCTCACATTTCAGCCCCATTTCCTTACAGCACAGCCTGGAGATGCAGGGCCTTGGCTTTTAAACATGTTAAATATTGTGGAGCCACAAATGCCTGGACAGTCTCGTGAAAGCAAAGTCTCCTCTTCTCAGGAAACCGCACCTGCAAATGAAACCATGCATTTCATTTCAGGCTCCTCAGAGGCTCATGCACACAGATCCTCACATTTAAAAAGAAGTTTAAGTCAGTTGGTTACTTGCAGGATTCTCCCTGCGGTATTTGAATCCTCAAATGGGCTGCTGTCAAAATGTGAAGCCAGATAGAAACCTTCACTTCCTCCATCCAGGAGGCCCTGCTGCTTCAGTCCCATCCTGGTGCATTCTTGTTTCCAAGTTTATTGTTCGGCTGCCTGCCAATCAACTCTGAGCCATTATACACATTAGCATCTCTAAAGCCTGAGTTGGTGCCTATGCCCGGAGTTGTGTTGCTGGCCTTTCCCAAGGTCCTCAGCCTGGAGGACAAAAGAGTCGCACATAGTTACAAAACAGTGGACACTACTCCCCCCCACACACACACACCCCGTCATAACACAACGAAGGTGCAAGGTCCTGCTCCTTGGTGCTGGTGGCACAGCGCCAAGGGATCTTGTTCTTGGCTTGTGGACATCCTATGAGCCGCACACTCATTCGGAGTTTTAACTTAGTTGTTAAAACCTTTACAGAGTAAAACTGCCAAAACCTTACAATATACTAGGGCTGCAGCTAACAATAGCTTCAGCCTCACACAGCACTGTTTTGTTTTTAAATAGCCACCGCATATATTTAAGGTATGCTACTGGATGTTTTGACATTAATATACACAGTGGGATGAGTACTTCAGTCAAGAAGTTAATGTAGCCATCCCACAGTTACTTTTTTGTTTTGTATTTCTGGTGAGAGTGCTTAACATCTACTACCCCTTGCAAGCTCCGTGCATGCAGCACAGAACTACTGATCCCTGCACTAAGATTGCACATTGGTATATCTAGGTTAGATTCACCCTAGGTTAGTGTACTCTCGCTATTGTGTACACAATTGTGTGCCCTCACCAGTGACCTTCCTTCAAGTGTTCTCTGTCCAGATTCTCATCCCCACCACAGAGCAAAGAGAACGCTTGTTCTCTGCTATGGTTCCTCAAAGCAAGGCAAAGCTAACAAACTCCCTCAGAATCCACCCCCAAACAGACCCCCGAATCACTTCCAGAATGTTATCTGTTACAACTTACGTCGTGTCACATAAGATGGGGCTCCACAGACGGTGCTGGCTGTTCGGAGCTGCTGCTATTGAGTGTGATATTGGCCCTTTAGATTTCACAGACAGCCTCTCGGAATACAAACACACACTCACACTCGTACTCCCGCACACACCCCTCCCCTCAGCAGGCTGTGCGGTGTGCTCCGTGTGGGAAATGTGTCATCACGCCTCTCCTTCGGAAGCAGCGAGATCTTTGTGAGTTTGGGAACTGCAACAGTTTGCATGTTGAGCGGGTACAGGAGGTTTCCAAATGCCCGCCTCCTCCCCCACACAGTGTAGTACTCTGGCACGATTCACCTATCTCATTTTGCCAAAGTCTTGGATTGAGCCTTCCTCCCTCCCCACCCAGCACACTGCCTAGAATAGGCCCACCACAGAGCATAGTAAAACTCAGTGTTCCTGTTGGCTTGCTTGGAGATAATGCATAGGCTGTTTAATATTCAATAGCTTACACAGATGACTTCCGGTTTGGACTGTCTCTCTGCTGCCATCCAAAACTGAAATCATTGACCCTGTGTTACAGACGAGGGAAGGGCAGTGCAGAGACATCAGATGGTTTGCTCAAGGTCACTTCCACACTAAGTCACAAGGAATAGATGGGAAACCCTGGCTCCAGGGTCAGGGCCATCTACCTGAGTTTCCATTCCAGTCATAGCTATCTCGAGTGTTTCTTGCTTGTTATTAGTTAGTAACTTTAACTCACAAGACATCACGTTCGTTCTGGTCCCTGAATTAACGCTAAGACTACAGAAGGCTTTCTATCTATTGATCACTGTCTTTATTGCCCTTTGCATCCTGAGAATCAGAGAACTGTTAGCTGGAGATGAATTTGTGTCATAAGGCAATGCCGATCGATACGATGATGATGTCATCTTTCAGCCTCAGGCTTCAGTTTTGCTCTTCTGTGGAAGTGATCGTTAGTCATTACTTTTATGTGAAGAGAGAAGAGGGACCAGCAGGGGACTCTGGAGTCCTGGTGCTCACCCCAGGATCCCAGCTCCTCAGTCACAGGTCTCCCCCGCCTCAGTTTTATCATCTGTAGGATCACAGTAGCTCGTTGCCGTGAGGTTCGAGTTTGAGAAAGTCCCACAGGCTGGATGAATTAAACAAGGGAAGCTGGTCATCTCACACTTCCAGTGGCTGGAAGTCCGATTCAAGGTACAAGCAGAGCTGGTATCTTTTTGGGTCTTTCTGCTCTGTTCACCTTACACAGTCTTTTCTCTGTGCGTAAATAGACCTGTGTCCCCACAGACCACATTTCCTCTTCTTAAAACAACAAACAAACAAAACATCAATAAACACCCCTAAACAAACAAACAAAAAGAGACAACACCAATTGGATTGGAGACCATTCTAATAGCCTTAGTTCTTTAAGGGCCCTATCTTCAGAAACATTCTAAGCTATAAGTCATTAGTGTTTCAGTGATTAGATTTGGAAGAACAGAACTCCCCTCAGAAGAAGTTGCGAGAAACAAATAGAATATTCTCTTTAAAGCATACAGCGTTTTTAAAGTCACTGTTCCAGAAACATCTGCTGTTATGACCTCAAAGTCTTTATCTAGAAGATGAAGATAGTAATGAATTCTCTCTCCGGATGTTGATGCCGAGTGCCTTGGACCTACACATGCTGTCTGACAGCATGCATGCCAGGCGCTGAGGAGATGGCTTGAACCAGTCATTGATCTCACTGTTGCTGGCTCACAGCTCTCCCCAAGTCACAAGTGAACCTGGTTTGAGCCGATCTCCTTTGGGTTCTGGGTGGACTAGACGGTAGAACATAGGCCAGTGCTCCCAGGATCTCTGGTGGAAACATCTAGTAAGCAATCTCAACTACTGTAACCGGCTGACAACTAGGAGCCAGTTATTCTAAAAGGAAGCCACTGGGACCTCAGGAGAGATTCTTCCCATGCCCTGGGATAGCAAGATGCTTAGTTTAAGCCATGTGGAATCTCCATCCTTCAGTATGTGCCTGAACCTAAGACTAACCTCTACTTTGTGAATTCATCTTTCTGGATCAGTTTTCATTGACTGATGGCTGTGGTTATGTCAGAGGCAGAAGAAGGAGAGGGAGCAGGAGAGGGAGAGCCACCGGATTGAGGAGGAAGTCTCTTCAGAGGAGGAAGTCTCTTCAGAGATTCCACTTAGGTGAAGCCTGTACTCTTGGCTTTGAAGCTAAGAATCCCAGGATGAGTTCTTTTTTTTTAATTTATTAATTTATGTATATGAGTACACTGTTGCTCTCTTCAGATTTACCAGAAGAGGGCGTCAGATCTCATTACAGATGGTTGTGAGCCGCCATGTGGTTGCTGGGATTTGAACTCAGGACCTCTGGAAGAGCAGTCAGTGCTCTTAACCGCTGAGCCATCTCTCCAGCACCCAGGATGAGTTCTCATGAAACAAACCTGGAGCTAAAAAACCAAAAAACAAACAAACAAAAAACTGGAGTTAAAGAAAAAAGTTGTTTTTTGTTTTAAAAAGTTATTTAGCCATTATTGTTTGTATGTGAGTGTAAGCATGTGAATGTGGACATGTATGTGCTATGGGGTATATGTGGAGGTCAGAGGACAACCTTTGGGGGGACTGGCTATCTCCTTCCACACTGTTTTTGAGGCAGGATCTCTCCTGTAGTTTCTGCTGCCATACTGTGTTGTGTACTTTAGGTTACCTGGCCCACACACTTCTGGTGGGTTCTCCTATCTTCATTACTTATCTTGCCCTAAAAATACTAGACTTAGAAATGGTTGCTCCAGCATCCCTGTTTTTAGGTTGGTTATGGGATCTAATTTGGATGACAGCTTGTGTGGTAAGAATATTAACCCCTTGAGCCATTGTGCCAGCTCAGAGAGAGAGAGAGAGAGAGAGAGAGAGAGAGAGAGAGAAAATCTTAGGAAAAGGACAACAGGTCCAGACTACTCAATAGAGCTGGTCAGCTCTTCTGAGGTTAAGAACATAATCATAGGTAGTTTTAGAGTCACACCAGACAGGATTAGAGACTGATAAGATAAAAACATAGGTTAAAACAGTCAAAGGAATTCTTATTCTATAAGGTCACAAGGAAGTTAAGAGACACAGAAGACTCAAAAAGTACAGATTTACAGCTGGCTGAGCCCAAAGATCATATACATTTTAGTCTTAGGCACTGTTCACTGCTACTTTAATATTGTTACTTAAAATATTTCTGTAAAAAAAGAAATATTATCCCTATTTAGGCAAACTCTACAACAATTTTTTTAGCTGTGCTAAATTTCTGTTTGTTTGTTTGTTTGTTTGTTGAGACAGGGTTTTACTATGCAGCCTTGGCTGGCCTGGAATTCACTATGTAGACAAAGCTGGTCTTGAACTCATAGAGATCCACTTGCCTCTGGCTCCTGAGTGCTGAGCTACGTATTTGGTGCTGATTTTCTTTTTTAAATCTTCCCTGACAAGAGATCAGTCAGCAGAATTTACAGTCCCCAGTCTGTTTAATTTCCCATCTGCTGTCTGACTCCATTCGATCAATTAACAGTTCATTCTTTCATTCCATGAGTCTTTAGACTGGCCTGTAGTTTTGGTTGCCCAAGGTTGGCACCAGAGACCTAGTTCATGTGTCCTTCTTCTTCCTCTCTAAAAAGGAGTGGTCACACAGACGGAGATGGAGAGCTGATACTACTGATGAAGTCAGCTGTGGAAAGAACAGTGTGGTCACAAGTGACTGTGGACTTCCCAGTTTGGGTCTGTACTGGATGGGGCAGACCACCTACGAGGTTACAAGTTGTTACATCACCAAAGCTGCCCTGGTGGGATCAGCTGGGCCTTGTATTCTGTCTAGTAGCTTCATTAATGCTATATGTTCAGAGACCCCTGTTTCTGAGTTCAAAGAACCCTACCTTCTAAAGTCTATACATATAATGTACTCCCTTTGTTCTAGGAGTCGATGTTGGGTCTCCACCATATTCCTGCCTCCCCCACTGAGGATGACTTCCATCAAAGTACTCAAAAGCAGCCTGGTAGTGGTGGTGCATGACTTTAATGCCAGCACTTGGGAGACAGAGGCAGGCAGATCTGAGTTCTAAGCTAGTCTGGTCTACAGAGCAAGTGCCAGGGCAGCACAACCAGGGCTATGCAGAGAAACTCTGAATCAAAAAGGCAAAGTGGGGCGGGGGGGATGGAGGAAGGGAAAGGGGGAAGAAGAAAGAAAGAAAGAAAAAGTACTCAATACATGGCATCAGTCTCAGTCCACTCTCTATCAGACCTGGAAAAACAAAACACAAGGAAGATTGGGAAACCTCACCTTGCCCTTTCCTGCTGAGGCTGCCTTGCACCTGGGTCTCTGTGGAGAAAGAAGCCCTCACAGATTGAGGCTGAGCTGCAGGGTCTCTCTGCCTGACTCACTAGATGGATAGAAGAGGAGCAAATACAGTAATGGCCAATCCAGAGAAAGTTTGCCACCTGCCATGTTTCTACAGGGAAACTAAGCCAGGGAAGAAGGGATCTCCCCACCAAAAAAGGAAAAAAGTATGAGACCAGCAACCAGACAAACAAAGGCTTCCTGCTTACCAGTGACCAGTGTATAGGAGGCATTAAAGTTTTAGGGTAATGAGTGGACTTACATTCCAGCAGAACAATAACATTATAGTTACCAGAAATCCTTCTCTTTGACCTGTTCTTCCTCCTCCTCCCCTTGCTCCTCCTCCTTCTGTGACAGAGTCACAGTATGCAGCCCAGGTTAGCCTGGAATTTATAGTCTCCTGTTCAAGCCTTCAGAGTTTTAGGATTATAGGCCTGTACTGCCATAGCAGTACATAAACCTGTTAATGTAAAAAAAAAAATTATTGATGGTGATGGTGGTGTGTGCACATGACGCAGGTATTCTCCTCCCACCTTTTCCTGGTTTCTGTGTATTGGACTCAGGCCATCAGCCTTTCACAGTAAACACGTTTACCTGCTGAGCCATTTTGAGGACCCTGCACTTTTTTTTCTTAGCAGCTGGCATGTGGCTCTAGCACCCTTGCTTCCTCCCATCCTTCCTGTTCCTGTGTGTCTTCTGTCTGTTATGAGCATCCTCATCCTTCGTGTCATCCACGTTCTTTTAGATCCTGCCTCCCGGTTTCTATTGAGCTCTTTCTCTGTGTCTCTTCTATCTTCAAAGTTTATACCTCTGATTACTATGGAGGGCTGCATTGTAGTGAGAATTCTGGTTTCTTTGAAAAACACAAACAGTATGGGAATATGTTTTTGTTTTAATTCCAGACTTGGGATATGGGGCTGCTTCAGACTGCCCACAGGAGCTGATTATGATTTGCCTCATGCTCTAGCAGGAGTGTGATTTCACCAGCTGCAGATAGTTTCTGAAATTGTGTGGCATTTGGAATTCTGGGGACTTTTCAGAGGGTATATAAAAGCTAGGGGCCCCAAGATGTGAAGTGGTTATTTGTTGGTTGCTGTTGGTCACAGTTTGTTAAATAGTCATGCACAAAGAAACGAGAAGAAATTAGATTAATATCCTGACAGCTTAGATCAAACTCGCCCCCCCAGAACTCAATTCTCCTAATCATCAGGAAGTTGTCTAACTATAATGTCACCCCCTTTCTCTTCTATCCTTTTTTTCTCTCTATCTAGTGTTAGGGGGTTAAGAGAGTGGAAGAAAAAGGGTGGGAAAAAGAAGAATCCACAAAGCAGCCAAGGTTCAGCTACATAACATAAAACTGCAAGTGAATTTTCTAAGCACCAAATAGCCTTACCTCATCCTTCCTTCTTGACATAAAATAGAAAGCTAAAATCATATCTTAATTATGATAACCTTCAACAGATATAGAATCTCCCAAATGGCTCAGTGGATAAAGGTCACCAAAGTTAACAACCTGAGTTGATCCCCTAGGCCCATGTGGCAGAAAGAGAGAACCAACTCCTACAAGTTGTCCTTTGGCATTCAAGTACCATGGCGCGCGCGCGCGCACGCACACACACACACACACACACACACACACATATACACACCAATAAAGGCACATTTATCTCCCAAATATCTTTTTTCGAGTGTCCTCTAAACACTAACCCCAGAAAACTTAGTGTCAAAGCCAACACTGTTCAAAAATAATTCTAATGTATTCAGCTTTGCAATACACAAATTCACCCTAGCCAGAAGGTGTGTGTCACACATGTTCAGTCCCAGCACTTGGGAGGCAGAGTTCTCTGTTCCAGGACAGTCCAGTCTACAGAGTGAGTTCAAGGACAACCACGGCTATATAACACAGTGAAACCTTGTCTTGGGGTAGTGGGGGTGGGATAGGATAGGGGAAGGCAGAGAAAGAAAGAGAGGGAAAGAGAGAAAGACAGAGACAAAGACAGAGACAGAGAAAGAGGAAGAAAGGAAGAAAGACCATGAAAGAAAATTAAGAAATTAAGGGAAACCTCCAACAGCACTTTCTCCTTAAAGAGAAAGATCCTTTCTAGTAATCTGCTTTCAGGAATTCTGGCTTCTTGCCCAGTGATTAATCATGCACATGACAAATCTGGGAGAGATGTAAACTTAAAGAAACTACATTTTAATACCGTTCTGAAAGCATCTTGCAAACGTGGGATCAATACACATTGCTGTGAAATGATCACTAGAGACCGATGTAGCAGGGCCACAGTATGGGTCTGGAGGGAGTCTTCAGAGACCACCCAGTATGCCCTCCTCCAGAGCTCCATCGAGCTCAGATGACTAACCCAAGGTCATGCCAGAAGCAAAAGCAGAGCAAGGTACAGAACTGAGTCTCCACCTTAGGCCATGCTTCCCCCTCCTCATGCCCCTTGTGAGGTTCTTCCGTAAAAGCCATGGAAGCATCAGAGGGTAGACCAGTTGTTTCCATCCCTAGTTACTAGTGATAATGAAACTGTCCCTGGGCTCCACCAGGGAGAAAGCAAGGCATTTTTCAGCAGAGAGATCAATAATCTTGGTGGTATCCCACCCACCTTTGCAAGAAGACACTTACTTGCTCTGATTAAGTTCTCCACTCAGCTGCTGCAGGAAGCTCCTCCATGCTGGGAGATCCTCCCCATGCCCCATTGTGTAGACGCTTCAGCCAATTCACTGGTTTATTTGGGGAAGCACAGTGTATGCTTCTCAGTGGAATGCTCAGCCATGCTGTGAACAGGAAGACCTCAGGCTCTATAGCTCCCCAGCAAGGCCTTACCCAGGGCAATAACAACCTCACATAGCATCATATTAGATCATGCACATACGTGTGCACACACTGCAACAAAAGCACCCAGGCCACATGTTCTTTAGTCATCTTAATCAATATCCAATTTGAGTGCCTTTAGAATCACCTTTAATGTATTCCATGAATTTACTGGGATATCTACCAGCAGAAGGCACACAAGTATGCTGCAGAAATGGAGCCTAGTGGTATCATGGCACATACATTCGATGTATATAGTCAGATATCTGAGTGCCACAAGACACAGCCCACTCAGCTCCGGAATCATGGTTGGGTGTTATGTGTGGGGGGCATAAAGCTGTAATGGAGAGGGGTATTCTTGTGATTCTCACAGAGTGGGAAAGCATGGATTGCAGCTATAGAGCTGTGGTCCCAGCCCAAGCCTCTTGAGCAAAGAGAATTCTCCCCCAAGCTCTGCCACTGTCAGGGCTTAGGGAGAAGATGTTAGTGGGATGAAGGAGGATGTCACAGACAGTTGTCAGAGGAATAGGAAGTTCTACTTTGGGGACAAACACCTTGACTTTGCTGAGGCATAAACGTAACAGCGGGGAGCCATTATTTCCATGACAGAGCTTTGTTCCCTTGACACTGTCTCTTAATTATCTGCATGAGAATGCATTTGTCAAGTTTCGTGAGTGGGTAACACTAAAGCTGTATTTCTGCACAATATTGTAATTCTGAAGACAGGAGCATCTCTGCAGGCAAGGGAGAAATGCAGGCAGACTCAAATGCTCGCCTCAGCTGCTGCTGGCTGTGTGTGGGTCCTGACCGACCCAGTATTGGAGGTGTCAAGCTTTATGAACTGGCTGACCAAATTGGGCCACTTGACTGGGATGGAGTTCTGGGGCTACATGGCTTCATATGCTAAGGTAGGATTCCTAGGATATCTTGGTACAAGTGTTCCATATATTGGAAAGACACCCGAATTAATGTCAAGCTCCCCACCCCCCAACTCCAGCCACCTGTGCTACCTCCTTAAGCAAGGGTAAGTAACAATATGGACAATCTGACTCCAAATCAACTCCTCTGCTAATTAGCAGGACATCAAAGTCCCAGACCCTTGAGCCTCATCTCTCTCCCAAATATAAGTTCCTTCCTAATCAATCATGAGGATTTTCTATACCTGTCATCAAAGCTGCTTTTCTCGTGTTCCCCGGGGACCATCCGTCTGTCTTGAGGCATTGGGCTTGCATGATCTCACCTTTGTATAACCTCTGCTCCTTTGGGAATTCTATTAAGCATCTTTGATCCTTTTCTTCTGTCAGAGAATTCAGAGTTTCTTCATGGCCTGGCCTCCACGGTATTTTAGTCTCCACGCAAAGACCACTGAGGCTTGGAGTGAAAACAACACAGTAGCAATCCAGTCAGTGTTCCAGAAGATTCATGTTGGGTATACAGGCTAAGTGTCCTAACATGGCCCTCTTCATGGTAGCCGGTAGCCAACGGCACAACCTGAGGGAAATTCAAGTTGAATGATAGGGAGGAGAAAAGCAGTCTTCAGAAGAAATCAGAAGGGATGGCAGAAACGTGCATCTCCCCTACATCTGTGCCCAGAGAGAGCCTTGTAAGGCACCGGGAAACTGACTGTAGCCGATGCACAGCACACTTCTTTATGCCTTCCTGTGCTATGTACTTGGATAGTTAGTTCCCTGACACTCAAGCTTGGTGCTTCTGACAAGATTTGCTTTGTCTCGATGGATGGAGTGGCTCATGGTCCCTTATCCACAGTCTGTGAAGTTCTGGTAGGTTAGGGTAATAACAGTACATCCTGAGAGAATCCCATCAGTTAAAGGATGGTGCTGTCCCAAGTCATCTGGACAACCTACCTGCTGTCGTCTGCTGTCGCATGCAGTGCGCATGTGTAGAGTGAATCTACTCTGGAGCCCAGCCAGGAGAACCACAGTCTCGGTGGATAGGAACAAATGCACTGACTGGGGTGAGCTTGGACTCAGACATCTAAGAACGACAGTTAATGAACACTAACCTGACGAGGTCCTGGGTACTCAGACATTGGACGTTATCTGGGTTGAGCTTAACATTTGAGTCGGTAGGCAGATAAAGCAGACGACCACTCTAGTGCTGGTAGGCCTTCTCCAATCAGCTGAAGGCTTGAAGCAGGACACAGAGGCCAGGGGAGTGCCTGGAGCCTGCTGCTTGAGGCAGAACCTCTTCCCATCCCATCTGACTGGAATGTAGCTCTCTTCACTCCTGTGTCTGTGGACATTGGAATGACAAAGCTTTGCTCGGTCTCCTGCACTCTTACTACTGACCTTAGGGCTTCTTAGCCTCCATAATTGCACGACCAATTTCTTATCATAAATATTGTTATGTGTATGATTTTTTTTAAAATAATACATTTAAGTTGATACACACACACATCTTATTGGTGCCTTTGGTCTCTAGGGAATCCTGGAACCCTGGTAAATGACATGCACTGCTCAGGGAAGGCCCTCTGGCCCTCTGTAGCAACACATTGCTTTCTTCCTTTCCCCCAAGGTAGTCGAGGCAGTCTGGAAGGCAGGTCTTTTGCACCTTGCAGATTCATTTATTTTAATTGCAAGCAGCAGTGAACCGCCCCCCCCACCATAGGCACTGGTGCCACCCACTGGCATTCTTCCTCAGTGTCCTCAGTGGTGGGAGCACGGCTGTCACTCTGGGAATACAGTTCCAGTACAGTTCCTCGGTTGTGGTGGGAAGAGGAAGGAAATCGAGGTTTGATTTATGCTGCACGCAGCCCATTCTTCTTCCTTTCTTGCCTCCTAACGACCTGAGTCCAAAACAAATGAACAGCCTCACCCGTTCCTGAGTTCTAATGGAACTAATTATGTGACTGTGGTGTCCCAACTCTGTGACTACTTCCATTCTGGCTGCTGTTACATTGCATCACTATTTTCATTTGTTTTCATTATTATCAGCTTTTAGCAATGAAATGGAGTTAAAATTATTACAGTTTGTAACATGCTTTTTGTACTAATAATTCAAGTACTTTTGAGTAGAAGCTAAGAGCATTAATTTGTCAATCACCGCGGCTTTGTATCTGGTCCCGTTTTAAATAGACTAAACAAAAGAAATGAACACTATACATTTCCCCAAGGGATAGAACTTGTAAACATCCAGATATGTTAGGCTTTCATGAAATTATAAGCTGTAATTCCAAGGTATATTGCACAAATAATAGGGTGTTTCAAAATCAGCGCAGCTGACACACAAAAGCTTCAACTGTGGCTCAGTTAATAACACGGGGCAGCCATCTGTGCGGATTCCGCTAACCTAGTCAGGAGCCAAGGTGAGAGCGGGAGAAATGCAAATGGTTTCGAAGGTTGAGCTGAGGGTCCCAAGAAGGCAGGAGTCAGAGGCCTCTTGCATTAACAGTAACAAAAGCTCAAAAAAAAAAAAGAGAGAGACAACAAAATAGGATAGGCCACACCACCATCAAGGAACGCCACATTAATTCACACAGGAATGTTTACCACAAAGAGAAATAAATAAACAAATAAATACAAAAGCAAGCTCCAGAAATAAATAGGGCGTTTGGGTCTGCATGTAAATGGAGAAAATGGAGATGGCCTTGCTAATAGACATGGTTTAAAAGAAAGATCACCTTAAAGTACATACACTACTCTATCAGATTAGCACACTGCCCGCCCTCCAGGGGGAGCGAACAGGAACCGTTCAGTCAGCCAGCAGTGTAACTGGGTCTCCTGGTAGTCCTGAAAACAGTGAGTTCTCCTAAGTAGGTTAAGCACCGATGCTGGGAATCTTCTGTATTTTTGTTTCTTAAACCTCGTGGTCCTCTGCCCCTGTAAAAGAAATCTGTAACTCAGCCTAACCGTTGAGGATCAAAGTCATGGATAGGGCCACGCCCCTCGGCACCTCAAGTAGGCTTGTTCTGCCCCCCAAATTGTCTAGAGAAAGGACACAATAGCGGGACAGTGTGGCGAAGTCTACATTGGAGGGTTGCCGTCTTATTTGTCTGTGCTGGAGCACGTACACAACAAATGCACGTGCGCATGCGCGCGCGCGCGCACACACACACACACACACACGCTTGTGGAGGCCAAGGACAAACTTCAGTATTATTCCTCAGGCACTGTCTAGTTTTTGAGACAGAGTCTCTCACTAGGGCTCACCAATTAGGCTGCTTGGCTAGCTAGAGAGCCCCAGGGGTCCCCTGTCTTTATCTCCCCAGTGCTGGGATTAAGTCACCTTGACAGGTTTTTGGGGGGTGGGGCTCAAAGTCAGGTCTACCGGCTTAACCATCAAGCACTTGACCAGCCAACCCAACTCCAGTCCTTTGTCTTCTAATTGTTTTAATACCCATTTTTCCCCCAGAGTTCTGAGGAAAAAAAAACACACACACACACAATATTAAACTTGGTCCCTAAAATGAAACCCTTCCCAGAAAAGCCAGGCACTGCCATATTGCTGTTTCTCTCCCACTGCACAAGACTGTGATTTTGAAAGTCTCAGAGTTCTGACTAGAATCTATTTTGTCATTAGTGGGAGGCTGTAGTGCACCTGTTCACTAAATCAGGACAGGGTTGTGAGTTCCGATTGTCTTGAGCAGAAGAGACCCTGGAGATTGACCAACTGGCTAATCCCTGCGGCTCAGGGCACCCTCCACGTGCCCTGCCCCCAACCCTAACCTCTGGGGCTGCTCAAAAAATAGCTTTTGACTGTGGCCTTTAACAATATGATAATTTATTTAAAACAGATACAGTCCTGAAAGTGACCCACTTAAAATTATTAAAGAGATACTGTGTTTATTTTTGCTGTCCATAAAACAGAAAATGGTTTATGAATATGCAAACCGATCTGATGTAATTAGCATGATTGGCTCCTACTGCACTCTGGTTTATGTGGTTAGAAGAGTAGATGCGGGAACTAATGAGGTCATGTTAATGCGCCTGTGAAGAGAGCTTCCGCTGTCAGAGCCGCGCAGGCAGATGTCTTAGAGAATCTTTGCTTTTCTACAAAAATCACTGAAAGTGGGCTGGCGTGGGGCGAGCTCCTGCCTGTGTGCTGGGGAACCACCAAATCGGGAGCCACTTTGCCTCCTACATGCAAGGAGTCCAGAGGAGAAATAAAGACCGGTGTCCACTCAGCAAATGATTAATGCCGTATTTAATTATCTAGAAAGTCTTCAACAAGTGCGAATAACTGGGACTCCTCTGGCAGCCAGCACACGCCGCACGGTCCCATTAGACAGGCTAACGTCCTATCCCTTGACCCTTCTTAATTAAAATAAGAGGCAAAAATGTTAATTGTGTACCGACACCTCTGGGGATTAATCTGCCCTGATCATTGGGCCCTGCAAACCATGAGAACTGCTTGCTCACCCCGAGCAGAAAGGCATCTCTCCTGAGGGCTGCCGCCCCCTTGGTACGTTCAGGGCCCTGCTGGGGGAGGGGGCAGGAAGGGCACAGGCAAGGAACGGGCAGGATGCTTTTTAATCAGAATGCTCGAAGGCATGTCGCAGAAAGCTTCTTAGATATTGAACAGGACGCAGAGAACACCGCGGAGCCTTCCTTCTGCAGCATAAACATACGAACTTGAAAACCCTATTTTCAATTTCTGCCAACTCCTCTATTGCTCTAAAAATACACTTCACCTCTTTGTACTCCCTCCCGCCAACACACACACACACACACACACACACACACACACACACACATTTTGTAACAGGAACAGAACATCTTGAGAGCTTGCTCAAAGGTTAAAAGGGAGGGGACAGTCAAAAGTGAAGAAATGAGGCCTTGGTGCTAATGAATGACCACCAAACGCTCTGTGGAAGGCCCTGAATTGTACCAGCTGGGTGGCAGCCGGCAGGGGAGATACCTTTCTGCTCTGGAAGAGCAAGCTGCTCTCTTGGTTTGCTGGGGGCCCAGCGATCAGGGAATGACAGGAAGGAGATTGACTTTGCTCATTCCAGAGACAATTAAAGGACCTTGGTGATCCATTGGATAATTCACACTTTGTTCTGAGATTTCTAGAGTGGCCAGGGCTCTAGGATGTTTTCCACCATGGAGGAAGCAAACCTGAATGCTCAATTTCTCCTCTCCTGATAGGTTTAACCCAGGGCCAAAGAGGAGGCTGGGAGAGGGAGAGGGACTGTCAACCTTCCAGAGAGAATGAATTCAACCTCCTAGGTTAGCATTCACCTTCCCTCACTTGAACTCTGTGTGACCTTGACAGGATGGCAGGCCAGTCGAACCGCCAGCTCAGCCCAGGAAGCAGCAGGGCAGGAAGTTAGCTGAACAAGTCTCTCACTCTGCATTCTGGGTAGAACTCATAAAGTCATTCACTAGGCTGCAAAGGGAATTAGAGACCCGGCAGCGGTAACCGTGGTAGGAAGGCACACAGCAGCCGTGTGTATATAAGAAAACATCTCCCATCTGTCCATACCTTTTGTCTGTGTGCAATATGCCTGTCATGACCTGTCCCCCACCCTACCCATGGTCTCTTCTTAGCCTGTACCTGGTAGCAGCCTTGGTCCATTCCGGATGACCTCTCCATTTCCTGGAGTTTAAACAGAAGCATCTGAGTGCTTCTTTATTTCTTTAGTTTTTAGTTTTTTGAGACAGGGTCTCTTTGTGTCACCCTGGCTGCTCTAGAACTCACTCTGTAGATAAGGCTGGCCTTGAACTCACAAAGATCCACCTTCTTCTGACTCTCAAGTGCTGGGACTAAAGGCATGCGCCACCACTGCCCCTGGCTGCTGACACTTCTGTGGGCCCTACAAAGCGGGAACATGTATCTCCATTATACAGAGGAGAAAACCAAGGCATGGAGAAAGTAAATGGTATGTCCATAGTCAAGAACTGGTGAAAGGTGGTGGCAGGCCCCTGGCTTTGTTAAAGGTCCAAGGTTCTTTCACTTTAGTGTCTCAGGACATGGGGCAAAAGAGAGAGACTGGTGGCACTTCTACCCTGAGGTGCCACCCTAAGAGACTTTATTTAAAGGAAAGAATAACAGTCAAGGCCTTAGAGATGGCTCAGTGGCTAAAGCACTTGCTTCCAAGACTGGTGACATGGATTTAATCCCCAGGACATGGGATCTTGCGCGCGCGCGCGCACACACACACACACACACACACACACACACACACACACACTCACACACAATAAATAAATAAATGTGATTTTTTTGGAAGAATGACATTTAACCAAAGAGATTTTTATATCCTTAAAAACTGGTTGGCATATGATGATGGAAAATGCTAGCCTAGGAAAAATGATTAATAAGCAAAAGTAGAAACTGGATCTTCTTGATCCTGTTTTCCAGTTTGCAGGACCCTCACACCCCTCATCTGGCCATAGGGAATTCCCACCATACGAGGGGCACATTCCTACTCCTTGCAGTGACTCAGTCCATTTCTCTTCAGGACAGTCTGCTTCAAGGTCACAAGTGAGTTTCCCTTCTTCAGGATTAGATCCCCACAGAGGCAATCGAGAAGCACCCACCTCTATTCCACGTCATTCTCTTGATAGATTATAACTGCTTGTCCAGAAGACTGCCTTCTCGACTGGCTATGTGTTCTGTGTTCTTCTGCAGCAGTGATATGAGGGGATACCTAGAGCCTTAGCCAGTGCTGGATACAAAGACGCTATTTCAAATGATGGTTGGATGTCAACATGCGAAGAAACATGGTTAATTCTTGAAAGAGCATGGCCCTTTTCTTAGGGACACAATTCAACTACAAACACACGGATAGCTAACCCAGTTTAGCAAAACTTTGGCTACCAGTGAGTGCTAGGCTTTGTACAGGTGAAACCAGACACATACATGCACCAAGCCAGATACAACCACAATGTTTGGAAGGCAGGCACCCTCAGAGACATTTCAGATGCTGGGATCAGGGCAAGGAACCCGGAAACACTTCAAAGGTTATTGGTAAAGCGTGGCCCAGAGTTCTACAGGTGGAGGTAGAAGAAGGAAAGATGGCCTCAGAGAAGGGAGCGATTAAAGTGAGTCAGTCAACATAGAATTTGCTCTCTCTCTGAAGTTCAGGCTCTTCATTGGGGGTAAAGTGATTGGTTTTAAGAGTCTAGAAAAAAAAAATGTCTCAGCCAGCTCAGGAAAATGTCCAGGGTGTTTCCAATCCAGTGTGAGGTCTGCTCCATCCATGGTCCTGGAGACAAAAGGCACAGCCTGCTGTAAGCTCTGGGCTACTGCTTGTCCAGTTCCCTTCCTCCCTGGCTGTCAGGCAATAGCACTGTCAGAGATCAGTTCGGTGTCACCAGTTTGGTTCACTGAGACTGATGGAGCAGCATCAACTCAGCTGTGTTACAACACAGGACTGTCATGACCTGTCACCATCTGTCTCCTCTACCAGACCAAGGACTCCTGGGGTTCTGGGCTGGGATAGTTCCTAGCTCTACCACTAGGAACCAATGCAGGGCTAATACAGAGCTGATAGGCAGTGATGTCACTGGCCATGTGCTCTAAGGATGGGAGGAGATGGGATGAGACCAGGGAGACCCATGCGGCTGGTACTCATAGGAGATAAGGCTTAAAGTCCTCATATGAAGAGACAGAGAAGTTAGACTCTCCAAGTCTGGAAAGACAGCTTGGTACTTCAGGATTTTGCTCATTATCCCTGAACATCCTTTTATAATGCTGCAGTTGGCAAGGCTTGAGCTTGCCTGTCCTAATCCTGGGAAGGTAGCTGCATCCTTCAGCCTGGAGTGCTGGTGGGGAATCGTTGAGATCTGGAAGCTGCAACCTTGGGAAAAGACATAATGTTTTATATGCTTGCTGGGGAGCTCTGTTGCCAGCCAAAGACATCCCTTAGAGCCTTTGAAGAGCCTAAGAAGATTCCTACTTCAGATATAGTGAGCATGGTCCCCACTGTTCATGAACTAAGTCGTTAGGTTCCCCACGGAAAAAGGTGTGCTTCATGGCTTAGCATCTGTCATGATCTAAATTCCACCCCCACCCCCCACTCCCAACATAGCAACAACAAAAACCCAGTATCATTGCAAATATATTTAGACAGTCAGGAGCTATAGTCAGTTTTTTGTTTTGTTTTGGTTTGGTTTGGTTTCTTGTTTTCAATAATTAGCTCCTTGAGACCAGAAGTCCAGTAGCTTCCCAGAAAGCAAGTCTTTCCTCATTCAATGAGACTCACAGCAGAGCAAATTCATGTAAGGGCTGACACTTCCTTCTTCTCTCACCATCTCTAAGACCTTGGGCTGGCCCATCCATTTATAACTTTGGCTGAATGAAATGCCATGGACTGATGTGATGATTTATATATGCTTGGCCCGGGGAGTGGCACTATTAGGAGATATGGCCTTGTTGGAGTAGGTGTGTCACTGTGGGTATGGGCTTAAAACCCTCATCCTAGCTTCCTGGAAGTGAGTGTTCTGCTAGCAGCCTTCAGATGAAGATGTACAACTCTCAGTTCCTCCTGTAACATGTCTGCCTGGATGCTGCCATGTTTCCTCCTTGATGATAATGGATTGAACCTCTGAACCTGTAAGCCAGCCACAATGAAATGTTATCCTTATAAGAGTTGCCTTGGTCATGGTATCTGTTTACAGCAGTAAAACCCTAACTAAGGCAGCTGGGCATGTTACTTATTTAGAATACCTATCTAACATATACTAGGCCTTAGTTTGGATCTCTATCGCTGCTTAAAGCAGGTGTGGCAGCTCACACTTATAATCCCAGAACTTGGGAAATAAAGGCAGGAGGATCAGAAGTTCAAGGTCATCTTCAGTTGTACAGTGAGTTTGAGGACAGCTTGGGATACATGAGATCCTGTCTCAAAAACAGACACAAAACCCAGACCATCAAGACTCACTCTTACCTTCAAAAGAGGGAACCAGCTGTGTCGCATCTGGAATGTGATGGATGTGAAGACAGACAGCTGCTGGTGTAGAGGCTGCAGTGGGAGACCTGTGGTGACCAAAGCTTCTATTGAACTCTAGGGAGTAGTCCACAACCAGGTGAGCAGTCTGGAGTAGGGGACCCCAGGCTCCTCCTCTCTGGTGCCTCTCAATCTTCCCACCTCTCCCGTGCTGGCTATGTATACAAGATAAGATGACTACAGTCTTCCAAAGGCTATTTGAGTGAATGAGATCATCATTTCCATCTGTACTCTCTGCATAGGGACATAACCATGCTGCTACAGCAATGGTTCTCAACCTGTGGGTGTCGACCCTCGGGATCAAATGACCCTTCCACAGCTGTCACCTAAGACCATCAGAAAGCATAGATGCTTATATTATGATTCAAACCAAAATTACAAGTATGAAGTAGCAATGAAAATAACTTTATGGTTGGGGGTCACCACAACATAAGGAACTGTATTAAAGGGTCTTAGGCAGCATCAGGAAGGTTGAAAACCACTGCTCCACAATGTACCACATACTAGGAAGAGCAAAGAGTACGAGAAAGTGAAACAGTCAGCCTTTCAGACCCTCTGGGGACTCCCTTCATCTCTCTGTTTCTTCCTCCCTCCTCTCCTTTTTTTTCTCAAATTCAATTATCTTTATATTCTATTGGTTTTAGCTTCAGGCACAGATTCCATAATTTCTCTGTCTGCAAAGATTTTTGGTATCTGTGGTGGTTTGAATGAGGATGGCCCCCAGAGGCTCATATGTTTGAGTACTTGGCCCCCAGTTGGTGGAACTATTTGGAAAGGATTTCAAAGTGTGGACTTTTGGGAGGGGGGGTGGGCTTTGAGGTTTCAAAAGATAGGCACCATATCCAGTTTCTTTCTTTTTCCCCTCCCTCCCTCCTTCTCTCCTTCTCTTGCTCCTTTCCTTCTGCATCTTTCCCTCTTTCTCTTTCTCTCTCTGCCTCCTACTTTCAGACAAAGATATAAGTCTCAGCTGTTCCTACCACCTTGCCTTTGATCCACTGTCATGGTCTCTAAGTCTCTGAAACCATAAACCCCAAAGCAAACACATTTTAAAAATATTGCCTTGGTTATGGTGTCTTGTCGCAGCAAAAGAAAAATAATTAAGGCAGGACCTATCATCTGAAGGCAGGGTTTCAGAGATGGAGCCGAAAGCTGCACGAGACCTTCTCATTCTGACAGTGTAGCTCAGCTTGCTCTTTGCTTTGAATCTGTCCAACCTTTGACGCTGTGACATGAGGTTGCACTCTACAGAGTTCACTCTCAAGAATCACATAATTGAATTACAAGACAGAAAAACCACACACACACAAAATTCATAATGTCTTCAGTACATTTATGACTTCACGTTGGGTCACATTTTCAGCTAGCTACAGTTACATGCATTCATGGTCTGAGGCTGTCACTCGCCTGGAAGGAGAGATAATTAGAAGACAAGGGAAGAAGAAGAGTGTTCTGGTGTCACTGGCATGTCCTCAAAGGTCAAGGGAGAGACCCCCTTTGCTGCATTAGATATGGATAGACAAGTGTCCACAGATGTGAGACATATCTGGTCAACTCCCATTGATCTCTCACGCTCCAGTTACCTGCACATCTTCCCAGCTCATGGAGATCTCTTGTGTCTTGTTTCTTCTGGTTCTTCCAACTCTCTGTGAGGCACATATAATCATCTATACTCATGAGGGGACAGGAGTCCAGAAAGGCCATCAGGAGGGACCAGATAGGACCCCAGGTCATCTGACTCCTGGTCAATGTTCTTTTTCTTGTGACAGGCACAAGTGTTTGATCATTGAATCACCAAATCAAACACACATAAGTAAGTTAGAAATAATTTACAGGCTAATGGCAGTGGCTTTTCACTGAGGAAGAGAAGACCTGGAGGCAGGCTGAAGAATTAAGATCTAAATCCACAGTTAGTCCAGGGCCTGTGTAAATGGTCACACACAACCAGTCTTAAATATTTAAGTTACAAGTTGCCCTTGACACCTGGAGTAATCCATTTAGAAGCAACTGGGAACTCACTATCTTATATAGTGGAGAGGCAGAACTTTGTAATTCATTATTTTAATTAGCCAAAGTAAAAAACAGAATCACTAAGAAAAATGAACAAGTTATTAAATAATGCCATCTTCTTCAGTGCTGATATACATCCACGTGGTTGAGATGAAGTTGTGGGATAATAACTTGTAAAACAATCTGGAATATTCTGAGAACATCCTTAACCTTTGAGGTTGACAACTGGTCAGATAGCTATGCCCTTTAGTATACCGTTCTTCGATGTCCTAATCCTGAGTCTAATGACCCAGGAAAGCATCTCAGATATTCTTAACTCCATTTCACAAGCACTGTACTGAACACCTGATACATGCCAGGTCCTAGGCTGGGGGCTGGAAATACAATGTCCTAAAGTGCCCTCTGGAAGTCCTGCAAAACCCCAAGAGTACATTAAGAATGAGATTCCCAAGCTAGAAAGTCTAAAAATGCAAAAACAACCACATTCTAAGAATGAGGCAGTGCAGTCTAACTGTGGAGTCAACAACCTAGTGTCCCTAAGCTGACTAGGGCAAGGAACAGATTCTTGACTATTCCTGAATAGTACTGAAAGACTTCTGGACTTAAGTCTCCCCTCCCCCATACCATCCAGATAAACAAACATATGTACCTCTAGGTTCATGGGCAAATAATATTGTGAATATAAATTTCTTAGCACAGTGCCTGGCATGTATGTGTTCATTACATGGTAATATATATGCCCCAGACTGTGAGTGTTAAATCAAATAATAAGTCAATGAGATTTGGTACACAGAGAATCTAAATTGGTCACTACAGAAACCTCTTCAATCTTATTCATTCATAAGCCCTGAATCCAAACTCTAGATGGTGTGTCACACTGACCTGACATCAAAATTCCCTGTATTTAGAGTAGGATTTCAATTCCTGGGAAGAGATTTCCTGGAAGAGGTCAGCTGAAAGCCAGTGCAGCAAGCATAGCTACCTGACAAGCTTGGTTGTGGACCACAGACCTCAGCAAGGAGAGAACCAAAGAATGTCATTATACACTCAATATGAGAGTCCAAAGGTCCCCTTCTGAGTGGGGTAGAATATGGGACATCTGTTAATTTCTGAGAGCAGTAGAAAAATGTTGCTATTGGTGGCTTAGAACTGTAAAAATAAACAGATAGATAGATAGATAGATAGATAGATAGATAGATAGATAGATAGATAGATAGATAGATAGATAGATAAAGCAAGTACTTTCTTACTGCTTTGGAAACCTGAAGGCTGAAATCATCACATGGCCTCCAAGGCTCTACAAGAGAGTTTTTTCTCACCTCTTCCAGTTGCAGGAAGACCAGAGCTTGAGGTTATGACACTCAGCTCTTCACCTTCTCCTCCTGTGGCCTCCGCTTCTCTTCCTGTGGTGCGTGTCTCCTTCCTGTGCTCTTTTGGTTTTTATCTTGACAATTTCATACAGGTATGTAATGTCTTGTGATCACAGTCCTCCTGTCCCATTGCTCTCCCACGCTCTCCCACTCCTGACCCTCTTCTTTCCCGCTGGTCCCTCTCCAATGTCCATGTCTCTTTTCTCTTCTGGTCTTGTGCTAAAGTGCAGTTGCAGTGTGTGTTCATGAGTGCAATGGGAATATCATATCCAGAATACAGCATTTCATAGCACTCCATCCTCTGGCTCTTTCTGCCTCTCTTCCACTATGTGGTGGTATAAATATCCTGTTTAGGGATAAGCACTCAACAGTCATGTAGTCTTAGCATGGCCATTTGGGGAGCTATATTAACTATCACCTGCTGCAAAAAGAAGTTTCTCTGACCAAGCTTGACCACAGTACTAATTGGTATGGACACAAATATTTAGAAGCTAGCTTGACTACGTATCTATTTAGTAAAACATCAATAGTAGTTATTCTTTTGGGTCTGTGACCTCCACCAGCCATAGCCTTCTGACCAATTTTACAGTACTAGGCTGTAGGGGGTGGTTCTGATGTTCTAATTGGGAATGAACGTTGAAGGTCCTGTTCCCCAATTGGTTCTTGATTGATCAACAAAGATGCTAGCAGCTAATGGCTCAGTAGAAGAGGCAGGACTTCCAGATTCCCTGCAGGCAGGCTAGCAGGGCAGAAGAAGAGAAAAGATTCGCCATGCTTCAGGGAGAGAAAGAGCCATCAGGCATGGGAGAGGTCAGGCGGAGTGGCCATTGGCAGAACCTGCACTCTATACTAGATACCTGTTCCTTTCTGTGGAACAGGCCTATAATGAAATCAGAAAGTGGTTGGTTACCCTACCTGCACCCCCAACAGTCAACCACTATTGCACAAGTGGGCATAACTTGCTTAACAGGTCAGTATTGTAGTATGCAGGGTCTTCAGATAGATAAGATCATTGGTGGGCTTTCTTCCCTGGCAGCCCACATATCATCTTCCAGCATTATAAACACTAGCTGGCATCCTCCTTGTGTTCTTGGCTTAGGGTCTACCAAGAAAAAACAAAATGATCTCATCTCAAGATCCTTAATTACAATTTCAGAGACCATCCCTCCCCCACCCCCAAGGTCACATTCAGATTAGGATGTTGATATATTTAGGGGAGAAGTACCATTTAACCATTCCCAGAAGTTTGGCTGGCAAGTCCCCACTCTCTGAGATTTCTGGTCACTGATGGCTGCTTACTCCAATGTTACACCAGGACTGACAGCAGCAGAGACACAGGCAAAGCTACCCTGCTTTGTTGCTCTGCATTCTGGGAGCTTTCCTTTGTCCCTTTGTGTCCAGCCTTTTACAAAAAGAAGAATTTAATTATAGAAAACTGAGTTTCTCCCTTGCAGCCGTAAGGTCCCAGGCTGTTCCACACCAAACTACAAGCCTCATGGCTCTCTACACATTCCAAACGTTTCTAGGAGCCATGAGAAGGTAAGTATCTTTATTTCTTCCAGAGTCTTTCTCACCCAGAAGGGCAGATGAGGGTCTCATTACTTGTATGGATGAGAAAGATACATAATTCTAGAAATATTAATTCAAGCCAAAGCTTCATGCTTTTCTTTTTTAATGTACAAATTATGCAACATAATTGTTTTACAATGATTAATATTATTTCTGGGCCCTAACAAACACCATTTACAATGCAAATCTCCTCAGGGCTCCAGGAAGGTACTGTAATCAGGGCGAGTGTGATGGCTGCCAGGATGGAGGGAGGCTGTGGCAGAACGAGCGTGAACCGGTCCCCAGGCATGAGCTTGAACCCTTCCCAAAAGCCCAGGAATCACCGTGACTTCTCCACAACATCCAGCGAGGCTTCCGGAGGACTCTAAAGACCAGTTGAACGTGTGTCTCTGAGTTCAGTGACAGTGTCATCAACTCCACTCTCTTTCCAGAGGCCTCTTTCAAAGTCACATGCTTTCGTTCCTAACCAAGAGAAAGGCACATGACTAGGTGGTGGGAAGATGGGAAATCGGAAAATAACAACATGGGAAAATGTGTCAAAAGTACCCATCTGTTCTAATCCATCCCATCATTAATAACAGCACCTCCCCCTACCCAGAGATGGAAAGCAGGAGCTCCCCGCTGGGCTGTACCCTCCCCCTATTTCTGGGTGTCATCTCCACCAGTCACTCCTGCGGTCGATCCGTGCTTTGCTGTCCTTGGATCCCACAGACGTGTGATTAGCACACATTTTGCACCGCACACCCATTCTCAGTCCCTCCTAGTTCTCCCCAGTCAGAAGCCCTCTGCGCTCTGCCACCATCGTGTCCTTGCGACTGCTCTAGCTCACTCGGCTTCCCGCAGAGGGGCTCCGGGTACCGCACGCACTGCACGCAGGCACGCACGCAGAATTACCTCACTCTGCAGGCGCACAAAAGGTAGAGAAGCATTTCCGGGAATGCCTGTCACTCTGGGTCAGGAATCCTCCCTACCGCTTCACTCCCATAGTTCTCATGCCCTGTGCTAGAAGTGTGTGTAATTCAGTCTATGTGAAGTTTGGGAGAGAGACTATACTCTGACATATATACTGCCTAATAATTCATTACGGCAATAATGTCACTGTAGCGTTATAACCGGTTTCCTTAGTAACACGTTAAAGTATATAAGAAGATATTTTTTGTGGGTATTAAAATGTTCCCATTTGAATATTCTATTTTGTAATGGCAGGGACTGAACCCAGGGCTTTGCTCACAAAAGATTCGTCACCTACCATGGAGCTGCATCCCCGGATTTTTCATATACAAAAATGTTTAACTCACTAAGTTGCCCAGACTGGTCCTGAACTCACTCTACAACACAGATGGGCTTCCAATTTTATGCTCCTCCTACCTCAGCCTGTTTTTAATTTTAATTTTCCATGTATTTATTTGCTTATTTTAGTGTGTGTACTGTATTTGTATGTGTGTGGGGGCACCTATGCCATGGTGCTTGTGTAGAGGTCAAAGGTCAACTTGCAGGCATTCTCTCCTTCCATTGTACAGGTCCTGGGCATTGAACTCAGGTCATTGGGCTTGGCAGCAAGAGCTTTTACCACTGAGCCATCTCACCAGCCCCCATCTGAATTCTGAATACATCTTCATATGAGGTAAGGAAGTGCAAGTCTAAAAATAACAGAGTCAGCAATCAATTAATGTATCCAGTCATTCCATGGAAGATTAAAGTATGAAAATTCTACACTTGCCATAAATAGGTTGTGATGCTAGACTCTCGTCTGACCGTGCTGGTCAGTTCGATTTTAAAGAATCGCTTGGAAATGGTTTCCTGTTGAACACTCAGCAATGCATGGGAATGGCTCACCTGGGCATCCTGAAACGAAGAGAATTTATTCTTAAGGGTCCGATAATCAAAAATATATTACTCTCCTAGTGCCTGGATCTAGCAGCCCAGACTTCCCGATCATAATTTTTTAGGGAGATGGCTTTCCAACTTGACTGAGCACCAACATCCCCTGAGGGCTTGTTAAAGCTGTGGTGATGATACTGGACCTCATCCCTCTGACATCTGGACTCAGAACGATGGCCTGGAACTGGGGAACTCATGTTTTCACTTGGCTCTAAAGGCTGCACTTTGAAAGCCATGTTCTTGGGACACGCTCAAAAGGGCGAGTCTGGCCTCACGTGCCTGAGCACAAAGTGATTCTCTCTCTTCACTTCTTATAAAGCTTATAAAACTTATTTAAAAAGTTAAGCAGAGGATCCATTGCACTGGAGAAAGGAAGGGAGTGAGCATCCCTGCTTTCTGGAGGCTAAACCAGGAGTCAGGCCCAGCCACAGGCGACTTCCTGGTTGCGGTCCTGTTGGTAGAAGCCACAGGCCTCCCTGTTTGCCAGGGCTGTGCTCTGTCAGGTAGCCGGACCCCAGCCCGAAGAACTGTACTTCTCAGCCTGTACATCACCAGTGTTAAGCAGGGCACAGATGGGGTATCTTGGTCAAGGTGGACCAGGTCCATTCACTTCTCTGCTAAGGTCAGTCAATAGAAGCTGGATTTTGCTAAATGTATTCACACAGTCGACAGCGACAGGAAAAAGCTTAATTCACAGTCCTCACCCTTTGGCTCCTGATATGGTAATCAGGTCTCCAGGTAGACAGTCTGCTTGGAAAGTGCAAAGTGCCCAGGGCTGGAGCACTGTGTCTTGCTTCTGGTCCTGCGTTTTCCTGGTCTCATCCCTGACCTTGGGCTCCCCTTCCTCTCTACCAGGGTCCCAGCTGTGTTCTCTGAGAACTGATCCCTCCTCCAGTTCTGCAAAAGTCAATCTTACTAACTCACTTTTTAATTTCTTTTCCTTCCTTTTTCCCTATCAAATCACTTTCAGTTTGAGGTAAAGGAATCCCCAAATTACTGTTTTGTATCTTACAGCGAATCACTACCCACAGCTAATTTCTCAACTTCAGCTTCCCTCCTCTGGAAGCTTGCTGTGTCCACATTTCAATTAATTGCCTATTGGCACACGCCCGACTCCAAATATTTGTGCAGTTCCCGAGAAAGCCTCGTTCAGCTAAGTACCTGATCGCGTCAACCTGCTCTCCGGTTCCAACATCTCAGAATATCCAAGCGAGGAAATATGCAAATGCCAAAGTCACCCGGAGAGAATTCATCAGGGGAGGCAGTCACTGGAGGCAGGGAGAGAGGCTCAGATGAAAAATATTATTGCTCGCTGGAGACAGGGAAATTGGGGCGGGGGAAGGGACGAAGTAGAGAATCTGAAGACGGAAAATACAGTACAACAGCACAGGATGCTGTTTCCTCAGAGGAAGACTCAGATCTGCTAAGTTTTACATAGATGATGGAGAACCCTGCAGGGATACAGGACTGGGGTTAGGAACAAACAATAAAGGGTGTCTTAGAAAGGTACCCCAAGTCTACACCAAATAAATTCATCCTTCCTTCTTGCCAATGACGTTGTGCTGTGTTTTGTAACACAGAGGAAGAGTTGGGATTCACAGTAACAAAGAGGGCATGAGAAAGGTTACAAATATAGGGTCTGAAGTGCTGGGAAATATACTTAACGCAGTCCAACTAGTGACAAGGTGGTAAGAAATGTGGTCCCTACGCCATATTTTTCTTTACTGCTCAAGTTTTCTGCAATTAATAAAGATGGTCTTCCTGTTCTTCAGGTTAAATGCCATTTTTTAAAAAAAAAAGACTCCATGTTTTGTTTTTGCTTTTAAAAATTGTTTTGAAGGTAGCTTGCAGTCTTTAAAAGGCTGCTGGTAAAATGTGAACCTCTTTCTTAAAAGAAGGTGTCTGCCCGCCCGCTGTCAGACAGTTGACCTGTCACTTTGATGGACATTACTGTAGAAAGTGAGAGCATCTGTGACCGTAGCATGGAACTAGGCACAGGGGAGGAGGAAGCAGCTCGGAGAAAGCGGTGCCAGGTACGGATTTTTGTTGTTGTTGTTGTTGTTTTTGTGTGTTTTGTGTGTGTGTGTGTGTGTGTGTGTGTGTGTGTGTGTGTTTGAACGAATGGTTTGCTTTGTCAAAACTTGGAACAGGGCAAACCCTGACAATGATGTCCTGTGGGAGTCTTGGCAGAGAACAAAGTGGATCTGAATACCAGCCTGATCATGCGAGAAAGTGAAGCGGTGGGTGGGGTGGGGTGGGGGAGGGTCTACCTTGGGTTGCTATTGCTACGATGAAACACCATGCCCAAAAGCAACTTGAGGAGGAAAGGGTTTATTTGGCTTATACTTTTCTGCATAGTTGTCCATCACTAAAGTCACTGAAGGAAGTCAGGGCAAGAGCTCACACAGGGCAGGAACCTGGGGGCAGGAGCTGCTGCAGAGGCCATGGAGGAGGGCTGCTTACTGGCTTTCTCTTCATTCTTCCTAGCTTGTTCAGCCTGTTTTCTTATAAAACCCAAGTTCAACAGCCCACAAGTGGCCCCACCTACAAAAGGTTGGCCCCTCCTACATCAATCACTAACTTTAAAAAGGCCCCACGAGCCTGCCTATAGTCCCATCTTATGGAGATGTTTTCTCAGTTGAGGTTCTCTCCTCTCTTATGACTGGAGCTTATGTCAAGTTGGCATAAAACCAGCCAGTACAGGGATGGACCTCACTGGACAGTTTCCCAGCAGCCAGCCTTGTTTTAATTCCATGACACAAGAAATGGTCCTGTTGAGCTCTGATTTCAAAGATTCTCCGTTCGTAGAAACACCGAAAGCAAAATGGAAGTTCAACGAAGGAAAATACAGGCGCCTCTTGGAAGTCCCTGGGCCTGCTGTGCTCATGATGTGTGAAGGCTGGTGTGTGCCAAGTGTCAAAGGATACTCATGGAAGTGTGAGCAGCTTTAAAGTTAAAGACTGGCCTCACAACAAGTCTGAGGAAGAGCATTGAGACACTGAAAAACCCAAGGCCTCTTGCAAACCCGGTGACATAATGCAGCCTCCTTAATTGCCACCACACACGTATCCGAGGGAAATGACTTAAATCACGCGAATGGAAAAAATGCTTCCTCGATTTTCTCATTGGAGACAAGCCACTCACATGTGTAATTATCCTTACTCATTTAATAAATATTTATCGAGTGCCTACCATGTGCTGGGAGGTGGAAATCGGCAATGAACAAAGACATACTCCCCTCTCTTGAAGACTATGCAAGCTGGAAGGTAGATCTTTTGCTATCCGATTTAACGGTTGCATTTTAAATGGCTCAGGAGACCACAGGGCACAAAGGAGAAGCCACGTGACGCAGAGCACCCTATGGCGTGATGCCTTAGGTCCTGTGACTTCCCAGGCTTCTCAATGCCCTTGCTGTGCCCCCACTCTTGAAAATCCCACTCACCTCTAAAAGTTTGCTAAGATGGTTCCTAGTCTCCACGACTCTTTTCTATGCCCTCCATTGGGGTCCCGTAGCCTGTCATGTTCCTGTGGCTGTGCCTTAAAGTTTACTGAGGGCTCATCTGTCCTCTCCATTCCATTCTCGGCACCTTGAGGGTAGAGATGGCTCTTCATTCATCACTGTGTTCTCAGGATAGCACGGCTGGGGAAACAACCAAACGTGGAGTAGCTACCAAAATCTGGACATTGTGCTAAACACTGTATGAATGATCTCACTGAATCTCTACCAAATTGGCTTACCGTGGATCCTGCTTTTCTATCTTTGGAGATGCGTAAACAGGGCCAGGGTTGTAGCTCAGCTGGTGTTTGCCTAGCTACCATGCACTAGGTTCTAGGTTCCGTCCCCAGCACCTTATACAACTGGGTGTGTCTGTGATCTCAGCATCCAGGAGGCAGAAGCAGGAGGATCAGGAGTTAATGGTCACCCTCAGTTACACAAGGGCTACAAAAGATGCCGTCTTAAGAAAAGAAATATCTAAAAATAAGAGAAAATAAAGATGAGACAGGGTCAGAGAGGTAACAGTCTCTAAGCCAAGGGGAAACACAGAAGATCAGCCAGTTCTCTGCAGTCCCAAGTTATCCTCTTCCTGTTATGTGCCGTAAGCTCTGTAAGCTTCCTGAGATCAAGGACAGTGTCTGTCCTCCACTGAGTGTGCAGCACCTAGCGCAGTCTCTGATGCTGCGGGCATTATGAGTCACATAGAGCCGCCCTGATTCAGCATGGCTGAGAGCTATGCAGCAGCATGGACACCGGATGCAGGGACCATGGAAGCCTCCACCTTCACATCCCACATCACCTGGAAGAACTTCCTACCACAGAACTAGAGATGCCGACACACACTCCGGTACCCCTTAAAGAGCGTTTGCGGTTAGGGTAACCTAGTACTGTTCAAGGGCGGAGGTCAGAATGAGCACTTAAAAATAAACAAGTAAGCTGAGCAAGCCCCGGTGAGATGGCAGCATAATTTCTCAGAGATTATCAGTCCAAGCAGAGCTACACAGAATAAGTGATAAGGCCAGGTGGAGCCGGGAACATGGCAAGGTGATTGACATCAGGGGATGAGTAAGGTGAAGTGATGCTGAGCCCTGTATCAGCATGGAAGTTTAAAGACACCCTTAGGGGAGGCTTGCACACTGTGGGGATGGGGAGGTGCCGCTAAGGCTACTTTTCTTGGTTAAGATGTTGGAGATGGTTAAGATGACTTAAGGCACAGAGTACTGCTTTAATGACCAGTCCTCATGCCCCTCCTCTTCCCAACTCTCACCTCTTACCTCAGCCTCAAACACCAGTCCCAGGTTTTCCTAAGCTTAGGAAGAGTGAAAGGGATGGTTCCGTAGGAAATCCAGCCTTCTGGTTTTGTTTTTTTCTAAAACAAAACAAATAAACGAACAACCCCCCCGCCCCCCCCCAAAAAAAAACCAAAAAACCAAAAAAAACAAGGGTGTGCATCCCTTGAGGGTTTTGAGCTCATATGGTGTGGCCCAGGCTGGCCCCACACTCTCAGCAATCCTCCTGCCTTAGCCTCCTGAACACTGGGTTTACAAATGTGAGGCATCACACCCTAGCTCTTTTTTACTCTTGATTTAGGCCCCAGACTCCAGCCAAGAGATGGCTAGATAAATATCACGTCTAAGGGACTGACAAATACACAATGTCGTGCTTTCCACCAGGTCACTACGGCGGAATTGCTGCTTGGATTTACAGTGCGGGAGAAAGCACACCCTTCCACGAACTCGCTTTCTCCAAGGCACACTGACTCCCCTGCTTACTGCCTTGGGAGAGGCTCTGAGAGAAGCCCAGGGCTTGCATCTCATTCTTCCTGACAAGCCTCCAACAGAAAGGCAAAGAGCTGCGACTCTGCTGTTAACCCCTCCGGTACCTGTGTTTGTGCTCAGCATGGAGACTCAACAAGGACAAGTGGACATCGGGAATGTCAGCCCAGTGTCCCCATTTCCACTCCCTTGTTTTCAAAATCTCCTGATTTTAGTACCTGAGTCTACCTTTGTACAGTGTGTGCTCTTATTGTTGGGTGCCTCAAATCCTTTCAGCAGGCAGGCAGGGAATAAATGAATAAATAAACAAATAAATGCATCATGGATTTCCTCCTGCCTGGGGGTACCTGCACAGGGTTTTGTCAGCTCTGTTTGCAGAATATCCACCTTAACAGATAGTGAGTGAGGCGGCATCCGTTTGTGAGCGCAGTCGGTTCTTAGTATTTTTTTTTTAAACCAGATAAGCTTGGGTGCTTCAAGTAAATTCCCCTTTGATTGGTATGTTCATCAGTTGGACTCTAATTGGTGCAAACAGGTAATTTGGAGATTACAAGATTTATTCTTCTATAACAGTGATTACTGATTGCTAATGATAGGACTGATTTTTAGGTGCTTAAAACCTTGACAGTTACAATACTCCTGTGATTTGCTACATGGTCTTAGAGACAGCTCGCTACTGATCCCTGAGGACAGAGGCCATGTCCTTCCTTAGCTTTGCCCAGTGCCCCGTGGGTGTATGTGGATGTGTGTTTGTGAGTATATATGCTTATTAATATTAATAATATCAGCCACGAGAGGCTCGAGCATTCTCAGGAGTACTGAGTCAAGCAATCTGCTTGCGATTTCATGGGTTTTAAAAAATGTACACCTCCTCTCACCGACGCCTAATTCAACAGCACATCAGGATTATTAGCTCTAGATAAATTGGCCTTAAAGGCACGCCATAAAAGGACAGAGTGGTAAATGCTCCTCCCTGACATTTGGAGAGATTCTGCCTCGGAAGCATTCAGAGAAACTGCAGCTATGAAGTGGAAGTCGCTGCCTGGCTGCCACCTCAGGGAAAGGAGCTAAACAAAGCCGCCCTGGCCTGCTGCCAGCTCGGGAGGCAGGCGCCGCCTTTGGGCGCCTTCCCTGGTTATTCCCTGTGAGCAGGCCAGGCACCGACATGTCAACACGCCGTTGTGTGAAGGGAATGGAAAGTGGCAGGGCCCAGACAGGAAAACTGCCTCCACCCAGAGTGCCAGGCATGCAGGGTGTGGGGATCTTGTCCTACCTCAGTTAAACTTGGTCCCCAAGCATGCTTGTCAGTAAGGAAACCACAGTGATAAACTTGGGCCACCTCACTCAGATGTGGGCACCCATGACTACTGTCTCACACTATCCCGGAACACAGTATCAACTTCTCCAACCTAGCACCTGCTTAAATGTCCTTTTTGTTAAGTGAGTAAGGACAGACTCGAAGTCTCCCTTTTCCAGCTCACATGCAAGCTGGGTGCTGCCAGGGGTTCTCTGGGCATTCCCTTCCTTGGCCTTGCCTTTCTATGCAAGGCCATGACCTCTTTCAGTGTAAGCCTGAGCTCTCCTAAAGGGGTGGGTGTCCTGCCCACCTTTCTCTGAGTGGTGGCTCTTGCAGGACATGGGTGCTCTTAAGAGTCTGTAGGCTCTAAAAAGACCAAAGCCTTTGAGGTCCCCCTCCCCAACTCAGGACACTTCCTTGCACACAATGTGAACTTAACTCAAGTCAGATGACTTCTTCCAGGCTACTGAGATCTCTTTGACCTTTAACACCAGGGATAAAGAAGCTCAGGTTGGTATGGGTTCCTACTTAGAGTAGGAACTTGTAAGGAGCAATGGCAGGCAGTATGTGGCTAGTATGTGACTCAAAGCGAGTAGCAGTTAGTCCCAGGTCCAGCCATGGTCATGATGGGAAACAGTAGATGCTCTGGCGTGCTCTGCTGTAAAGCGAGGCTGGTCCGTGTCTTAGGCATATTAAATACCTTCTCAACTGATTAGATTCTTTTTCTTTACAGTCTACTATGCACTTATTGGAACACTATCCTGTCTTAAGTCAAGGACCTTCTAGGCACGTAGGCCATTTGTTTTCAGAAAAGATCAGATCTTGAGATTAAACTCAGTGCTGGAGCCACCCAGATTCCTGGCTGTATGTGATGTGTACACAGCCTCTGCCTTCTCATCCCTTACTCTGGGCCTCAGTAGAATTTCCATACCCTACCTTTATGTAGCCTTTACAATACAAAACCCTTTCAAATACACAATCAGATCCTTCCAACTGTTTAATAACATTCTTGTTCCCATTTTACCTAGCAGGAAACTTGAATGACATGACTTATCTAAGGTCTTACAACTCACAGTGGGGAGGGGAGCTGGGCCTCAAACCCAGAGCTTTTGATCACAAGCCCAACATTTGTGCTCTTTGCCAAAGCTGCTTCTCCTGGCTCTGCTCTGTGGAAATGATTCTAGAACCTCTCTGGTCCATTGCTTCTAGACACAGGTGACTTAGGGAGCTCTGACCTTGACTGTCATGCAACCCCAAAGACGTGCCTATCAGAGTGTTCCAACACTGTTTTTATGAACTTCTAAAGGGCTGGATTTTGTGAGACTTCCTGAGGTATCAGTTGGAAATGGTGTGTGTGTGTGTGTGTGTGACAAACTCTGGTCTGGCTTACATACCATACTGTTCCCCTCAGACTGAAGTCCAATCGGACACACACACACACAGAGAGAGAGAGAGAGAGAGAGAGAGAGAGATCATCAGCCTGTGACTATCACCTGGAGACCATGCTGGTTGCCTTTAAAAAACTCTTCAAGCAGGTCAACCACACTACCATTCTCTGGAATTTTCCACCTAGGTTCAAAGAGGAGCTTGACAAGAGAGCCACCACTGGGGGGGGGGGGAAGGGAGGGGGGGAAGAGGTAGATCATGGCTCTCTCTCTCCTTCCTCTTTCCCCTTCCTCTCTCCCACTCACTCTTCCTCCTTCATTCATTTGTTGCCCCCCCTTCCCCCAGGGTCTTGTTAAGAAGCTCAGACTATCTTTGAACTTTCAGCAAACCCCCTGCCTCAGGCTACCCAGTGCTGGGCTGGTGGGCATGCATTAGCACAACAGGCTCAAGTGTTCCTCTCTTAATGGTCACTTTGGCTCTAACCATTCCACGTTGACTTGGCCTCTTCATAATGCTACATCGGCCATTACAAAAGCCAAGGCAGGTAGGTTTCTCTTACTCTCTCTCCCTAAAGAGTTTTTAACACGGCAAGTGTTGTCTAACACACTCGAAAAGATCAATAATTGCCTCAGATCAGCCTCCTCTGGGCAGTGGCTTTGATCGCACACCTTTGCAGTATCCATGTTACAGTACTGCCTCTCATTCCCACCCCACTCATCCCCCATACCCCAGCAAAAAGACTTTGATATGATCAGCAGCACCCCATCATTTTGAGCAATGCCCATTCACACGCACACCCAGAGTCTTGCTTCAGGACGGCTTGAGTCATCATTTCGAAGTCTTTATCAGCCATCTGCAATCAGCTCCAGCCAAGCCGAGGAGGCTGTGGTCTGATGCTGAGAGCCCGAGACTGGCTTCAAGGTGAGGTTTGGCTCTGCTAACTTCAGGGAAGAACCTGGGAGATCTTCCCAGGAGAGCAGCTGGCCCCTGGCCCAATGAGCTTGTCCCTATTGCTGTGTGGCCTTGGGTATTCAAGCTCTCAGCTGCCAGGGTCAGGCTCCAATCTCTACCACTCCGGTGGCACAGAAGATTGGGAAAGGCAATGGGCCAGATGACTTCATGAGTCTCTTGCACCCTCCGGGGGCTGCTCTTGACTATGACATCATAACAATGGAAGTGGGTGGGCCCTGACAATTATTCCAATTTGAAGAAAAGACTCTTAGAACCATTTCTATTTGCCTATGCTCTCTCTCTCCCTACCCTCTGCTCTAACCCCATAAACCAAGACTAGGGCATCTCCCCCTATCACCCCCCCACACACACCCCACCCCTAAAGACTGTTTTCTCCTGAGGACACAGGAGAGGGTCCTTCAGTCCTCGGGGGCACCTTGAGGAGTGAAGCATGTCTTTCTTGCGTCAGGGAAGAAGAGTGGCTGGGTGAGAACATGCCTTGGCAGAGAAGAAGCACTCTGAATGGTTAGATGCAGTATCTCTTCTAGCATCAAACGGTACCGGCCGGCACAGGCCCAAGACTCTAGACTTCACTGAAAAACACCAGCCAACTCCCTTGAGGCCACAGCAAACACTCCCCACACTCAGTGAGCTCAGGGGACAGGGATGCCAATGAGACAATCCAGAAAGCCCATCCTGAGGGTGCCTGACCCCAGAGAGACGAGTCCTGTCCCTGTCTCCCTTTGCTTTTGAGCATCTCCCACTTTGGTCTCAGTGGAAAGACGGCTATGGTTCCAGACCAAGCAGGAACCTTTGTGCTCAGCCTTGCAGACCCAGTGCAGATCTCTGGGGCTGCGCTCCGCACTACAGATTGTTTACCAGGCTCAAGCAGGCACCAGGTGCCTCCACAGCCAGCCATTTCTCTGACCACCTTTTCTACTTGTTCTGCGGCTCATCTCCTTCAGCAAGATCCTTCTGGTGCAAGTATATGCGGGTGTCAAGGGGAAAGTCACTGTATTCATTTCCTACGAACGTCTAGGCAAAAGACTGCAAGCAACAGAAAACCAGTCTCTCTTTTCTGGAAGCTCGAAGTCTAAAGTCATGAAGTCATCAGCTGGGCTGTGTTGCCCTAAGGAGTCTCGGAGAGAGTTCTTCACTAGGCTCCTGGCTTCTGGTGGGTCCTGCAATCCTTGGTGTCCCTTAACTTATGACTGTGTCTTTCCATTCTATGTCTCCAGGGCAGTTCTCTCCCTTCCCCCCCCACTCCCCCCACTTCCCCCCACACACTCCCCCTCCACCCCCCCTTCCACAAAGACCATTCTCTCCTGAGGATACAGGAGAGCTTCTTCAGTCCTCAGGGGCACCTTGAAGAGTGAAGCCACCATAGGTGATCACCATGGAGCACACTCAAGGGTGTTGACATTGGATTTGACACCCTAATCAAGGATGGCCTTAGTTTGACCTAAAATTGTATCTGTAAAGACCTTGTTTCTGTGGGCCACGTTCTGAAGTTGAGGGTGAGTGCCAATGACACTATTTAATCTGCCACAGTTATCCCAGCTTGAGGACCCTATGCCAATAGCTGGTGTCTGTGCTGCATACCCCAAACATGGCCCAGCCTCTCAGAAGACAGAGTGAGGGCTGTTGGGTGTGCTGGGTTCGTGGAGACTCTGACAGATCTGGACTAAGAACATTCTAGGTTCTTTGTCAGGTAGGTAACTATACAGCCTCTGGCATAATGTCATTATTTCTGATAGTCATCTTCTCATTTGGTCTTCATGACATCCCCATGAAGCAAGTGAAGTGAGGTACAAACTACAGATGAAACTGAGCCTCGAAGAGGTTAAATAATTGGTCCCAGGTCATCGTGCTGGCTAGAAACAGGACTGGGATTAAGATCAGAGTGGCTCGATAGTTAAAAGCACTAACTGGTCTTCTAGAGGACCAGGGTTCAATTCCCACCTACACGGTGACTCATAACTATCTGGAACTCTAGGTTTAAGGGCTTCATCACCATTTTCTGCTCCCCTTGGACACTACAGGCACATGGTACACAGACAAACATGTGGTCAAAACACCCAAACAAATGCCTGATATGTTGATATGTGCATCTGTAATGTCAGGGCCCCAAGCTCTTCGGCCAGGAGTACACAACAGGGCAGAAACAAGAGAGACCCTGACTCAGCAAGGTGGAAGACAGGAAGTGACTCCCAAAAGAGGTTGTCCTTTGACTTCTACATGTGTAACACACACACACACACACACACACACACACACAGAGAGAGAGAGAGAGAGAGAGAGAGAGAGAGAGAGAGAGGGGAGAAGAAACAAAGCAAAAAAAATCAATAAGTCTGAAAAATTGTTGCATAAATATGTAACTAAATGCCCCCAGTATCCATCAAGAAAAGACTGAGTGAGCATATAAGCAACTATAATTAAGTAAAAGGAAATTCATTCAAAGAAGAAAAAAATTATCTGGAGCTCAAGATGCAGAAAGGCAAGAAGACAGTGGTGGATGGGATTGGGGGACACAGCAGTGAACACCAGAAGCTGGGCTAGCTGGCTATGAACTGGGTGGGTGTCCTGGATTGGTGTACTAGGTGTGTACTGGGTAGGTGTGCTGGGTAAGTATGCCAGCTGTATGCTGGGTGGGTGAGCTGGCTGTGTGCTGTGTGGGTATGCTGGGTAAGTGTGCTGGTTGTGTGTGTTGGGTAGGTGTGGTAGCTGGGTGCTGGGTGGGTGTGGCCTGAGCATAGAAAACTAAAGCTGCTGTTGCTGCTGTTACCACTGGAAAGGTCAGTGGAGACATGTTCACTACGAGATCGAGTCAGTCACCCCAGGAGGTGGCTCTCAAAAGAGTCCCAAGCAGAATTCATTGAGTTCCTACTTGCAGAGGGCAGCAAAGCTTCAGCGGTGGGTAAGAGTGGGCACGCTTTGTGCTTTATGCCTCGGTTGTTGGTCTTGGGTAATGCTCAAAGACCAAGAAAAAAGGGTGTCCTGGATTTAAGCATGAGAGTGGTTTCAAGGTTACACGCTCACCGTACCACAGTCACATACTTGTACTCAAATCGCTTTCCTGCACTTCAGTGTTTCTACACCCATGTGCACAGAGCCTCTCCTCAGCACCGTAGCCGAGAAGGTGGTCAAAATCCATCGGATGAAGTGGACCAGAGGAGAGGCCCACAAGGCTCCAGGAGAGACATGCTAAGGATTTAAGATAAAATAGACTCTTCAGGTCATGAGGAAAACAGGCTCTGATTGAATGAGGGACAGGAAGCCAGCCCACAGCCCAGCCTGGTCAACACTCATATTCCATGCCAACTTTGAAAGTCCCTGAAGGGATGCAGTAAACACAGCTGGAAAGCCACCAGTCAGACTAAGGGTGGACAGGTAGTGATGAACACCCAGAGAGGAGGCAAAACACTCCGAAGATGAATCAACTTCTACCACTCAGACATTTCAGCACCCAGGACAGGAGCAGCATCACCCTTGACTGTGTGGTGAATTTGGATTCCAGTCCGGGTTAGAGGAAGACCCTGTCACAAAACAAAAGCTCCAACTTCTGAGTCAGGGGTGTGGTGAGCACCGGCAGTAATGGAAAGTTACTGGGATGGTTGCTGGAGCTCCGGTATTGGGTTGGGACAGCATATCGACGGAGGTAGCAGGTTTTGAAGAATAATGTTTCCATACTCCTGTGGATGACGTCAGTTTGGCATGCATCCAATAGATGTCGGGGGCACTGGAGTTTGGGGAAAATTCCATCCTGAGAAACAGATTGAGGATTTACAGAAATTGGTGGTAACTGAAGTCAGAGTAATTGGGGTGGGGTGGGGGAGTACAGGAAGAAACAAAGCACACTTGACAAGAGGGGAGGAGCCACGCCTGGAGGTAGGAAGAGCGCAGCCTCATGAGAATAAAGAAGGGTTCCCATCACCTGGTCCCTTCGGTCCCAGGCCCTGGTGCTCAATGTTCAATGGTCTAGAAACCATTACTAGTAAGAACGTAGAAAGCAGAGAACCTGCCTATTTTAATCTTCACTTTAGTTGAACTCAAAGATGAGTATTTTCTTTTTCATTCATAAATACACCCCATGCTTAACAGGGCCCTGGAATATAAGTGCTTTATAAATATTTGTTGAATGAGTGAATTGATTAATGGATCTTTAAGAACTATTTGGAGAAAGCATTATAATAGCTTTAAATACGGAGCGGAACTATTGAGAGGATCAGGGTGAGCTTGAGGGCCATCTGGAATGTTCCCCAGAGGACGAAATTATACAAAACAAAACGTTGTCTCCCAGAGCTCAGAGCAGCCTTGGCATAGTCCACACTGGGTGATATTTAAGGAGAAGCATTGGATACAAAAGGAAGCCGGTTAGAGTAGGCACCGTGGCTCCAGGTCACAGGTAGATGAAGCTTCGTGGAATAGAGCCAAAGAGCCAAGAGGAAATGGAAATTATTGGATGTACTTAAGAAAACCTCAAGTCATCAAAATAGAAGGTCTGCATTATTGAAGCTCTATCTGAGAAGTGAGACAGACGGCCCTCGGGAGAATATTGGGTGATGCTAAATCAGCAACTCAGCAGCCCTGGCCCTAGAAACCGGCTCACTTCGGCCCTTCTCCTGACCCTACAAGCGGGATCCGAAAGCTCCAGCAACGCTGGTCTCCTCCTGCACAACCAGACAAAGCAGCAAAGTCGGAGCCCAGAGGGCAAAGCTCCCTGAAGGGGAACCTCCTACGCCTGCCTCGACTTAGCCCGCTCAAGTACACGCAGAGCGCCCCCTGCCGAGCGTATAGTGTTTATTCATGAAAAAGGACACCCTAGAACAAAATTCCCTGGATCATTCGCAGGTAGAGTCCCTCTGTACCACCCAAAAGATAAAGACGGAAGCTAAAGGAGGAGCTTGGGAAGACACAAGACTCTGGTTTCCACAGTTAGACAATTTGCTCACCGGGAATCCTACTCCCCGACCCCTTGCCCCTGCCCTACAATCCAACCAAGAGGCTAGAATAAAAGATTAATAGAAGCTAAAAAAATTTCATGTTCTTCTGTGTTGCGTGCGGACCGAGCCATCACTGCTTTGGCCACAAGTCTTCAGAGACTTCTGGGCACAGCGCATTATTTAAAGTTGTTCGTTCCAGCCCGACTTCCAAATGGTCTCAGCTTGAATCTGAGCATTCTGATCACACATTTCTTGGCTTCTTCGCAGTGTTTTGTCACTTCAGTTGGTTTTAGAAAGTGTCCCCCTCCCCCACTAGATGGGAAAGACTGAAGTCTGACGTAGTCGATGAGAACCCACCAGGAAGATAGTGACCACTCAGGCTCCTGAGAAATAGAAGAGTATAAAAATGAACCAAACTGGGGATGGGGTGGGGGTTGTGAAGACGGAACATGGGAAATGACCTGGAAAGATCCGTATGGAGGTTGGTTGATGTATCTCTATGAAAATGAATATTCTAACTTTGTTTTTGGTTGGTCCACATTTTTAATTTTTTCTTCATTGGGAAGCTATGTTATATCGATACATTAACATGGCATTAATATAAACACATTGGTAGTTATCACATAATTATTAATTATAGCATCCAATTAAATGTTATTTTAAGAGGGAGAAAATATAATAAAGCTATTTTAATAAAAAATTTTAACTTGATGAGACCTAAGGTAAGATTTCTTACATGCGCAAAATGTTTCCTCAGTTGTGATGAAAGACACATGCATTTTACTATTCTATTCATTTTTATGTGAGTTTTTGTGTGTGTGTAATTCAGTGGCATTAAGTGCATACCCCAATGCTGCTCAAAGACCACCACCGCTGCCGCCGCCGCCGCCGCCACTGCCACCCGCCACCGCCACTGCCACCCGCCGCCGCCACTGCCACCCGCCGCCGCCACTGCCACCCGCCACCGCCACTGCCACCCGCCACCGCCACTGCCACCCGCCGCCGCCACTGCCACCCGCCGCCGCCACTGCCACCCGCCGCCGCCACTGCCACCCGCCACCGCCACTGCCACCCGCCGCCGCCACTGCCACCCGCCGCCGCCACTGCCACCCGCCGCCGCCACTGCCACCCGCCGCCGCCACTGCCACCCGCCACCATCACCACCACTATCACCACCGCCAACTTCTACAAAGATTTCTTCTGTCATCTCAGCTCTTGGTGAGCTGCCTTCTACTTCCTGTTTGAAGTCTCCTAATCTAAGCAGCCCCTAGAAGTAGACTCTTAATACATTGGTCCCTGTATGTACAGCTCCCTCGACTCAGAGAAATTGCTCTCGAGAGTCGTCTGCGTGCATCAGAATGCCATTTCTCTTCAAGGCCGAAGGGTGTTGCATCTTGTGCTGATCTCTCCCTCTCTTAAGTCATCCACGTGACAGAACACTCACAGAGTGTCACCTGTACCACCACTGTCACCATGGGTATGCAGGCGTCTGTGTGTGCCCTGCTTTCAGTTCTTTTCAGTGTGTACCTAGCCAAGAAACTGCTGAATGTACAGTAATTCTTTAATCGCCATACTGCTTTCTGCAGTGGCTGTACCGTTTCATACTGCCATGCACTGGGACTCCAATTTCTCCACATCTCCATCCCCGCTTGCTGGTTTCCTTTTTAAAAATCAAAAAAAAATTTAACATTTATTTGTGTGTGTGGAAGGAGGTTAAAGTATATGTGTGGCGTGTCGTACGGCACACATGTGCCGGAGGCAGAGGACAGTTTGTAAGAGTTAGTTCTCTTCATCGTGAAGTGAGTTCCAGGAATCAAACTCGGGCTGCCAGGCCTGAGAGCAAGTGCCCTCACCTGCTGAGCCATCTTGCAGGCCCCCAAATTTTAATTTTCAAAAATACTTGCCTCCCTAAAAGGTGTGACATAACATTTCTGTGTGGTTTTAATTCCTGTCTCCTTGATAACAACTGATATCGAGAGTCACATCTTGTACTTTTTGACCATATTTTATCTCCTGTGGGGAAATGTCTTTATCCGTTTGTAGTAGGCTGTTTTATTGTTATTGAGCTATTCTAAATACTAACCCATAATTTATCACTTACTGCCAAACTATCCCTGGATCTGTTTTGTTTGTTTGTTTGTTTTATATTTGAAGGCAGGCCTGTAACCTAGGATCCTCCTGCCTCAGAGCCCTGGGTGCTGTTCCCCAGGTTCTGAGTTACTCCCTGGTGTTCTTTGCTGCACAAAAGTTCTGAATTCCGATGGAGTCCAATTAGTCTTCTCTGTCCGTGGATGTTGTGCTGCTGGAGTGAGACCCAAATCTGATGTCATGAAGATTGTCTGCTTTCTACCGCCTCACGGTTTTCATTTTCAAGCTTAGGGTTTGTTTGGTTTGTTCTAACTCATTTAAAATTAATCTTTATATGTGGCATAAAGGTAGGACCCATCTTTTTAAAAGGATGATTATCTTATTTTATTTCAAATTACATGTATTTATTGGGGGGAGCGGGTAGACATATGCCGTGGTACATATGTGGATGTCAGAGGACAACTTTCAAGAACTGGTTCTCTCCTACTGTGTGAATCCTGGGAACCAAACTCAGGTCCTAAGGAAGGCCTAGCCACAAGTCCTTTACCCAGTGAGCCATCTCACCAGACCACACTTTTGTTCTTTTCCACGTGACCATGTAAGCCAAAAGAGCCAAGCTGTTTGTTGAAAAGCCTGTTCTCTCCCCTCAGTGGTCTTGGAGTCGATGAAATGCTCACAGACTTTGACAGAACGGCAACAGATAGCACGGATGCACTCTGCAGCCGCCCGTGAACGATAATCCGCCATGCTTGTGTGTCTATGATGGAGGGAAAGTGGGGAGCCCGTGTTGACGCAGGGCTTCACTGTGTGAGGCAGCGGCTTGAGGTAACTAAGAAAATGCACACCAGAGCTGGGGTGTGCTCGACTCTGTAACTCACAGGATGTGTGCCATGTCCCAAGTCACCTAACCTTCACAGGCCTCAGCTTCTTCACCTGTAAAATGGAAACCGCACTGTTCACTTCCTAGAAGTGTCATGGGGCCTAGATGAGGAGATTCCCACACAGCACTCAGCGCACGGTAACTGTGGTGTGTAATAGCTACAGCACCCATTACACCATTATTAAGATCATATTGTGGAGTGGCTTAGAGCTCATTATGTCTGTGATTCCTACATTAACCCCGTGAGGTAAGTGAGGTGATAATCGCAGTCTCATTACAGGGATAATGTCAGGCTTGGAATGTATTTTGCTGGACTGGGATCACGTGACAAGGTAGATAAAGGCACCTACCTTTCCACCATCTATAAAAGGGACGGCGCTGTGAAGAGAGCAGCTTTATGGAGACCTGGTTCTCGATGCAGCCTCCCTTATCTGAGAAATGTTTGGATTATTCATCCTAAAATAGCTGTGTGTTACCATTCCCTAAACCCTCATGCTGGTAAACTTGACAAGTGTGCAGAGAAGCTCAGGTCCTGTCAGGGACCCGGAAATCAAGGCAGAACCAGAGGTAGATGTCAGATGCCCCATTCAGAGCCAAGCTCAGAGAATCAGAATGACCATCTTTAGTAATTACAGATGGCTGCAATGTGCACCAGTGAATTCACTCAGGCACAGCCTCTCCTAAGTTCACGGGCACAGGAAAGTAGGTACTGACTGCTTCCATTGGGCTAGCCTCCTCTCACTGCCTCCAGTGAGATAGCCTAGTCTCCTCTTAATCCCTCCAGTAGGCTAGCCTCCTCTAAATCTTGGCTTCAGGAAACAGAAAGGAAGAACAGAGACTTGGAAGATGGCTGCTTAAATTCTTTACATTGATAGTTATACAGTCTCAGAGACAGAAGACTGGCAAGATGTGCTAGGACTGTGCAGACTGAAGGTAAAAAGCCCCAAAGCAGGAATTTGGAAATGAGAAATGGTGTGTGTGTGTGTGTGTGTGTTTGTTATATTCACGGTATATGTGTGGGCATAGTATGTGTAGGCATAGTATGTGTATATGTGGTGTGTCCATGGTGTGTGTGCGTGGTATATGTGTGTGTGTACATGGTATATCAATGGTGTATGTGTGGGAATGGTATCTGTATGTATCTGTGTGTGCGCGCATGTGTATGTGTGTGTGTGTGTGTGTGTGTGTGTGTGTGTGTGTGTGTGTGTGAATGAGTGTGTTGAGAGAGAGAGACAGAGACAGAGATACAGAGAGAGTGAGTGAGATTGGGGGCTTATACCTAAGTCTCTCACATGCTTCTGTCACTGAGCTACATCCTTAGCTTGATTGCTTTTTATTTTGAGGCAGGTTCTTACTAAATGACTCAGACTGGCATTGAACTCACTCTATAGTAGGTGGACTTTAATGTAATTCTCCTACCTCAGCCTCCCAGGCAGCTGAGACTGCAGTCCTGCCGCACCAGGCCTGGCAAGGACTCGGAGTGAGAGTGAGGGTGAGTAAGTTCCTTAACAGTTTCTTGTGAAACTTCTATTACGCAGCTCCTGTCAATCAAGGCCAGATTCTTATGTTCTTCCGACGCCATGACCTCTTGGCTGTTCCCAACCAAATTCAGTGTCTTTAGACTCTCTGGGCTGAGTCCTCAGCATGAAAACTGCGCCTCTGTCTTCAGGCACTAAAGGGAAACACAACCTTCCTTGTGTAATAACGGGATGGATGAAGAAGCTATAAATTTATTTGGATTTACGACCTGGCTCTCTCCCTCACTTCCATCTGTGCCAAACCATCCAGGGCTGCTTCTGATTAATCATCTGTGGAAAAAGTGCATTACTGCAAGGTGCATGTTCTCACCCAAGTGCTTTCAGCGAGACCCTGGGAAGTCCAGGCAGGCTTTCAGGAACCAGCAGCTTTGAGGGCAACAAACACTTGGCCTTTTCAGAACCTCTCTATCACCTACAACTGGATCAGAAAGGCCATGCTTTCAGGAGCGGGAAGAATAGGAGAGTCCTGCAGGCTAGAGAGGAAGCCTCGGTGTGACGCTTTGGTGGGAGGCTGGCAGCTGTGCCACCTGGACAGGGACCAGTACAGTGGCAAGACAGAGTGACTGGCAGGAAGCAGACTTTGAAGAAAAACCAGTTCACTTTCTGATTGTGCCACTTGGTGTGTGAACCTAGGCCAAGTCCACAAGTTTCAGTCTCATTTTATAAGAAGGGAGAGAAGCCTTGTTCCCTAGACTGGGCGTGGTGGTGGGGCGCATCTACAGTGGCTGTCAGCCAGCTCTCCTCAGGAGTGAATGCCATCGGTGAACCTCCATGTGTTTGGCCGGTGGTTTCTCTCGTAGGAAAGGATACACCCAATGTGATGAGCGACTGTGGCTTCTGGAAGAGGGAGTAGGGTGTATGACTGCTGAGCATAGAGGTACGTGCTTGTAGTCCTAGCATGAGGGTGACTTGTGAGTTTGAGGCTAGCCTGAGCTACATAGTGCTAGCCTGGGCTGCATAGTGAGTTCCTGTCTCAAAGTGACAGAAGACTGACTTCCATCACCCTTGCTCTCCCTGTCTGTCCTCTTCCCTTGCTGCTTTGCTGGGTGCTGCCTTGGGGAGAGGCCCATGAGGCAAGCATCTAAGTACAGCCTGCAGTCAAAAGCCAGTGACGGTCCAAGGCTCTCCCTACAGTGGCCCCCAAGGAGCTGAGACCTGCCACTAACCTCCCGAAGGAGCTGAGGAGCAGAGTCCCCCACTCCCACCCCCACCCCCTGAGTAGAGCCTGTAGCAGCAGCCTGATGGAAGTTTCTGAAAAAGCCAGAGTTAGGGACCCAGCTGACTCACACACCGACTCCCGAGTCGTCGGTGTGATGTGGTAGTAAATGAATATTGTAGTAACCACTGAGTTTGGAGGTCATGTGAAATGCAACAATAGATAACTAACACCGCAGTGTCAGGCACCATGTACGGTAGCCAGTCCCCAAGCAGACGCTGTTACCATTGCTTTGGCAGGGACAGATGGTCTTGACTTTGCTGTTTATCTGCAATCAGAGTGAAGAAGGAGGCTGAAAGAAGGTGGAATTTTCCAGAAAGCCACAAACTAAGCCAAAGTTATTTCTCTTTTAGAGAAAGAGTCAAATGCCAACTATTTTGTGTGACACATAATTGTCTAACCCCCAAATATTTCACACGTGTACTGATTATGGCTGTGGCATGGCTGCCGTGTGGGTGTCCCCTGGTCCCTGGTCCTGTCCTCAATGGCAAGGGCTGGCTCTACCTTCAGATCCCAACTCCATCCCTGTGTCAAATGCAGCAAGTGATGGCTATGAGCTCTTTCTCCCATTAAAACAAAAGTCATGTGCTGAATTCTTTTTTATTAGCTATTTTCTTTATTTACATTTCAGATGTTATCTCCTTTCCTGGTTTCCCCTCCAAAAACCCCCTTCCACCTGCTCACCAACACACCCACTTCTGCTTCCCTGTCCTGGCATTCCCCTATACTGGGGCATCGAGCCTTCTCAGGACCAAGGGCCTCTCCTCCCTTTGATGTCTAACAAGGCCATCCTCTGTTATATGTGCAGCTGGAGCCATGGGTCCCTCCATGTGTACTCTTTTGTTGGTGGTTTAGTCCCTGGGAGTGCTTACTGACAGGAGCATGATATAGCTGTCTCCTGAGAGGCTCTGCCAGTACCTGACAAATACAGAGGTAGGTGCTCTCAGCCAACCATTGGACTGAGCACAAGGTCCCCAACGGAAGAGCTAGAGAAAGGACCCAAGGTGCTGAAGGAGCTTGCAGCCCCATATGCTGAATTTTTTTCTCCCAGTTCCTTGCCTGGAGAAATCCTCCATCTTTCAAAGCAGTGTCTCTCCTTGGGCCTTCCTCCTGCCTTAAGTTGTCCTTTGTGGATTATTTATATCTTCTCCTCAAACAAGCACTCACTTCTGAGCATTTGAACAGAATGGGTGTGTGGAGTCACCTCTCCCCCTTGCACAGAAACCTCCAGAAACACATTGCAATCTGTCTGACTCGCCCTAGCCAGCCTTGGTACCCACCCTCTTGGGTTGCAAGAGCCAGTGAGCAGAGGAATAAACTATTCCAAACAGTCCTCCAATGTGTGACCAGACACAACATGAGCAGGGAGATGGGGGAGCCCAGAGGATTGGCCACAAATCCTAATGGACATTTTCAAAGCCACAGAGCAGAGCCTCATGCTTTCTCTCCCAGTCATGCTGTGGATCCCTGCTGGCAGGCAAGGAAGGGCTGTCGGCCATCGGTCCAGCCATGGAAGGAGGACCAGGTGAGGGAGGTGGGTATGCACCATAGAGTCAGAACAAGTTCAGCCAACAAGACAAGAGCTTTTGGAATTCATTACCAGAGTCAACTGACGACCCGACCCAATGTGTGTCTCTGACCCCCTCCCTGGCTTTAACATACTTTTAATCAGGACCCAAGATACAAAAGAACAAAAGGTTCTGGGGAATCTGTGTTTCTTCCTGCTTCCTTATTTCACAAACAGGGCAGGGACAGCCAAAGATGTTGTAAGTAGAGGTGTGTGTGTGTGTGTGTGTGTGTGTGTGTGTGTGTGTGTGTGTGTAAGTGTGTGCAGGTGTCAACAATGAGACTCAACAATGTTAAGGCTATTAATGAAGACAAGTGGAACGATAACTTCAGAGAATTCAGACTAGGTAAGAAAATGCCTGTTACCTTGGCAACCCATCCTCCCTGAGGGCATCATAATTCATACTTGGCCAAACCCCAGGCGAAGGGAAGACTAGGCTCCCAGTTTTTAGACATGGAGACAGAGCCTGACTTGAAGGCACCAAGTGGGGAAGGCCAACAGGAAGGCCTAGTTAAGACCTTCTGACTTCAGGTTCTCTGATCTCAAAGATGACCATCAGCATTTATCTGCACTGGCCAGGAGAGAGAACTCTCTCGGGCTGGTGTCTGGCCATCACCGAGTGCTTGGTAATTGATGGTGTCACATGCCTGATGCCCACTGGTCGGCATCTGTCAACCCAGCACTGACTGGGCAATACCCCCGTTCTTGGCTAGGTTCTGTCTACTCAGTACTCAGCACTGTCTGCTGGGCGGGCGGTGTTGGCAGAGCCCCTGCTTGGTGCTTAGCACCTGTCCACTTGACCTGATTGATGAGTCAGAGCTGCCGTGAGCTGATCTGGCAATTAAGTTAAGCACACATGTCAAGGGGACCTGGAGTGGAAATAGGGTGGATTCTGAGAGAAAAAGAGCACCCCTCCCACATTCTACCATTTACGGGGCATTTATCACCTTCCTTTCTCTCCATATTCAGCACCCTAAGAGCTATGGGTACCATAGCCTGCCCTCTTTGCATTCATTAACTTATCAGGCATTAGGGAGTACCTTCTTCCGAGAGAACATCCTCAGGAAATTTGGGGACAGAGAGACTGAAGTACAGCCCCTCTTTATAAACAGCACAAGCTCTGGTGGAGGAAGCAAGAGCGTCTCCATGCTCCTCCTACCGAGTGCCAGCATTCCGTGCTCTCCTGCACGGCAGACCTTGCTGCAGCACTCATGGGTGAAGACTCAGTCAAGAAAAATGCACATAAATACAACCAGCCTCATTTTGCCAAAATGGAATCTGAGGTCCAGAAAGATTCAGCTGGTGCTCTGAGCTGCTGTAGCTAATAACTGACAGTAGTAGGGCTTGACACCAAGCAGTCATTGCTTTAAGGTCCTTAGATACCACGAGCGAGGCACCTAGAGGATCAAGACCACTTGACACATGAAATGCCAATTTAGAAATATCCACCTTGCATCCAGGTGTGAGGTTGTAATCTTAGCGCTCCGTTGAGTGCTTCGAATCCCTCACAAGTTCACAAGTTCACAAGTTCAAGGCCAGTTTGGAGCTACAAAGACTTGCCTCAAATAAAACAAACAAGGTGAACTGGTAGTGTACTTACCTAATGTATACAAGGTCCTGAATTCAATTCCCACAATCTCACATGCACATGCAGACACACACACACACACACACACACACACACACACACACACACACACACTTTCAATTTGTTACCCTGTGTGCTTAAAGGTCTAGGAGACAGACTGCAGGTGACCGATCTTGAATCTTGAAGTGTTTTAAAGTCACAGCAGCAGCACAGTGTGTGGGTTCAAATCCTAGACCTGCTGATTATCGACTGTGACTGTCCATTCCTTAGTAAGCCACTTGAATAATCTTTGCCTTGGTTTCCCCCTGCATGAAATAGGGGCAAGAACAGCACTTTCCTCTGAGGTTTTCTACTTGTAGCACATAAATGGTTGCTCGCTTCACCAACACAAGTCATCCCACTCCAGGCCAGGACCCATGCTTGGCCCTGTGATGTGCACAGGTGAGTGGAAGTGGAGCCCAGGCCACAGAAGCTCTGTCTTTTAGTGTGACGTTGAACTCTGTAGTGGGTTCCTTTAGAGCCGTTGACTGTCCACCCAGTGCCAGAATCCGGGCTCCAGCTTGGCTGCTCCCCAACTCAGAGAGAAGCAGCTGGAAGAGAGTAGTTCACAGTAGCGTGTGTGTTTTGCGTGATATAACAGCTGACTCTTGCCTTTCAGGTGAGTTGCTAGGATACTTCAGAATGGATACCAAAAACTGTGATGCTTTTGGTTCATAAACTACACACATCCTTAAGTTATAGACAATCATATACTCTCTAGCTTGGAAATTAAAATTTACTTAGTGAATTTTTAGAGTACGCCTTTTATCAATCGCAAGAAATTTGGGGAGGAAAGAAAGCCAATTGGAGAAAATAAAAATCACCCATCACTCCATCACCCAGAGGCAGCCGCTGTTCACTTCCTCCCAGCCCTTTCCACGTACATTTTTAGCACAGTTGAGATCATACTGTATAATCAATTTTGTATCTTGCCTTTCAGAAATGTGAATTTAAAAGTCAAGCACCCAAGAACCCCAGCTATCTCATCAACACTTCAGATGCCTCAGAAGGGCATTGGAATTTTAAAAAATTGATTCTACAAATCTCCCCCACTCCGTGCACACACTTCTCTTCTGACCACGTGAGATTCACAGCAGAATACACACGATATAGACACATCCCCCGAAGTGTAATAGATTTGAATTGCACACAAGTTGGTGAATGACTGTCTAAATAATTAGGAGGTAATTAATTTAAAATAGTGGAAGATGAGAGAGGTTTGAAGCTACAGAGGTCTGCAAGCCAGCCTTTCTAAGGAAAGTTGAGGGGTAGAAGTGTCCGGATGATGTCTAGAGCCAGCTGGTCCCAGAGGGCCTCACCTGATAGGTACCAGGCCATCCAGACCTGTCAATTTCAGTGTATGGTTCTTGTGATCCAAAGGCCTCCTGATTGCTTAAGCGAAAACACTGATGAAAAACTTAATTACGTATTCAAGTGCTTCAGCACGCAATCCAGGTTCAAATTCAAGGCTTGCTGCTTACCTCGTAGACTGTAAGCAAATTATTCAGTCTCTCTGATCCTTAGCCTTCTGACTATAAACAGAGATGATGCGAATACTCTACCATAATGTTATTATAATAATTGATTCAATCTGTGCATTTGAATTGTTTTAGATACACAGTAAAGTATCAGTAAATGTTAGGCCTTGCTACCTGGGAAGTCACGTCTCCTAGAAAAATGGCTTTCCCTTATTGTGTGTGTGTGTGTGTGTGTGTGTGTGTGTGTGTGTGTGTGTGTGTGTGAGTGTGTGTGTGTGTGTGTGCATATGCCTGTAAGTGCCTGTGTGTGTGTATACCAGTGGATGTGAGTGGGTGTGGATTTGTGAGTGTGCATACATGTGTGTGGAGGCCAGAGGACAGCTTCGGGTGTCATTCCTCTGGTACTCATTTTTTTTTTGAGACAAGGTCTTTCTTTGGCCAGGAACTCACCAAGTAGTTTAGGTGAGCCCCAGTGATCCATCCATGACTGGAATAGAAGCACATGCCACCAAGCCCAGCTTTTCATGGGTTCTGAGGATTGAACTCGGGTCCTCACGAATGCATGGGCGAGCACTTTATAGACTAAGCCATCTCCTCTTCTGCATATTTTGACTGTGATTCAGTAAGAAATACATTTAAAATTACAAGCATGTCCTGCATGCATGCTACAGGTGTATCTCTATGTATATGTGTGTGTGTGTACACAGAAATACACATGAACATGCATACATGCACATGTGCACACAAACACAGGAAGGCACATACACACACCAACACATATACTGAACACAAATACTCTCACATACAGAGGCCTATGCACACACACATGTAACACACACACACACACACACACACACACACACACACACACTGCATCTCAAGAAACACTGGGTATTTACATCCAAGTGGGAAATCCATCCTCCTATTTTGTTTCATTTTTGAAACACCAGTTGCCTTTCACTACACCGATTTTGAGTCTCACTCCTGGATCTCAGTCAGCAGTCTGAAAACTACCAGCAGAAAGGTAAGCATACAGATTTGGATGTAAAAACGACTTGGGAGCAAATCTCAGTTCTGCTACTTGTTCTCTGTGTAGCCCCCAAAAGTGGCTTCCTCATCTGTAAATGATGGTCACATCCATCTAACCGGTTGGTTTATCTCACGGCCCAAGACCTGGTACTTAGTAGGTTCTCAGTAAGTTGGAACTTTTGCAATTTATCTGCTTTCTTATGCAAACAGGGCTTGGAGACAATCTTGCCTCCATTACCAATGCCTCTGGGACCTCCAAATGCAATTACCATGAGGCTTTGTCTCAGGAGTTGGTATGGAAGCAGCTTCCGAGGTCTGTGATACCCTCACTTAACAGCGTGCTTCCAAGGCCCGCTATTTGGATTTGATTTTTTAAAGTACTTCCTTTATTTTAATTCAGACCCCAGGGACCTAGAAAGTACACCGCTGCTTTTTCCCAATAAAAATCAGACCAGCAATAAGCTGCATTTAAACCAGGGAAGCTGGGCACGCCTTCAAAGGACACCGCATTAGGACTTGGCTGGCTCCCAGCCTGTTTCCCTGGAGGAAACAGGAAGTCCTGCCATAGTCTCGCAGGCTGGTCGTCTGAAAGCAGCCCGACTGTGACAAGCTCTTTTAGGACAGGGCCAAAAGCATGCTTAGAGGGGGAGAGAGATTGTCTGAGTGCTAGAATGTCGCATGGGGACTCACCTCTTACAAGTCATACCCTGCCTTGGGAACCCCAAGCAGGCAGGGGCACCCAGCCCTCCTGCTCCTGAGCCTGACCTACAAGACCTTCTTGTCTTCAATTATCAGAGGCCTGCTAATTCCAGGACACTTGAAGACTGCTGTATTCACAAAAATGATATCAGTAGCAATAAGAATTTTTAAGAGCATGAAGCAAGTCTTTCTGCACTATAGCCAGGCACCATTTCATGTACATTCTATTGTCTCTCTGTGTATGTAAAATAAGGGTAGTCTTATTCCACACAGCTACTTAAAAGAATAGAATATGTGAACACACATAAAAATGAACACTCTGTGGCTTATATCGTCACAAAGGCAGTTTAGCAAAAATACACATATATTGTATGTACAATGTGCATATATGCAGAAAAGGTCAAAGAAATTTTGCCTGTGAGTCTTCAGTTAGAACACCTGAAGACCAGAAATGGTCCTCTACAGAGGGATTACGATTGCTAGTGGAGAAGCTGCTTCCGTGGCAGGGATGAGTAGGGCACTGTGTGTCCAGGCCCAGTGATAGCGAGACCAGAAGGATCAGCAGCCGCACAGCCACAGCCTGGCTTAGAAGGTGTGAATGATCCAGTTGAGGCTCTTTTCCATTGTAAGCATCCTGTCCCAGGGGAAGATGGTGGTTTGCCACTTGCAGGGAGTGCTACCACGGCCAGATGGAAAGGGAGGCCAGGAAAAAGAAAACCATTGAGTAGCGCTTTGCAGGTCAGCTGCAGCCCCACAGTGCCCAGGCCTGTCCAGTGGCCACTGCCAGAGGGGCGGAAGCAGGAGGCTCACTTGAGCTCAGGACTTGAAAACCAGCCTAGGCAGTGTAGTGAGGGCCTGCGAGATAAATAAGAGAAAAGAAAAGTACAAGTTCTAGTAAGAAACGGCTTTTATAAACTCCATCTATAATATCCTGTTAATACAAATATACCTTATATTATTTAGTAATGAAAGTAAAAATCATTTTTGTTAGGTTTGGTTTTGTTGTTGTTGTTGCTGGGTTTTTGTTGTTTGTTTGTTTGTTTGTTTGTTTTTGAAACAGGGTCTCGATATGTAGCCCTGGCTGTCCTGGATCTCAGGACAGGAGACCAGGTTGGCCTCCACCTCAGAGATCTACATGTCCCTGCTCCAATGTACTGGGATTAAAGGTGTACACAACCATGTCTGGCCAGTGTTGTTGCTGGGTTTTTTGTTTTGTTTGAGATAAGATCTCTGTGCAGTCTAGGCTAGCCTTGAACTGGTGGTAATCCAAGTGTTGGATTACAGGTGTGTACTACACTATTTTTAATTTTGTTTTGCTGATTCTGACTTATATGTGAAATTTCAGAGAAACTGTAGTATCATGCTTATATCACTAAATATATATATATTTTATGCAAGGTCTTTCTTTTCCATTTTCAGATAAAAGGGACACTTTTGACAAATCCAATATGATGGCATTTGAAATCTACACTCCAGTAGACTCGCAAGATATATTATACTTAATAAAGTTTTTTATGTTTCATTAGTTCTCACCACACACCATAACCCTAGCTCCCACCCTGATGTGTTTTCCTATTCAGGTTTCTCCTTTGAAGTTTAAATATAAATTTCAGAAACATCACTAATGTAAAACAAGTCAGAGTCTAGATCATCTGGGTTTTTACTCTGCCCCCCCTCTCTCTGTCTCTCTGTCTCTCTCTGTCTCTCTCTCTCTCTCTGTCTCTCTGTCTCTCTCTCTGTCTGTCTGTCTCTCTCTCTCTCTGTCTGTCTCTCTCTCTCTGTCTGTCTCTCTCTGTGTCTCTCTCTGTCTCCTTGTCTCTGTCTGTCTCTCTCTCTCTCTATCTCCCTCTCTCTCTCTCTCTCTCTCTGTGTGTGTGTGTGTGTGTGTGTGTGTGTGTGTGTGTGTGTGTGTGTGTAAAAGCCTTCCCTCCTCTCATGCTCTAGGGTTGTACTGATGCAAGTTTCCCCAATGTTGACACTAAGAGCTTCCTGAATGTGGTGTCCTCACCTCTCACCCCAGCCTCAGCTCCTGCATGGACTCTGTACTCTGAGAACTTGGTTGGAGACAGAACGAGTGGGAGGACATGTCAGAGGCGGCCCTGGAAGGAAAGCTCTGGATAGAGGCTCTTAGGAGAGAAGGTGACAGCTCAGGGGCGTGGACTCCGCCCTCAGAACTCTATCATGGGAGAGAGTGAGAAGGGCTCGTCTGGAAGTGGTGGCTGAGGCTGAGGCGGGAGGATCACCACAAAGTGAGGTCCAGGCTAGCCTGGGATACAGAGTGAGGTTCAGAAAAACAAAACAAGCAAATGAATAAATTGGGGGGGCACAAATCAAAGCCAGCAGGTAGAGTGGGGAGAGGGAGACAATGGAAAGCCTGCTCAGACCTCAGTCACCAGTCCACAGGAAGCATGAGCTTCCCCAGTCTCTATGGAGTGATGGAGGAGCTCCCTCAAGGAGTTCTCAAGCTGAACAGGTGCGAAGCACTTAGCACTTGCTGGAGAAATATCTTGTACACTTCTACATAGTCTGTAACAACAATTACTGTAACCTTACTGTTGCTTTAACCTATGTATGCATGTATGTATGTATATATGTATTTGTTCATCGAGACAGAGTCTCACCATGAAGTCCAGGCTGACCTAGAACTCACTGTGTAGCCCAGGATGTCCTCAAACTTACCTTTTTCTGACCTCAACTTCCCAAGTGCTAAAATCACAGGTGTGCACCACCGTACCCAGCTTGGCATTGTTTTTATTGCCAGAGCTGTTTGATGCCACCGAGGGCCTCCACCCTATGTGAATAAGCAGGAGTTCCAAGGTTTGCCAACTGGATAAGACACTATAAATGTGAGTCTTGGGGTTCAGGAAGGGTCACTTCTCCAAGAGCCCTGGGTTCGGCTTCTTTCTGTTACAAACCAGACACACCAGAGGAGCGAACACACATCCTATCTCCATCTCGGGGCTCAAGGGAGCAACCTCAATGTCTGACACTCGTGTATTCAGAGAGGGATCAAGCCAGTTCCAGAAAGAACCTGGCCTTGGTCCAGCACAGAGGAGCAAGGAAAGCATTCAACCCCTGCTAGCCACCAGCAAAGGTGATGAGACGAGAGCCACCGATCTGCTTGTGAGGTGTGACAATGAGCCAATCCACACTTCAGGAGTGCACGGGAGCAAATGCAGACAGCTAGTGTCAAACAAATCAGTCTGGCTGCGGAGAGCCATTCAGTGTCTGTGGAAAGCACAAGGCCAATGTGGAAGCAGCTCCTTTGAAGATCCCAGGAAGGGGTAGGTTTACAAGGGGTAGGGATGGGAGTCAAGGGTGCAGCTCGAGAAGCCTGAGCTCCCATGTGTTCTGAATCAGGTTTGTAATTATGGTGGTCCAGCTTGCTCTCTATCCATGCAGACCTGAGCCCTAGGGAGGTGACAGCAGAAAGGAACTTTAGAGTAATGTACCGAGAGGACCACAGAGAGACATTGAGACTCATGGTAGCTTCCCCAGGGCTCAGGACAAACTCGGATGGCAGCACTATGGTAGGGGCTCTGGGACTGTGCATGTGTGAACATTCCTTTCATTTTCTCAGGATACCTTCTACACAGGTGTGAGAGGAGCTGGGGACAATTCAAAGTCAGCGACAGGAACCTGCCCCTACGGTGATAAGCAAACTAGCAGCACTCACGCTTTGCTCATTAATAAATTAACTAGTTAATTAATTAAGTGATATTTTACTGATTACCTGGCTTGATGATTAATTTTATGTCTCAACCAGTCTGGGGCACGGAGTGTCTAGACATTGGTCAGATATTCAGGGTGTGCCTGTGAGGGTGAGATTTAACATGTCAACTGACTGAGTTGCCCCAACCCTAACGCAGGCAGGACTGTTACTAGAAGCTATGGTTGCAAAGAAACTGCCAACGAAACTGGCTTGAGCTCTTCCCCTGCCCTCAGGCTGGCTCTCATACCAGGCTATCTTATCTGGCCTCTGTCCTCGGACTAGAGGGACATCACTAAGCACTTCCAGGTCTCCCGCTCTCCAGTGCTAATCCTGGGTCTTCTGGGCTTATGTGATTATAACTAATATCTCTCTGTGTCTCTGTTCATCCCCACTCCTGGGTGGAGAGATGACTCAGCAGTTAAGAGGACACACTGCTCTTCCAAAGGACCTGAGTTTGAAACCCAGTACCTACACCAGGCAGTTCACAAGCACCTGTAACTCCAACTCCAAGGGGAACCAACACCTCTGGTCTCTGTGGGTCTCGAGCATGGGTTTGGCTAGCCCCCACTGGCTGGGAACTCTCTATGTAAAACCAGGCTGGCCTTGAACTTACACTCCTTCTGCTTCAGCCTCCTAAGTGCTGTAATTACAAGCATGTATCACCATGCCCGGCTTTGCAATGAGTCTTTTGGTACCCACACACTGTTGAGTGTATTTCACTAGTCTCTGGGGATCCCTGACAATGCACCAGCTCTGTGCCAGACTATCCTGTGCTAAAGTAGTATCAGCAGCAATCCCTTTGCAGCTGAGAGCAGAGAAGAAAGAGATAAGAGGAGGCCTATGCTCCAGTGACAGATGGTGTTGAATGCGTGAGGTTTCTAGAGATAACTTGAGGTGTGGGGGTGATCAAGAGAGTGGGGGTCCTAAAATAAAAGGCAAATGCCAGAGGCAATAAAGGAGAAGTTAATTAAAGCCTAATGACATTGCATTTAAAACTCCATGGGACTATAGGATAGAGAAGTGTGTGTGTGTGTGTGTGTGTGTGTTTGTGTGTATGTGTGTGTGTGTACACTTACACATGTGTATGTATGTATGTATGTATGTATGTATGTATATGTATGTATCTACAGATTAGAACTAAACCAAGGCAATCAAATGCCAGATCCTTTGTAATAAACACTTTACACTATTCTCAAGGAGGGTGAGGACAAAGGCTTAAATTTTTCACTGAGGGTAGAAAATCATGTTGACACGCAATGTTTGTACATGTATGTCATCTGGACTCAAACCGTGTATTAGGTATAGTAACCCAAATGCAGACACCCTCAACCTTCTTAGGTTTCTTTGGGAAATCAGGTCTTGCTCAGAGCAGTCTTGAATTCTGGGCCTGATGAATCTTGGCATTGAGGTAGCTCAGTCAGACAGAGCCCATTGGGGAGGAAGCTGTGCTCTCAACCCAATGCATCTCTGCTGAGGAGGCCAGAGCAACCCTCTATCAAGGTGTGTGTTGGTTTTTGTTTGGTAAAGGACATGTTGTTCTAGTGATTCTCATCCAATAGACCAGAGCTCCCGACCAATCCAGCATGAGCAGATTGGGAAGGCAAGTGACCAGATACCACCACAAAGACAGTTATCTATGATCTTCCCAAACCTCTGAAACTCTGTGGTCAACATTTCTCATGTTCCATGCCTACTATCCTAGCCCAGTTTCCTGGGCCAACTATATAGGCTCTACCCATCCTGTAAACACAGACTGTGGGACCTATAGACCAGGAACTGTGGCTGACAGGAGGAATCCAGGCATGAACAAGACATGGAATTTTACACCAAGCCCAGAAAAGGAAGAGGACAGAGGATGAAGACCTGGAGCACTGATCTTTCCTCGTTCACCTGTACCTCCTTTTTTAGGGCAAATCATGTCTTGAAAAACTTGACTTAAGGTCCTGACTTCATCCAACCTTGGGGGTAGAGTCAAGAAAATACAGGAAAGGTAGAACTAAGCATGTTCAGTTCCTTCTCTGAAATATACCCGTTAGATAAGTCACTTCTCTAGGGGCTTGCTAGTGACAGTGAAGACCAGTTCTCTGCTTCAGCTGGTAGTTCTACACTTAAAACGTGGGGCAGAGCCTGGAGAGACAGGCTCAGCTGTTAAACACACCCATTTGGTAACTCACAACTTCCTGTAACTCCCATTCTAAGGGTTTGTATACCCTTTCCTTATGACTTCTGTGGACTTCTATGTGCATGAGATGCACATACATACACGCCCAGGTGTACACATACACACACACACACACACACACACACTCATCACACATCACATACACACACACACACACACACACACACACACATACACACACACACACCCCTATACTTACCCAGACAGAAGAACCTATCTCAACCATAATGGCTTAGTTGCTTTTCAATTTCAGAGAGAATTTACAATTTCTTAGACATTAAAAGAAGGAGAGAGAAGAGAGGAAAATAAAACGAAAGATCTTGCATCCTGGTCAGAATGGATTAATAGGAAGCTAGGAGTCAAGCTGTCTCTCTCCCCCTGAGTTATGGCTATGGGTTCTTTCTTTCCTTTCTGCCATTTCATGTGCATTCAATGCTCAACACCCAACATGGAGCCCGAGATGCTGCTTGCTAGTCTCTGGTTCTCCTTCCCGGCACAAACTGGATTGCACAGAGCTGGTGTGTCTCAAGGCAGCCAGGTGACCAGCTCTGGTCAATGAGGTGTCAAGAGAGGTGATAAGTATTGCTTCTGGACCAGAACACTTAACTGTTTAGCCGCCACTGCAGTGCTCCCAAACACCATCCTCCCTGTTGTGTGGTGACTGACAGTGTTCAGGGTGGTGGGTACTCCCCCTTCCCCCAGGACATCTGAGCACACAGACGCAGCCTCCCATTGACTCCTCATATACAGATAGGCAAGAGGCAACCTTTACCATCACAAGACATTAACATTTGAAAGCTTCTTGCTCCTGCAGCCTCACCGGGCTATTTTATCTGCTTTATCCATACTAAATGAAAAAAGAAAGTTATGCATTTAAACAAATTTTCCCTGATGTTTCCAAGGGCATCCAAGTTGACCATAGATGACACCAGTTTGTGGCAGACCCCAAATGTCTCAGCTCCGCCACATTCCTGTTCACAGGCGGGTTTAAAGAGGAGACCATGCTTCGTTCAGAGAGATTCGGTCGCGCCTTTGCATTAAACATCAGGCTGCTTCCTCTACCGCATGGCAGGTTTTCATCTCCTCTGAATAATTTTTTAGCAACTTGAGAAACTGCAATCCAAACATATAGTATTTTTGGCTGGAAATTAAAACACGTCACTTTTAAAACATAAGCAGCATGCCCTGAATGTTTATGGTAAAAAGCTCACTCCTGGCCAGACTGCAAAGCTCGCATTACCGAGAGGCAAACCCTGGAGCATGCTGGCGGTTTACGTCCCAGCTCGTCCTTCCCACACAGTGCTGTGAATCATGTCTCCTCTGGCACATGAACTTCCAGGCTTCATGATTCCTTCCATATCAAAGAGGGACTGTCTAGAATTTCCCCTTGCTGTCAGGAGAAGCCGGAAGCAGAAAGACGGGTTTCTGTCCACTGCACCAATTTTTGCATGAACCAGAGATATCAGTTCCGAAGCTGGAGCTCAGGCGGCAGGGCACTGAAGATGAAGCATGCGGAAGGCCCTGGGTTCAATCTCCACCACTGCATAACCTAGGCCTGGTTATGCCTGCTTGCGCGATTCCTGCAGTCAGGATGTGGAGGCAGGAGGGTCAGACACACACAGTCAGCCTGGCTTTATAAGGAGTTTGAGGCCAGGCTGGGGTATGTGATTCTGGGTTTCTAGAACAAAACAAATGGAATTTCCAAAGATACTACCCAGAAGGTACAGACTACCCTCAACAAAGGAGAATGGCGATGATGATGTGATGATGATGATGATGATGACGATGACGACGACGACGATGACGATGACGATGATAATGATGGTCTTGGTGCCCTTGATGTGAGTGACACACCCAGGGTAACTGCTACAAAAGACTAGGGTCTTGGCCAGCACACAATTTCACCCAAACCAAGAATATTCAGGATGCAACAGGGAACTGTGGGAAATGATGATTCCTACCAGAATTAGCTCACTAGGAAAATACAATTTCAAGGCATTGCTTCTTTATGTGACTTCTTAAAATGTTGCTGGGTGACAAAGCCAGGATTCTCTTATCAAAATGAAATCTGTAGAATACAATTTTCTGCTCAAACAATGTGGTTTATACAAAGCGCCACCCTTGCGTGTCAGATGAGGGAATATAAAACTCTTCTATAATGGATATATTGTTTGCACACAAAAAAACCTTATGAATCTATGTTTCATGCCAGGCCTCATTTGCCATCTTCGGGAAAAAGGGGAAAACTCTATTGTCTCCAGTAGAAACTCCCAAAGAGACTTTAACATCATAGTTATTGTCCCTTTGTTTTTAACAAAGTGTCAGAAGGCTGCACACACCTCTTTAGTGGGCAGGACTCCAACCAAGTCCCTGGTAGAGAAGACTTGAACCGTAGTCAACACCGATCCTTCTCACTGAATTAAGATGACCCAAAAGTTCCCTCAGTGGTGAGTTCTGTGCTGCAGAGATGTGCTGAGTGCTTGCTAAGGACTCTGCACTGTTATAGCACCAGGAAGAGTCCACGCGTGGGTGAGTGGGGCTTGGACTTGCTCCTGATGGTCTTATCATCTAACACTTTGAGGAGAAGTGCACATAAACATTCATGCATTTTATATATATACACACATATATATATAAACATATATTTACATACAATATTCCACGTACACAGGGTTTTTGGAAAGGCCAGGTTTATTTGGGAGGCATGGAAATAAAGGCCTACTTCCGGGCGACAGGGGTTTAATGTGACATGAATGGCCAGTCTCTCTTAAGGAAATACAGGAGAGTGTGAGGAGGAGGGAGGGGGAGGCAGAATCACAACCCAGCTTCGACCAGTGAACTATAACTGCTCGGTAGATTTGTAACCGATCAGCCCTCAGCTACCATGGACACCCGGGCCTGTCAACAGTCAGCCTTCTCCTCCCTTGCTCCTTATTTTCTGTTATGGTTTGCATGTAAAATGTCCCCACGGAGTTATGTGGGAACACTATGTGAACACTTGGTCCACAGCTGGTAGTTCTGCTCCGGGGAGGCTGTGGAATCGTTGGGAGGTAAACCTAGTCAGAGAAAACAGGTCACTGTTTTAGAGTCCAGCCCTGCTTCCTGTGCTGTCTCTGTTTCCGGAGTTACAGCCCCAAACTGCCTCTGCCTCCAGACCTTTCCCATTGTGATGGAAACCACAGGAAAAGATAAGTTCTCGCACTCTTAAGTTGCCTTGGTCAAATATTCTGTTACATCATCGAAAAGAGCCACATGGACAGAACTCTGAAGGGGCGTGGAAAGGGTTGGTCATTTCCTCTTCCTGCCCAGGCTCAGTGCCTCTGGGAAGGACTCATAAGAAGCTGACGGTTGATGGATTCCAATCAGGTCTCACGAGGAGCTGACAGTTGATGGGTTCCAATCAGGTTAGCAACAAGAAGATGGATCTTAGGGGTGAAGGATGAGTGTGTCCCGTATCTGAGGCTTAATGAGTTCCAAGAGTTCCAGTGACTTGTCATACAGCGAGAAGCAAGCAGATGAGAGCCGAGGGGACAGGCTGGGACTGGATTCAGGAAGAGTCCCTTGAGGCCCTTGCAAGAGATCTGGAGTTTGTGCTTGTGCCATGGGAAGGCTGTGAGCCAAGAAGTGGACAGAACTGTGTATTTTAAAGACGTCCTCCAGCTGCTGGGTAGAGAATAGACCTTGGAAAATACAAGACAGGAAGCAGTGATATGATCTAAGGGGCTGCTACTGCGGCCTAGGACAAGATGGTAACAACGGGGGAGCAGCTACGACACTGGGTATAATGTGTAAGTGACACCCATTAAATACACCCATTGGTGTGCAACAAAAAAACAAAGAAGAATCCCGAATAACCCATGGCTTTGCAGGGTGAGCACAGGGATGGGGCTACTTACTGAGAAATAGTGGCAGTGTGTATGTGAATCCTCAGGGCAGCACAGGGCAGGGCAGGCTTTGCTGGAGAAGATCAAGTTTTGCTTTGAGCATCGACGCCTTCAGATGTCTACAGAGGCCTCCAGAGGAAACGGAAGTGGAGTCAGTGTGTGATTCTCAGAGTCAGGAGCACAGAGAGGGCTAGGGAGCCATGGTTGACGTCATTAGCATAGAGATGCTATTCCAAAGCAAGGGACTGCACTGAGGTTACCTAAGGAAAGAACCACAGTGAAAGAGACCCAAGAGCTGATCCTCAAGGGGTTCTCACGAGCCCTATGGATCAGGGGCAGTCTTCAGTCTTGCCTTCTCCCTTGGCACTTGGAGGCCCCACACCCGGCAGGATAAACTGCGGGGAAGAACTGAACCTCCAAGACCATCTTGAAACTAATTTGAATACTGTATGTACATAATTAAAAACAGTTGGCCCCAAAGATTAATAACTCCTTCTACATCTTCCTTTGACAGGCGCTGTGATTTGCCGGGTGGGGCGGGCGGGGCGGGCGCGTTCTGAGTTGTTTAACACCTTCACGTTGCTTTAAGCAAAGTGTGGGGCGGCGACAGAAAATGCCACATTGCAGATGCCTGACTCAGGGACGGGACTCTGACTTCACGCCTCCGATCGAGGCAGAGACTCACTTCTGACGGAGGAAAAGTATTATAAAAATATATATGTAACACATATTCTATTCCTGATTTAGGTCTATAATCTTATGAGCCAGACTGTAATGAATAAAGTTATAATTAGCTGTAGATGAAGAACACGCAGCCGTGTTTTCTAGGGTGCACTTTAGGGCTCCGGTCCAATCTGCACATTTACAAGCTGTGCCATTCCCATCGACTTCCACAGACTCCATTCCGAGACAGAAGAGGCTGCATTATTGATTATAGAGTGTGCATCTTGCTTATCTCTCTACTACACCCTGTGGGGTGTGCAAACGCAAGAGGAAGGAACAGCCAGGAAGCCAGGAAAACACAACCTCATCCTCATGAAATCTTTCCGCAAATAGCAGCATGGATGTTTGATCTATGCCAGAAAACCTCTGGCATCTCACCCCCACCACTACCCCCTACACCACTTACAGGTTACATGTGCTGCGAGACCCTAGGCAAGTCATTTCCCCCTCTCTGGATCCTGGCTTTCCATCTGTGAAATGAAACGTGAACCTGGTTATCTTCAAGGGTCTTTCCAGCTTTAACGTCTATCCAGTCTTTTTTTTTTAAAAAAAAAAAACATCCTCCAGCTTTTTCATCTATCCGATGAAACCCAGAGCATGTCACCAGGCAGTTTCATGAAGGACCAAGACCCTTATTGTCTAGAATCCTGGCCCCTACATATTTCTTCTGTATGTTTGATGTAGTTTATAATAGCATGTTCTGAAGGTTACATCACTGGTTCTTCGATGCAAAAGCTCTAGTTTAGAGTGTCTGCCAATTCCTGCAGTGTAAATGCTACTCCTATGGTGGATCACAACACCAACATGGTGTCACTGAAGATGGGGCTGGGAGGGAAGAGAACATTACTATTTCTCCTCACCAGTCAGCTTTCCAGACATGCTGGGAGTAACTGCTCAGTTTCTTCCATTGCCCTGGACACATGCTAGATAGGGTCCAAAGCTATTGACAGTGTAAGGCTAGTGGCCTTTGGACCTTTTTCTGGCAAGCAAACAACTACTTTCTCACTATATCACACACACACACACACACACACACACACACACACACACACACACACGGGGTAGAGGAGAAAACTCATACACCGGTATCCCTTTCTTATAGGAAGTTGATTCTATCAAATCAAAATTCCTTTATGACCTATTAGGTTTTTAATCTGAAATACAGCCCACGGGCTCTTGTCCTTAGGTTTTAGCACTAGTTTGACAGTTGCGGAGCCCTCGAAGTGTGGGGCTTGTCTAGTGGAAGTGAGGGAAGGCCACTAGGGGCCAGTCTTTGAACAGGGTGCTCGCCTCTTGTTCCTGCCCTAAGCCCTCTGCTTCTTGGTCTGCACCATGTAAACAGCCCCAGACTTCAGTGGCCGAGGATGAAGCCAACACCCCCCGCTGTGTCTCCCTACAACGATGACTGAAATCCCCCTGAAGCGTGAGCCAAAATTAACCTTTTTTCCTTCAAGTTGTTTCTTTCCTGTATTTGGTTCATGTAATTAACATAATTAATTAGCAGGAATTGCCTCCTTATAGACACTGATTGCATTCCTATCACATGGACTGGGAGGAGTCAGAACTTTGACCTATGAGGAGACACAATACATGGCTCACTCTAATGGAGTTAATGTATGTAACATTCCTGCTATAGGGTGTTAGTTGGTAGCAGTTAAATGCTTTGACTGTTTTTAAGATACATTTGTTTTTATGTGTATGGGTGTTTTGCCTGAGTGTCTGTCTAGGTACCATGTGAGTATGGAGGCCAGAAGGGGGCATCAGATGTCCTGGGAGTGGAGTTACAGATGGCATTAGCTACCATGTGGGTGCTGGGAATTGAACCTGGGTCCCCTGGAAAAATAGTCAGTGTTCTTAGCTGCTGAGGCATCTCTCTTTCTCCAGCCCCAGTTTTTTGCTTTTAAAGATATCAGTCCTTTTGATTTGACCCACAGAGCTAAAGATAACAACAGAAGAAGAAAACGATAACTTTGCCCCAGAGGTCTCACTTTGTACCAACAAATGCCTAGTCTGACCCAGTTCAATCCAGCAGCTGATCTTTAAAGTCCATCTGGGAGTTGGCATCCTTTGCCCATTGAGCCATCAACCCAGAGTTAGAAGTCTGAAGGGACAAACTTGGTTTCCAGCAAGAGCTTGCTCTCCTGAGCCCACGGTTGGTGACTTAGCTGGCGTGAGAGCTTGGGGTGCCTCTTCCTGTGTCTGGTCTCCTGTGCTGAGTCTAACCTTCCAATTCCTGGACAAGACAACCCTGAGTCTGTTGTTCCTCCTAACCCAGCCCCACTGTCCTAGCTTGCTCTCTACCGCTATGACAAAGCACTATGACCAAGCACTATGACCAAAAGCAACTTGGAGAAGAAAGGGTTTATTTCAGCTTACAGATCCACATCACAGTCTATGGAAGGAAGTCACAGCAGAACTGAAAGCAGGAACCTGGAAGCAGGAACTGAAGCAGAAGCCATGGAAGAATGCTGCTTACCGGATGGTTTCTCTTGGTTTGCTCAGTTTGTTTTCTTACATACCCCAGGACTACCTACTGGGGTAGCACAATAGAGTGGACCCTCCCATGTCAATCATTAATCAGGAAAATGCCCCCACAGACTTTGCCTAAAGGCCAAGCTTACGGAGACATTTTCCCAGTTGAGGTTCCCTCTGCTCAGATGACTCTAGCTTGTGCCAGGACACCCACTAACTCTGTAAGTCCTCAATAAGGAACAATGGAAGGAAAGAAAAGATGGTTGGCAGAGAGGACAAAGACAGAAGAAAGGGAGTGTGCATTTCTTGAGCACTCCCTAGTGGGCAGGCATGGTACTACATCCATCTCCAAGAAAGTCTCCCAATGACCCTGGGAGATAGTCTACCAATGAGGGAACTAACACCTTGTGCTTGTTGCCAGTCCAGAGGCACAGACTGGGAAAAGGCAGGGGAGCTGAGGTTCAAGGTCAGTTCCATGTTATTGCAGAATTCCTCCAGTGGAATCAAGAATCAAGATTCTTGAGCATTCAACCTGATCTTGGAACACCAGCCACCAGACTCACATTTGAGCAGATCTGAAGAAATCTAGTCCTGGCTACCAGTACCATGGTCACAGGGTAGGTAGACAGGCATATCTTGCTGCTAGCCAATATCTGCCTTTCCCAGGCTTTCTCTTCCCTGTCCTCTGACCAATGAGATAGAGAAACATTGCCCTTGAGTATAGGTGTATCCTCCATAATAGTCATATCAAGAAAGAGAACTTACCATGCAGACGAAAACTGGGCAATTAAACTAGAACTTCTAGAATGATTGTCAGTGCCTTTGCCCCTAGGGATCATGGATTCCTCATCAATGTGGGGCATTCTCTTGCCATGTTCTCCTGGGTGCCTTTTAGAAGGGCACCCTGATTGCTCAGTGGTAAGCCAGGTGTACTGGCTGGAGCACAAGACAATCGAAGAGGCCCTGTCTGTCTTTTTTGTCTCTACTGGTGATTCAGTTTGTCCTGCACAAGCTTCCTTTCCCTGTAGGGCCTCAGTCTGCCTGTGTGGATTGAGGCATGTGCTTCCAACTTTAAAATGTCGCTGATTCTCCCTCAACACCTTAACATTTGCGAGGAACTGGCAGTGGAATGCGGATATAGGTGTCCTCAAAAGTTGAGCATGAATCAGATCCTTGTTATGAAACCACATTTGTGCAAAGCAGGAAGGCACAGTGTTATGTGAATAACTAGGCCTCTCGATCATCATGAACTTGTCAATGTTTATAGAAGCCAGGGAGAGTGAGAAAGAGGAAGAGAGAGAAGGGAGGTGGGGAACAGGAGTGGGGGTAGGGAGTGAGTGGGGTGGTTAAAGGCAGGTGTGGGAGAGTCAAGTTCGGAGTTGGAGCAAGCTTCTCTGCTCTAGCTGACATGCTCTTCGACAAGTCACTTGACCCTGGAGCTTCTGTCCTCCCTTCTGTAAAATGGGATTACAAATACCCACCAAACGGCATAACAGATTGGAAGATGTGCTGGTTAGATTTTATCGTCAACTTGAATCACCTTGAAAGAGGGAAACTGAGTTGGAGAATTACCTACTTCAGGTAGGCCTGTGGGACATTGTTTTGGTTGCTAACTGAAGTAGGAAGGGGCAGTCTACAATGGGTGGTACTTTCCCTAGGCAGGAGGTCCCGGGCTATATTAGAAAGCTGGTTGAGTATGAACCTGGGAGCCAGGCAGAGAAGACTCAACAAACAGCACTTCTCCATGGTTTCTGTTTTAAGCTTCTGCCCTGACTTCTCAGGATGAACTGTGACCTGGAAGTAGAAACCAAACAAACTCCCGAAGTTGCTTTTGGCCACAGTGTTTTATCGTAGCAAAAAGAAAGGAAACTGGAATGGATGTACTTAAAAAGCACTCAGTAAGTCTGGCGAGATAGCCAGTCAGTGGGTAAAGGCCCACGCTGGCATGCCTGATGATCCCAGCTCAACACACACACACACACACACACACACACACACACACAGAGAGAGATGTAAATTTCTTACTGAGTGCTGACTGGAAGGTAGGCTCAGGACAGAGAAGTCCTAATGGAAGCTCACTGAGCCAGGTGCTCTTATCCACAGACCCTCATGAAAGAGAAGCAGATCGTGGAAAAGTAGCTCCCGAAACCAAAGAATTCCTTTCTCTTTTTCAGACTGGGGACATGAAGCGTAGTGGTAGAGCTGAATTTCAGACCCTTTAGAATGTACCCCGCAACCACAGCACACACAGAGTGAAGAACACAGCCTCTCCCTGCCTGCCCCCCTCCCCCACCCACTGACTTGCAGGAAGACAAGCCCTCAGGCACTCACAAAGCATTTTCAGATACTCAGTTGCATGCGTCATGCACACGTGCACAGTGGTCCATGCTTCTCCCTGTGAGATGACTTGACTCCTTTGTCATTGAATCCATTCTTAGCATTATTTCTCAGGAGCTCCCAGGCCAGCCAGCGCCCAGTTCCTCTCTCTCCCCAGCTGTCAAAGCATGACTGGCTCTCAGTGTAGTTTACCATCACCCGGATGTGATGTGTACAGTGATCTGATTTGTGGCTGCTACCCTTCCTGGACTTTTGGCTGCTCCAGAGCTTAAGGAGCTGAGTCTTAGGTTCACCCTCTACCAAGCTTGGCAAAAAAGTAAAGCCTGATACACATGTGTGGATCTCAGTGAATGAATGAGCACATGACTCGAGGCTTTTCTCTAAAAAATATTTTTACATTTATTTATCCTCTCTTTGTCTCTGTCTGACTCTATCTCTGTCTCTCTGTCTCTCTCTCTTTCTCTCTCTCTCTCTCACACACACACACACACACACACAGAGAGAGAGAGAGAGAGAGAGAAACATTCACGCACTGATGTCAGATTGCTCATGTGAGGTCAGAGGGTAGCATCTGAAATGATTCTCTCCTTCCACTATGTGAGACCTGGCTTGGTCGAAAGCACCTTTACATGATGAACCATCTCATCAACCCCCTTTGAATCTTTTCAAACTCAAAATCCCAACCCCTCGGACCCTCCTCTCAACCTGTTTCTCTGTAACTGTGCTAGAGGGGTGGTCGGAACCCTAGAACATCCCGTGTGTGTGTGTGTGTGTGTGTGTGTGTGTGTGTGTGTGTGTGTGTGTGTGTACAAACTTAGTATCTATCATAATCAGGATTCAAGTACTTCAAAGGCGTTTTTGGACAATGACCCCTTACTGCCACTCTCACTGCTTCCTTTATACCCTGGTTGCGGCCCTCAAATTCCCTTTAAAAATATTTGCATTTCTGCCCTTTCTCGGGGGACTCTGCCTGTCTCTCTAATAAATGGAGCATGCTCTGCTGCTCTTGCCCACCCTAGAGCAAGGCTGACGGGGTGTTGGGGGGCCCAGGATGCTGCTATTCTTCTGCACGCCGGTCCCCAGACAGACCCACCCCTTGTATGCTTCCCTGACCTGTGTGGCGTGGTCTGATTCCACTCCCAAGAGCAAGGGCCTGTTCTATGCCCTCCCCCTCATTAAATCAGAAGCCATCAGGCTCCAGAGACAGACAGAGGCAGCTGCCCGGCTTCCCAGCCCGGAGTGGGCCCAGGGGGTTGATTAGCATATTGTTGCTGGAGGAGGTCGGCAGTAATCCTTTCTCCTATTGACACTAAACAACCTCACCTGAAAGGTCCCCCACCCCCCAGCAGATTTCTCTCTCCCTCTCCCCCAACATCACTCCTCCAGCCTTCTTCCTCTCTCCCTGCTCCTCCTCTCTATCCTTTTAAAGCAGTGCAAAGCCAGAGATCACCCCGGGAAAGCTACCCCATCCTTCTCCCATTCCTCACTCCTCACCCCCAAGGAAGGAAGGAAGGCTTCTTCTTCCATACAACTCTGGGGGTGGGGGGGGTGGGGGGGAAGAAGCCCTGTACACGGCCAGGGCCTCGCTCTGCCTGGAAAGCTGGAAAGCCACCACCGGAATGACAAATCTATGGACAAATTACTGATTTCTCATCTAATTTACATCCAATTAGTGTGAGTGAAATGAATCATGTGGTCAGCCCCTCAGGGGAAACATTGAGATAACAAACGCCCGGGGCTCCTTTCCTGGGAAACTGACGGGCCCTGGGGGAAGTCCATGATTTACCCCTGGGTCAGAGGCCCCCTCCCTTTCCCCAGGCAGGTTATCCAACCCATAGATCAACCCTGCCCCCTCCCTGTAGCCCAGACAGGCCCTGTGGGCTCAGGCTGAAGAAAAAAAAAATGGGGTGGTTGAGGATTGAAAGGTGTGTTGAGTTCCCCATGGAATAAGTCTACTCCAGTAATGAGGGCTCGGAGCAAGTTCCAAAGCTGGTGACCTACATGCATGGACACAGGACTCCGCCCCAGGATTTCTGGAGGCTGGCAGTCCTAGGCTGTGGTGACCCCAACCGGTATTCACTGCCATTTACCTCATGCTAGCCCCAATGTTTAGTATAATATCAGGTCCTTAACCCTCAAGACAAACTCGCTCCAAGAGGCAGGCATTACTGAGAAACCCCACTTCACAGGAAAAGAAACTGAGGTTCAGATTAGGGCTTGCTCATAGGCCCTTAAGCCAGGCAGTTCAGGCTAGGTCCAGGGCCTTGACCATCATTCTTTGCTCCATCGGCTACAACGACTTTGTAGATGGGAAAACAGATGTGCAGGGTGAGAGCAACATCTTTAGTTCCTACCCCAGGTCAAGGAGCCTCTTTTGGCAAACACAATGTCCACCCCAGTGTGGCGCATGAAGCTCGGTGGCTGGAGTCATGGAGGACCTGTGACTTCACGAGGTGGAAGGGACTCGAGGGACCGTCGTGGATGGTCACACCCACGGCCTGAGGCAAGCCAACAGTCCAAACAAACACCTTTGGGAGCCTGGGCCATTGCTCACGTCTTCACACATGCAAGGCAGCAGATGGAGATTGTGCTGTTTCTGAAACAAGAAAGATGACTTCTGCAAGCATTTGAAGTGGGAAGACAGGGCGAGCCGGCAGGGCGGGGTGGGGGCACCGGGTTCGTGTCTGAACAGTGCAGTAGCTGCATGTTTGGGATGAGTTTGGTCTCCCTGTGTCAACTTGTTTCTCGTCTGCTATTTAAAACCTGGCATATGGATGGGATCTCAGCTCCCAGTACTGGCAGTTCTTAACATTCACAGCGACTAAATAAAAAGGGAATTTTAAAAACCAAATGCAGTTTTACCCCAGAACGAGGCAAAGAGAGAAGTATGAAGAAGTTATTAACTCCTGAACTTGGGCCCAGCCAGCCCTGCAAAGTGGGGCCTTTTCGATGTTGTGTGGGAGGAAAGAAGGTGATGCTTTCTGAATTCCTAAAGGTCTCCTATTCTGTGCTGGGGTGTCTCCCCTGGGTCTAAGGGCACAGCCAGTCACCAGGTGGGAAGCCCAGTTCTGCCACTCAATATCTGGATGTCCTTGGAAAAGTTACAAGACCTCTCTGAGCTTCCTCTACTATAGAATAGGCCTGTCATAAGGACCTGGAATCTAATGGCACTATGAAGATGACATGAGCTAAGGTTTATAAGACAAGCTACAAGCTGCTAAACACAGTGAGTGCGTGGGGGGGTGGGCGGAGGGCGGGGGCCGGGGTATACTAGGTATTGTCTGCCTATATTTTCTGACACACTAAGGAGCCTTTCCTCTTCTTGTTTTACATTTTTATTTACTTATTTTTGTTTTAAGTGCATGAGTCTATGCATCCCGTGTGTGTAAGGCCTGCATCCCGTGCCTGTGGAGGCCAAAGGCTGTCAGATCTGAACTGGAGTTGCAGATAGCTGTGAGTCTCCTGATCTTCTGTAACAGCAGTAAGTACCATTGACCACAGAGTCGATTGTCCAGCTGCCCATCTCCTCTGCTAACTTTCATTTCAGCTTTGTAGGTTGCAGAGTATGCCGTCCTTAAATGAAACGAGGTGTCCCGTCCATCGCTCTGCAAGACTTGCTCAAGACCTGTGGTCTCAGGAACAAGATGAGCAGAGCAGAGAAGCCCAGGACAGGCAGAGCATGAGCATTGCAAAAACAAGGTCGGCTGGGCTGTGGAGAGAGTGCCTGCAGGCAGGAGACCCAGGTCAGCAAAGGCAGAACCAACCACAAGGCTCCTAGGGGAATGACCTGGTAGATGGATTCTTCTCTGGGTCCCTACAGAGAAGAACAAGCATTAAGGGCTTCCTATGTGTCTAGCACTATCCAAAAAGTTTTAGAGGTCTCTCTCTCTCTCTCTCTCTCTCTCTCTCTCTCTCTCTCTCTCTCTCTCTCTCTCTCTTATAGCAGATGGGAGTTCAGAGAAATAAAGACTCAAAGTCGTCTAGCTGGACCATTGGAGCCTAGGAGTCAGGTACCAAGCAAGCCCTTGCTCATTTTCCTGCTTCTTCCAGTTCAGGTCTTGACCACAGAGGACCTCCTGGGGTAGAATAGAAAGCATTGACTCTGGGTAAAGAGCAGAAACAGGCCATTTGGCCCAAGGAAACAACCAGGTTAGCACTAAACTGTGCACTGTGCTTCAGGCAAGACAGAGGCCCCTAAGTAGCATTCAGGACTCCTGGCATAGCCTTTTGCCCCAACACCCCGATATACCAAGCCAGAAAACCCATGAAGAGCCCATTCTTGGACCTCCACATCCCTAGATGCCAAACCCAGTGTCTGGGTCTGCAAGATGATATGGTAACTACATCTCAGAATTGCTCATGAGGATGAAAGAATGCCACACAGGGCGCTTAATGCTGCATTTACCACGGGAAATCCTCTGGCTCAAAGTCTCAAGGTAAGTTGTCCCATTGAGCAGAAGCAGAGAGGATCAATGCTCAAGTTTAGTGGAACCACCGCTTGGGCAATGGGGTTGTTCACAGGACCAACCAAGGGTGTGGCTGGGAAACCCTGTGGGAGCCTGCCGGAGACACTGAGGCCGAAGACCTCATAAATATAGGGTTATCTTTACTCATTTGCTAATCCACGGAACGCCCCTGTTTCTCCGGGGTCCCCCTCTTAGTTGCATCCTATCCCAGCTCCCTTTTCTCCAGAGCATCCCTAGGGAGGAAGAATGTTGCCCTGCCGATGGAGATTTGCCCCAGGCTCCGAGGACGCCAGACTGAGAGCGCCTGCCTCAGAGCCTGCCACCGTCAAGACTTATGACCGCCTCATCTCTCCTCCTCGCCCGGTCTGGCTACATCACTTATCTCCCCGACGCTGACCTGCCAGCAGCTGCAGGAGGCTCTCTCCGGTAAGATTTGATTAATGAGGTTCAGCAGCAACAAATCAGTCTTATGGAGCGGCCCTCCCCTCTTGGGGACACACTCTCACAACACCCGCTGCATACAAACTGCCAGGTGGAGGGTGCAGGGCAAGCGGCTCCCAGACCTGCCTCCCAGCCAGCAGCCTTTGACTCTGCACCCCAGCTCCAGTTCCACCACCCACTTTTATGCACTGTGCCCAAGTACAAGCTAAAGACGAGTCCCTCTGCTCCCATATCTTCAAGAGAATAATATGATCTTTATATCAGTGTATTTAAGAATAGCCACTGTGTGGATCTACTATACACAAGACACTTTGCAACCCTGTATCATCTACAATCCTTTATTACTAGTCCCCCTTTGATATAAGGACACTGGTAACTTATCCAAAGCCACAGGGATAGAAAGGAGCAGGGAACCTTAGTACCCTGGCCTTTAATTACACTTGTTTGATGTCTTGCTACCCTAGAAATACAGGGAACGTGGTGGTTCCTCTCCTTAGACAAATATGTGCATACCTACCCCTATTGTCAGAGAATTCGTGCATGTACAGATACACCCATCCATCCTTAGCCCCACCCACTCCTGAGAACCCCTGCTCTGACTTCATGAGACTTAAGCCTGGCCTCCCCCTCACTAATCTCTAGCCCCACCTACAAGGAGAGAATCTGGGCTCCCCACTTCAAGAGCACACCTACTGTGTGTGAGATGCACCCCAAGCCCAGTCCTGCTTCCGAATCCCACCAGCTCACTAAAATTGGGAAAGTTCTCATCACAGGAAGCCAGGACGGATTTGCTCGCTGTGTTTCCAGCCGCTCACTGTCTGTGCATCAGCCGCCCCGCTCCACCCCTTCTCCATATCCTGACTTTATTATTGGAACTGTTTGTTTCTCAAGCAGTTACAGGAAGCCCACAGCGTGCGGAGGCCCATCGGCTCCTCTGCAGTATAATCCACACATCTTTCAAGTGCCTGTCCCTTCAGCCACTCGTGACCCCACGTCACCTTCCAGGGACGCTTTTTGAAGTGAGCACTCTGCAGGGCTGCTCCTCAACCTCCCTACTTCCTCTAGTCCCTGACCACCAATCCACCTTCTCTTGAAAGTGGAAGGGTCACCATTTCCCTGTTGTCTTCTTTACCTTCCCCAAAGTCCTCACATCCCAGAAACATTTGTCAGGGATTTGCCAATAGTCACTTTTTCATCAGCTGGGGCAAGAGTCATCTTTGCATATAGATGTTTTGTAATAGATGCGGCATTGATTATGTAAAGTTCTTTTGGGAATCGCCTGACCATTTCTGGGTCCTCACTGACCAGCTCCACCTTTAACACAAATCTCAGATCTCCTGGATCAGAGTGCTGAGCCACCTGAGGCTGGAGACTGAGGTATTGGTCCAGATGTGGTCCAGATGTGTCAAGGGACAAATGCCCTGACCTAAACATGGTGGGTTTGCATGGCCCATTCTATTCTGGATGGGTTGCTAAGCTGTCTGCTCCTCGATTGGAAATTATAATGGTTGTGGTGATAAATCCTTTTTCAGGCTTTATATACAGAGCAAAGTATCCTTTGTTATCCGGTCCAATCTATGAACTTGTGTAGTAGGGGTCCTTATGGTGTCCACCTTCTAGAAATAGGAAGTGTGACATGGGGAAGGGACTTGCCCAAGACTGCACGGCTCACACTGGACTGTAAGAGTGACATTTTAAAGTTATTTACTATTACTTTAATCTACATACACTTGTGGGCACATGGGCCATGGCTTATATGGAAGTCAAGGGACCACTTTCTGCAGTCAGACCTCTCCTTCCACCTTTATGTGTGTTTCAGGGACCAAACTCCGATTTTCAGGCTTGCCTTGCCTTCCAAGCCATCCAGATGACTGTTCTTTTTATCCTCCACTATTCTGCTAAAAACAGGAGAGAGACATTTATTCAGTGGTCTCAGTCAGTCCTCGAAGTCTCCATGCTCCCCAGGAGCCTAGAGGAAAGAGCATGTGACTTGGGGCAATTGCTCAGAAGAGCTTTGACAATCACATGCAGGCTCCTTGGGACCGGTGGGAAGTTGTACACATGCATTCCTGTAGGTTGAGTGTTGTGACTGTGAGGAGTGGATAAGCATGCATCACCTCAAGATGCAGAGGGTATCTGTGGGGGTGTGAGCTGTCCTGGGTGTGAGCTCTTGGTCAGCTTTCTCCTCGGATGCACCACACTGCAGACTCTACAGAGCCCAAAGTCCGTGGATTTCCTGCTTTCGGAATGAGATGAGCAGGTGGACCATCCTTTGCATACATACATGCTGTTAGCAATGACTGCTGAACAGCGTCTGCGCATGCCTTTAGTTACGGCACTTGGGAGGCAGAGGAGGATCTGTGTGAGCTTGAGGTCTACAGAGTGAGTTCTAGGACAGCCAGGACTGTTAGGCAGAGAAACTGTCTCAGAAAAACAAAACAAACCAAAACTAACAAACAAAAACCCGTGAAGCAAACACTCCAACAAACATGGCACCACCCTCGGAAACTCTCTGAGTGAGGATTAGAATAGTCCTTGTTTGGGGAGCTTGTCTCTGCAAAGAGAAGTATGTCTGAAGTCAGAGAGGAAGCCACCCAGAAAATGAGCCCAATGTTGTATAGATGTGAGACATGGATACAGGTAGTCAGTTTAGAATAAGCTAACAGTCCCAGGTGGTAGAAGCAGAAGGTTAAAGGAAGATGTGGGTGGATTCCCCTGGGGTCCCACCTCTGTCATTGTGCCTACTGCTCATGGGATGTCAAGGCTCTCAGGCCCTGGGCCCTGGGTGAAGTCTGTGATCCTGGCACCCCGAAATCAAGGTCATCTCTCCTTCTCCTTGTAACATAGCAATTGGGCTGTGGAGGGCATTCTCCTTGAGTGGCTTTGGGTCTCAACGTACCAGAGAGCTCACACAGAGATTGAGTTCCTCCCTACTCTGATCCTGCTTCTAATTGGAACCTGCACGTGCCAACTTCCAAGTGCATGAGACTCTTCTGGAAATGGAGCTGTGGGAAGAGGCAGTCAGGTCAGGCTATGGGGGAAGCCTGTATGCCAAGCTGGAGGACAGAAGAATCTCTTTCTGTACCCAGCTGGCATTCCCCGAAGTTACTCGGCGCTCCCCTGGGGCTGCCTGCTCTGGCTTCTACCTGAACTTGGCAGTCCCCATGTGCCAATTACAGTCACACCTCCCATTAAACCAGAAGCACATTTTCCAGCTTGTTCTTCCACCAGGCTGGGCTCCAAAAGCCTCTCGTGGTTGTTTCCCGAAATCAAATCCAACCTCAAAGCATGAAGATTTGCCATTATTAAAGACGAGCAAAAGCATATGCCCCAGGCTCTGGAGAGAATTTCTAATGAGGATTCCAAAGATCACAGCCGACTCACCAGCTCTTGGAATCCAACGGGCCCTTAACAGTCACAGAGCCCTCTAATTACGTTCCCGCACATCCCAGCTGTACCCAACGTCATGCCTGTGCCGGCTGCTCCCATGGCAGTCGTCTGTGTGATGCAGAGATGGTATTTAAAGTCAGTGTATAAACGGGAAACCAGGCATGGTCAAAATTACCCTTACAAATCCCTTAGGAGGGGGACCAAGACACCATCACTCTATAAGTCCGAGGCAGCAGATCATTGGAACAGATCACTTTTCTTTGGGCTGGATGTGAGGTCTACGTTACATAAAGAATTCATATCTTGGAACAGTAGAATTATTCTCAGGGTGATGCTCACAGGGAGGACCCAGAGACCCTGAAAGCCATTGGGGAAAGAGCAAGATCTGTCTCCCACCTCGTCTCTTAAGCACAGCGGAGGGCAGAATTCCTCGCTTTCCCCATAGCTGCTCTTTATTCTCATTTTTTAAAATCGTTATTACATCGTGTGCCTATGTGTGCTAAGTTCAGATTCATGAACTACCATCTCCCTGGAAGAGCCACTTCCTGCAGGGCAGTATGTTCACAGCCTTCAAGGCTCCTCCTCAGCTCTAAATGCGACATCCTCCAGGATGCATTTCCTGACTGCCTCTGCAGGAAGCACTCTCCGGGTTGTCTTTTAGTCAGAAACTCCAGTCCACTAATGACGCCAACCCTTCTTTACCTCACAGCCTCGTAATTATGCATGTACCTCATCTCCGAAAATGTGTCAGGGTCCCTGTCTGTTTGACCTCTTGGATTCCATAAAGTACTGGGCTCAGTGTCTCCCCAAGGCCCTTTCTGAATGATCAATGATCAAAAGTAAACCTACGAAAGAAGAAGATGGTAGAACGACTCATCTCAAGAAATAGAACGGCCTTCCGGTGCTGACACAGAAGTGCTGCTGTGCTCCAGGACTCAGGACAAGCCAAGACTTCCTGATCTGACACTCACAGAGTCCTCACCTCAGAGGGAACGTGTCTCGTGTCTCTGTCACCTTTCCCAGTCTGCTACACCCAGGGGTCCACAGATGTGAAGCTTTAGCCAAGAGGCTTCGGAGAGGAAGGGTAAGCAGCCATGTGCCATTGTATGCACCAGGAAATTGAGGTTCAAGGAAGCATGTGCTAACCCACAATCATCTGACTGAGGAATGAAACGATGGGGGTCGAGAGAAAAAGAACACACAGAGACATTAGTGCATGGCTGTACAAAATATCTTTACTTGGGGGATAAGAGCGACAATATATGCGCTGTGGGCGTGACCGTGCCTCCCAGGGTTGTAGAGTCTTTTCAGCGCTTCTCAGCAGGCCCTTGGCTCCATGGTTCCTCGAGGAAGTTGACCCCATAGGGTCTGTTGCACTGTGGGAGGCTGAGGTGTGACAAAAGACTTGTTCCTGGAGCTCTGCCAGCTACGCCAGGTGGGGGGAGGTGTAGCTCACTGGCCACCAACCCCTCGGCCTCCCTCCTTTTAAATCACAGGTGACCTCTGGATAGAGATACACTCTGTTCATAATGCAAGCCCATCTTGCCTTATGGGGACCACCATCTTCCCAGATCAATAAGAAGTCTGTGGTCAGTGTCTTGGAGACTCTTGTCCCTTGTGAATGTACAGTATGGATATTGTCCAGCCAGCCTCTTGAAGAAGGGCTAACTCCAAGTGTGTCTATTCACGTGTTAGGGGGCTTCTCTTGGGTCCCACAGGGTACTGGGATTTAGACTCCTCCAGGACCCTGGCGCCCAACTCTGGAACACACACCATTAGCAGTGTTCCTCCTTCCTTCCCTTCTTCCCTGCTCCCTCCCTTCCTACCTCCCTTCCCCGCTTCCTCTTTCCTTCCCTGGGGCTCAGAGCTATACTGACAGATGTGGATTCAAACTCCAGTTCAGTTTTCTCAGTACTTGCCTGACACTTCCCAAGTTGCCTGACTGTTCTCAGCTTACTTTCCTCATCCAGAGTTGGGATGATAGCTCCATCTGTCCACTCTTGAGGTTAATGGTTTGTGTGCAGCAGAAAACGCAGCTCAGACCCCGTCTGGTGGGAATTCAGACCAACACGGAGGAGACTGAGCAGTGACGTCAGGTCAGGTCAGACTTCAGCACCGGATCTGCACTGCAGGTACAGGCGGAGCCCCGCTTGTGTGTGTGGCTGTGGGAAATGTATACCTCAGTTTCAGATTCCTCACCAGTAAAACTGGGATAAGGGTAGCGCCATTAGCAACTTAGTGCTGGTTCTGTCCCTTAACACAGGGTCAATACTTAGGATCCATAGACTATTATCCATTGTTAGTCTTGTCCGTGGATGCAGAGGGATGTGTAGGAGGAACTGGGGTACATGGAGTTTTATCTACAGGGGTGGGAGGTGACCACAATATCTGCCTTGGATATGGAACCCCCCAGGGCTTTCTGGCCTCTAAGCCCTGACGAGAGAGAATGAACGGCAGGCAGAAGGAAGGTAAAGGAGCCGTTTCAGGTACCAGATTCTAAAGTGTGGGTGGTCCTGATGGTTCAGAGCAGTGGCATGTTCAAAAAACATGCGATGCCTATGTGTTGAGCAGCTGCTATGTTCCTGGCACCAAGTGGTGAACAGGAGACAGAGACCTGCCCTTCTGCAGAACTGTCCCGTGACACTCAAAGGTTTGCCCACTCCAGGCACTCGATGGGACCAATCTTAACGTTCTCAGCATGACGAATCAACAGAGGCAGGGGTGGCTGGCTCCTCCATATAGGCGGGGTGATGCCACGTCCTTGATCACTTCTACGATACAAAGGAATCTGGAGAATAGAACAGACTGACCTCCCAGAAGTCACACCAGGATCTTCCAAAGGTAACAGGTGAGGACATGCAAGGACACAAGTTGTACATGTGGGGGCGCAAGAGAGTGACTGAGGGTGGCTGTAATGGAGGGCTCACACTTAAACAATAGAGGCCAATAAACCTTGAGGGGAAATTAAGCTCTGGGTGTGGAGTGTCTCAGTGTAGGGTGTCTCAGTGTGGGGTGTCTCTTGTGGGGTTCAGTACTAGATCAATAAGATTGTTGTTCTGCCTTGCAGGCACACCCATCAGATACATCTCCCACGATGCATACTTAGCCTCCTGGCGGGTGCACACAGGGACATATCTCAGTGCACACCCAGAAGACACAAACCTCATGGGTCCCACCTCTTCACACACCCCCTGCTCCTCTTCTCTCTGTGGGTTTTGGTTGAACAAACCTGAGCCCCAATTTCAGCTCAGCTCCTTAAAAGCTCTGTGACTTGGTATAATTCATAAGCTCTTTGCATCTCAGCTTCACTTTTTTTTTTCTGCAGAAATGCAGTAACAAGAGTCCCTGCCTCCCTAGGCTGCAGCGAAAACGAAATGTGCCCCACGTGTATCTTCTGCTTGAACCACGGGAGTGTCGTGTGGGCACACCACCCCACAGACGCGCGCAAACCTTCAAGCTGCGCACGGTGCACTTCTGCAAAGCTAGGTCGGACTGAGGTCGCATAGCAGGAAGACCCTGAGCAATAAAGACCATGGCCACAGTCCCTCTCAGTGCGCCCACTGCTTCCAAGGATGCCCAGACTGGCCTCCCTTCTTGCTGAACCCATCAGAGAGCTTCCTGAGACAGTTTTGCAAGAATGCTCTGGAAGTCTTAGCTGCCACAAAGTGCCACAAAGTCAAGGCGTCTCCACAGACTAGGGTGGAACTGGCAGCTTTTCTCTTCCCTCCCGCCTACCCCTAACTGCCTCCTAGTCCACTCAAATCTCAGGCCCAGCCTTGCAGCCGCCCCCTCTCCTTCCCCCATCTCTCCGGCTCCTCCCGCAGCCTTTGTTATCTCAACTTCTTGGAGAGACTTCTCTTTTCTCCCCCTCGACTCCTCAGATGCTAATCTCGCTCCATAAATCATACCCTCTAATCTTTTCATCACCTTGCTCTGATTAAAGCAGCCTCGGGGGTTGGGAGCCCGGTCCTCGGTGACTAAAGCTCTTTGATGTCCAAAGACAGTCCTGCAGGCTGGCTGGCAGTCAGGCCTCGCCCACCACGTGCAGGGCGGCAGAACTGCGCACGCGCCGTCTAGGCAGCCGCCTTCTCCCGCTGTCCTGGGCTGCGCGCGGCCCGGCACCTCGAGGATTTCACAGATCTCTTCATGAATATTTCTCACTACATACTGGATGTCATTATTCTATTGAGAATCAATTAGCCCAAATGTTGTTATGACAGCTACAGAAAAATGATATTTTTAGCTTTGCTTTATGCTGCTCTGTCTCTGCACAGAATTATTGAAAACCTTAAAAGTAATCTAGTGGCGACAGGGGCCTCTGTGGCAAGACGGGGAGCGATTGATCTAGGAGTGTGGAATTGTGGGAAGCTCTGGGCTTTTATCAATGAAGTGGGAGTTCCTAGGAAATAACTTCCAGGATGGAAGGCAGAGGGGACTCCAGACAAGTCCCTTCACCTGTTGGAAGGTGCCTGCCTCTAGGAAGTGGTGGCAGCCTTCATCTGATCTAGAGTGTTATGGGCAGTCATGATACCTAGCCTGTTTGTGGGTTAAGTGCGTGACCTTGGGTACCTCACTTACTTCTCGCCGGCTTTAGTAGTATTGTGGTAGAAACTTGGTTTGCAGGCAAACGTGTGTAGGCGTGTCACGTTAATTGTTTGAGACACAGCCTCTCACGGACTCAGGAATTTCCTAATTTGGCTAAATCAGCTGACTGTAAATTTCAGTAATCCTGTCTCTGCCTTTCCAACCCTGGGATTATTAGATTGGTCCAAATCCAACATCTTTTTCTTTTCTTTTCTTCCCTCTTCTTTTGTTTTTGTTTTTGTTTAAATTAATATGTTTGGCTGTTGGTTTATGTGCAGGAGGTGTATGCAGGAGCCCACAGAGGCCAAAAAAGAGGATTGGTTCCCCTGGAACTGGAGTTCCTGACAGTTGTGAGCTGCTGGGTGGGTTCACGAAACTGAAACAATGTAGGTTCTCTGCAGGGACAAGCGGGGCTCTTAGCCACTGAGCCGAATCTCTGGCCGGCCCCCTGCTCAGCGTCTATGTGGGTGCTGGTGCTCTGACCCAGGTCCTCATGCTTTGGAGGAAAGCACTTAATGAATGAGTGATCTCCCCAGCCCTGTGGAACTGATTTTTCTATGAGGCTTGTCCATCACAACCATCTATACCCTAAAATCTTTCCCTATTCACTCAGCAAGCTCAAACCCTCCCAATAAAACCTAGTCCGAGCCTTGGTACAACAGACAGACAGTCTGGGGTTGGGATTCTTGCTCCCCTGAGATGGGGTGACCTTGACCTGACATTGAAAGGCCTCTTTGTCTTCATTTCCTTGTGGGGAGAAAAGGGATAAGAATCTTTGCTCTTCCAGTATGGGGCTGGTCCTGACCACCCTGTCCAGTTCTGAGGATGAATCGTAACACTGCATTTGAATACCTGCTTCCCTTGGGCCACTTTCTTTAAACATCTGCACACATTTTCCCCACCAGGAGAGGCTTTAGAGATCTGTAGAAAACAAGGAAGCTATTTTATGGTCAGGGGGAGTGTTTGTGGCCAGGAAGCCCTGGGGGTTGGGGGGCCAGTTCTAGGATAGCAGGACAGCTCCCTGAAGGCCCATGCTCTACCAAGCTGGTGGAGAGAGAGAGAGAGAGAGAGAGAGAGAGAGAGAGAGAGAGAGAGAGAGAGAGAAAGCTGAACACCTTTGCTTCCAGTCAAGTCGTACCCTGCTCCCCTGTCCAGCAAGGTTTTGTCCAGGTAGCATTTAACAGCATCTGATGGCTGACATTTTTCGGCATGAAAAGGGCCAGCGGAGCAAGCTGGCAAAACACCCCAGAGACCTCCAGAGTGCCCTGGCTCCTATGCTGGCCACCTCTGGCTCAGAGCCTGAATAAATTCCTGCACAGCTCTGAGGCTCTGTGTGCATCAAGCCTTATTATGCTGCCTCCCAGACCTTTCATTTGGGATTACCTTCTTCCTCTCCCTCCCCTCCCCCTCCCCATTGCCCTTGCTCTGGTGACTGCTGTAGCGACTGCTGTAGCCTTTGTCACAGTTACAGCCTCTGACTTCAGCTCTTTGTATGTAGGGCTGTCGTCTCCCCTGCTAGCCTGTGAGCAAACAGCTGAGACCAAGTTCTAGAGGTGGGAGCATTTGTGTGCTCTGCCCTCTCTGCCGCATCACCGCATTGCTCACTGGACAAAGCTACTTTCCCTGGAGATTGCCCCATGCCTTCCTTGACCTCTAAATTAATGTCCTATCCAATTCCCACACTCTGCCCCACACCCATGTTCAGGTCGCCTTGTATAGCCACCCAGGCTGGTTCTTTGGTGAGAGTAAAATAGCCCACGGTGTGAATGGAGCCCCCGGAGCTTCCCACACAGCGGCCTTTCTTAAAATCAGAACCTTTTAAAGATTGGTACTGCTCCCAGATTCTCTGGCTTTTGAAGGGTCCGCCCCAAACTTGCGTACTGGAGCATGCTCGTATTTCCCAGTAATTTCTTGCTAATAAATATTTTTGAAGATTTTTTAATGTGATTTGGCTTTTGAAATGCCTTTTAATTATGAGTAGCCAATATTTGTGTTTGCTGATGTTTTCCTTCCATCCTGTGCATTCTTCAGGATTCTCAAGAAGAGAAAATCAAATGTGTATAATAATTTCAGAGGTCAAACAAAGTATATGAATCTAGCAATTAATGGAGCCAACCTGATGCCGGCAGAGACTTCTCATTAAACATCTGATGTTTTTCTTCTTACAGCTTTTCTTTGGAGTTTCCACTTTGGAGTCAGGGCTAGAGCTGTGGCTCAGTTGGTCAAGTGTTAACCTAGCATGCAGCAAGTCTTGGGTCTGATCCGCAGCAAACGAATAAATTAGGTATAGCAGTACATGCTTATAATTCTAGCACTTGCAGGGGAAGGCAGGTGAATCAGGAGTTCAAGGTTATCTTTAGCTGCACAGCAAAATAGAGGCCAACCTGGGCTACATGAAACCCTGTCTCAAAAACAAAGCAAACACACATGTTTTTTTAGTCAATAGCTTCTTCCATAATTCAAATGTTTTCATGGACTGCAAGCATGGGCCCAGTATCTTCTCTGTTGCCCCCCAAACAGTCTGTGACTTTTAAAGATGCTGTACTGAAGGGTCAGCGTTAGGCAGGTGGTTATGCGTTCCCCTTTATTCTGTAGTCTCAGCTTGGTGGTTAATGTCCCCCCCCCCACCTCTATGGTATACCAATGTGCACTACCAATTGTCTGCTCATTTGTTCCGTGAAGGAAGAGGCACCCTGGGGTAAAGGATGAGCCCAGTCCAGATCTGCCCCAGCCTCCCTTTCAGGAGGAGCTCTGGGTCCCTCCCTCTATCTGGCCCCAATGTTATCCAGGGACCTTCCCCTTCCAACTCACCCCATTGCCTCAAGAAATGTTCAAGGAACCTCCACACTACAGAGTCTAGAACTGACTGCCCCAGCACCTCAGGCAAAAAGCCTTTTCTCGAGCTTCTGCTAAGGCCTGCTTTCCCGGACCCTCATTTCCTGCCGCAGGGATGACATCTTTCTTAGAAGGCTGACAATGGACATTTCATTTCCTGTTGTGAAAACCCCACTCCCATTCATAAGGGTGTGCTCTGGTCCCATGACCTCAACGATACAATTGCAAAGCAGTTCCACATTGCTACACATCTCAGAATCTTAATCTACGAATCTTTAAATCTTCTATCTCTTACGGGACAAAGCAGAATATCAATTAATCAGTCAACCAATTTCTCTTTTTAGCATCAGTCAGATGGGTTGATGATTGTACCCAGGGGTCCCCCTCACTGGGCTGTGAACTCCTAGGGAGGGATGCAGGAGCCTTATTCATCTCTGAATCCTCAGTACCAGCCCTAACCGGGCACATAGAGATGCTGTCCGAAGGGTGAGATGCACAAATATGACTAATTTTCTTTTAGGCTCCGCACTGCTTATGAGTGAAGAGTTTGCCTGTTTATTTCTGTCTTTGCTGTAGTGCATGCTAGCCTATGGCAGAGGCTCACTAGGGGGCAGCTTCACAAAGTTTCACAGGATGGAGGATTAAATAGACAGATGGATGGATGATGGATGGATAGTGTCTTAGGGTTTTATTGCTGTAAAGAGACACAATGACCATGGAAACTCTTATACAGGAAACATTTCATTGGGGCTGACTTACAGTTTCAGAGGTTTAATCTGTTGTCATCATGGTAGGAAGCATGGGGGCACGCAGATGAACATGGTGCTGGAGAAGGAGCTGAGAGTTCTTGATCAACAGGGAGCAGAAGGAGACTGTGGGCCATACTGGGAGTAGCTTGAGCAGAGGAGCCCTCAAAGCCCATCCCCCAGTGTTGCAGTAAATCTCCAACCCCAATAAGCCTGTGCAAAAACCACACAACTCAGTTAGTATATGTATAAGCTGTATGCCTAGACTGGGCAGATTACCACTACACTAATCTATTCCCCAGCTATGAGATCCCTTGTTACTTGTGGCTTCTCTAGACCATGTGGTTCTGCTCCATATTCCTTCTAACTCCTCTTCCTCCACCATCCCCTACCCTTCCTCTACTCTCTAAAGCCTCCAGCCCCACCTTTCCCTTCCACTGCCCAATCACAGACTCCAGCCTTTATTTGACCAGTTAGAATGGGGAAACGGTTCACAGGAAATCACCTAAGAATGTGATCCACTCCTAATAGGGGCAGCCCCTGAGGAAGCAGAATTAACATCAGAATAAAAACAGCACCCGGGCAACCCACAACATCCCACAGTGACACACCTCCTAATAGTGCCACTCGCTATGGGTCAAACACTCAAACACATGAGTCTATGGAGGCTATTCCTATCCAAACCACTGCAGATGGGTGGATGATGAGCTACATGGTTGTATAGTTGTATATGTGTGGATGTATGCTTAGGTGGTCCTTGGAAGTTGGTGGCCAGGAAGAAAAAGAGTTGCTTTGACTCCAGGACCAGTTTCAATTCTCATGAGACCAACTGTCCTATGTTTCCTATCTTTAGCTTCCCAAGACAACTATTTATATCTTTACAATAAGCTTCCTTTAGTTTGAATAGATCTGTTTCTCATACCAGAAACCTTTAACTCAATGGGTGCTCTGCAAGGGAGAGTGGGGATGAAGAGGAACTGATGCTTATGCCTTGATTGTTCTTCACACATGCTAGAAAACTTGGTATATTTGTTCTTTCATGGTCTTCCTGAAGACCTTGCTATGGGCGAGGCTGGCTATCAGAGTGGTGTTGACTTTTGTGGCCTAGCAAGCCTTTTCTTGGTGTTTGTGTCTGTGCCCAATGTTGGGTAGACTTTTATGAGCTGATGGACTGCTATGGTAGCAGTTCACCAACTCCTAACATTACCCGGAACAGACAAATCCTTGCCTGTCTGTGACAGTTATTCTTGGTTGTCCACTTGACTATGTCTAGACTAAACTACAATCCAGAAATAGAGGTCATGCCTATAAGAGGTATTCTGCTTGGTTTGAAGTGGGTGAATCAATTTCTAGGCCAGACCTTTGAGGTAGGAAGACATATACCTTATAGTACATACATGCATACATACATACATACATACATACATACATACATTCATACATGGGATAGTGGACTGTACCAGGAAACTTAGTAAGGTTGAGTGCATCTGAGACCCCAGCACCTGAGATGGCTGGCGTCTGCTCCCTACTAGATTCCTAACCTGGAACATGTGACCTGACTCCCCGTGTCAGTCACATAGCCCAGAACAGAGTTCTCCATGCTAATGAAGTATCTAGAGGCTCTGAGGGTTTAGCCAATAAGCTTCCCTTCCTGGACATTCCTCCTTGCAAAAGGTATGTAATCTCTGGTCTGCTCTGAAAAGGTGGTATGCACCCATTTCCCATGATGAACAACCAATAAACAGTTTGGTTCTCTTTCATCCAGAACCCCTGTGGGAAGCATGGAGAAGACCTTTGATTACTGAACCATATAAACCTCCCGCAGAAGTCTCTTCTGCGCTCCCAGACAACTACAGCCAAGCTAAGGACTTTCATCAATGAGCTAAGCTGGAGTTCTCATTCCTCTGGGCCAGGCTTGTCTCATCCTCAACCTGCAAGCCCCCAACTCCCGTCCCAACTCCATGAGACTCAGCAGCTCCTGTCTAGGAGTTTGGGAGCTCCCAGTCCCAGTCTCACTGAGGGAGGCCTGTGGATCACTGACACTTCTTTCCCAACTCCTCTGTGCAGTTTTCCAGTGGCAACTGGATGCCTGGGATCTTGGGAATCCCAGCTTCGGCCTCTCACATCTTAGATTGCATTTTCCCACTCCTGAGCAGTGTTTTGGTGCTACCCGGTTGTGGCATGGCAGGGTTCCCTGCGTTTAGCCTCCCCAGCTGTGGGGAGAAACACAAACACACACACACACACACACACACACACACACACACACACACACACGAGAGAGAGAGAGAGAGAGAGAGACAGAGAGAGAGAGAGAGAGAGAGAGAGAGACAGAGAGACAGAGACTTGTTCCATACGTTCTGTGACTAGAGAATGAGGACTTAACTAATACACTGTCTTAATACACTCTTAGTCACTTTACTTTTCTATTGCTACTGTAAAATACCATGACCAAGACCATTTATGGAAGGGAGGGTTTGTCTGATGTTTATGGTTCCAAGGATTGGAGTGAAGGCAAGGAGGCAGGAGACTGAGCAGCAGCCGAGAGCTCACACCTTGATCTGCTGGGGACAAAGAGAAGCTAAGAGGCCTTTGAAACCCCAAGCCAGCCCCCAGGGACACACCTCCTCCAACAAGGCCTTACTCCCTAATCCTTCCTAAATAGTTCTGCTAACTAGGGCCCAAGAAGTCAAATATATGAGCCTATGGGGACTTTCTTATTCAAATTACCATACTGCCTATAGTGGGTCTCAATGCTCCATCTAGATAACATGAATTTGGAAGAAAACTAAGCCTCCTATTTTAACACTTTGAGCTTCTGTGGCTTTCCCAAGGTCACAAATCGAGTCCTATGATACATGATGAGTCTCATCTTCCCAGTCGGATCATAGGTTTTAACTCGTCAATTCTGATGCAAAAACCTACACCTTGTGCCAGCTTCCATGCAGAGAACACAGTGTGGTACCATCGTTTCTCTGATGATGGGCTCCCACACTTGGCTCTGTGCTCTTTCTGAAACACAGAATTTCATTGCTATTTCCCATGCTTCAGTCCAGCCTGCAGTTCTTGGACAGTCCTCTGGCTCAAGGTACACTTCCTGCTCTCTCTTTTGGCATTGACCTGTCCTTCCTGGCACCCCCATCCCAATGCCTTGTGTCTCAGTGGGTTGGATGGTTCTGCTGTGATCTGACTTCCGCTGCAGGATGAAGAATTCCCAGGAGACAGATAGGGGTTTGCACAGGGCTCTCTCTGTATGTAGATACCATGACAGAATGTTTAACAGTATGGATAACTAGGCAGTGATTTTTTTTTATGATACTGTAGATATAGGATAGTTTATGACCTGGCAAATGGACATAGATTACTGTTAGAATTTTTTAAAAAGCAGATCACAAAATGCAAGTATTATACGATGTAACATTTTCCTCAAATGTATGCAGAGAAGAATTGGGAGATGTGTGTTTGTGTCTGACACTCATTCATCGCAACAGGATTTGGGGGTGACTCTGACATTTTTCTTTCAGCATATTTATATTCCTAAATGTTCCAGAATGAACATGTACTATTTTGGGAATGGTTAAAAAGGAGACACGATTTGAAAATAAATAAGTAGATGTTTGTTTAGTGAATGAAGAATGCTGTGCTGGCAGACGTGTGGCTTTGGAGCTGGAAGCAACCTTCTTTTGGGGAGGAAGTCACCTTCTGCAAGCCAAGTCTGGCTCACCACCCAACCATTGACACCAGCTCCAGTGGGGCTCTAACTACAGGATAGTTCCCGGAGGGTCAGCAGTAGAGCGGGGATCACCTGTGACTTAGTAGGAGCCATCGTGGCTCTGCCTTTGCTGACAGCAGTGACGACAACCCCACCTTGTTCCCCACACTTTACAATTTACAGTGGTTTTTGACATGCATGCTCCTGTTTGTTCCTTACAATCCTGTAGCCAATGTGGAAAGTGAGAGTAACTTATGAGCTATGGGCCAACGTCACACAGGTGGCAAAGGGTAGAGCCTGCCTTCTAATGCCAGATCCTCTTCTTCCACTGCAAGTAAATCCAAGGGATCAAACAGGCACCTAAGAAGTCAAAGTGCCCACATTTCCAAATGCACTAGGGTGATTGAGTCTTCAGGAAGGTATGGGAAAGATACAAAAAAACCAAACCATGCTAGGGGGCTCTAGGGACACTCCTCTCAGGAGTGTGTCTCTGCTGTTCTGGGCTCCTGGACACTGCTGTCACGTGCTCTGAAGCTGCATTCTATGCTCCAGTGGGCAGGGAAACGCAGCAGCTGTGCTCAAGCAAGGCCGACGGGTGCCATGCCTGTCTGAGACACAGCCAACACTGTGACCCAGAGGCAGAATCCATCTCTAGGAGCAGAATCAGCTCTGAGCTAACCAAGGCCACTCATGGCTCTAATTTCTGGGGAGGAGCTCTCAGATCTTCAAAAGCACACAGGTCCTCAGAAAATGTTCCCTTTGCTGCCACAAACTCACCCGAAAGCTGATTCCTTCTCCTCCCTATTCTTTACCACACGGACCTTGTGTAGCTCCATTGAGAAGCATCTAAAAATTAATTACACATTCTTTATAAAATATAATTATGATAAGAAAAATAAAATACGAAGTACTAGAGAATATATTAAATATTGAGTTTGCATATAACATTCAAATAAAACCCTTTCCAACATTTTAATGAGAAACTCCAAATTGCCTCCAGAAGAATATTTTTTAATATCAGGCTTTATGCTGGAAATGATTACCTAATTGATCAAATGACTCCACAGAAACAATCAAAACATTAGGGAGGATCTTTTCAAATTCTTGATAGCCACTCTCCTTGAGGGAGTCTGTTCTAGAAGTCATAGAGTACTTACAGTCATTTAAGACAAATATTTAACCTATGATTGAAATTATGCTTACAGAATAAATGAGGCCTTTTCTTAGTGATAAAAATAACATTAGAATGTATTGTGCTAAAGCAAATGCGTGCATAAAGTATTTCGGAACTCTGCTAGAGCTTTAGTCTGCAGAGCATAAACACTCTAGGTCTGGGGTGATGGCTCAGTTGGTAAGGCGCTTGACTTGCAGCCACAAGGCTCCCCAGAGTTTGAGGCTCCCCAGAGCCCTGCCAAGCATGGTGTTGAGGCATATAATGCCAGCAACTGAGGGCAGTTAAGAGGATCCCCTGGAGAGCCAGTCTAACCTAAATGGTGGGTTCCAGGTCAGTGGGAAACCCCATCTCAAAGGAGGTGAACACCATTGCCGAGGATGGCGCCTGAGGTTGTCCTCTGGCCTCCACATGCACACATTTACACCCACACACGTGTGTGGATGTACACATATGCACCTACATACCATGAGCACACGTGTGTGCATGCACATACGTATGTCCCAGTGTCTCCTCAAGGACATTGCAGAGGGTGACAGACGTGGTGAGCCTGGTTCACTGTCAGTGATGCCATTCCCACCTCCTTGTCTGCAAACACAAACTCCAGCTTCTCATGGGACCTCATTTTCCTGATGGACTCGGTCACATGAGATCTGGTACAGGGCATTCTCAGGCACCTGTGTTTCCTGGTGCCTCTCTAGTGGTCTTCAGTCCAAGAGTCCCAGAAATCAAGCCAAGGGGCCCTCTGGCTGCTGGGAAGGTGACCTCAGCATTCCTGGCTCCTGGGGTACACTTTGGCTCTTCGGAGAGGGGGAGAGGCGAGAAGGAGGCTCAGCCAGCTTTAGCACAGAGGTGCAGGATACCGACTGGGAGAAGGAAGCCTCAGTGGATGTTGCACTGGCTATCCCAAATCCATAATGGTGGCTGCGGTTAGATGAGACCTGAGAACCCTTCTCAATTCTTCTAGATCCCCAAGGACCCTTGAAGTGACTTGAAGGACCAAGCCTAGCCATCAGGGAGGGAGAAAACGCAGGAATGGGGAGGGGGGGCGCAGCTGAGACTGGCAACCGAGGATTTGTGGGGAAATTAGTAGGAGAAAAACAATGGAGACAGCTGGGAGAGGACAGGACAGAGAAGGATGGTGCAGACAGGAGAGAGACCTGGAAATGGACAGAAAGTGGCAAGAACTGGCAGGCCCAGAGTGGTGCGTGGGGATGGATGTAAAGCGACGATGCAAAGAATCTAGCTGTGTGAGCAAGATGGAGGGGGCGCGGCGCTGGGACCAGGGCGCCTGGCGAGTCTGGGCCGCCGCCGCTGCTCAAACACAGGCGCGGGCGCCCTTTGGAGAAGTCGGCGCTCGGCGGAAACGCTAACTCCGCGGGCAAGAGCAAATGTAAAGAGCCCTGAGAGCACTTTGTGCAAATATCAGGCCGGGAAGTGCTGCGCCCGCGGAGCTGCCGGGCACCTCGGCGCCCCCGCGCCCTCGGCTGCGCGCTAATTCACTTTGCCGTCACCTCCCCGGGAGGGGGGTGGCGGGGCGCGGGCAGCCGAAGCGTTCTGAGGGCGCGGGGCAGCTCGAGGGGCTCCGGGGCCGCGGCCCTGCCTAATGGAGCAAAAGACAGATCAGCAGAAGCCGGGCAGGTGCGGCGGGAGGGCATCACCAGCGGTGAAATCAGAGCCAGAGCCGCAGGGAGGATTGACTGTGTCCGGAGGACCCGTCCTTGAATTTGGGGGCTCCCACCTGTAGGTGGTCGAACTCTCTCAGCAAGACCTCCTAAGCCTCTGAGAGAAAAGGATGAGACTGAAATGGGAAGGGATGCTAGAAAAGAATGAGGCTCGTAAGTGCTTGATGATAGTTAACCGTTTACCACTGTGTAAGTGTCTGACCTATAAAGGCTTGGCTGAGGTTTGCTCCTTACAGATTAAACTAAAGCACAGAGAGAGGTAGTCACTCACTCAAGGTCACACAGACAGTAGCTGGCTGTTGAACAGTCACACTCCGGCTCCAGAATCTACCCTCCAGTACCAGACATGGATCTGTTTTATGAATGCATACATTTTTCTTGGGAGAGAAAGGAGGCTCAAAACTCTGGGACTGTGAGTTGGGTAGTGAGGGGTCGGCACAGAAAACACAAGTGTGGGTGGATTCGAGTGACTCCAGTTCAATGATGTGTTCACCACTAAGATGTTGAGAAATGGATTCAGCCTCCGGTCTCAGGCCTATCAATCAACCTCACAGGGTTATTGTAAAGATTTGGTTAGAGAACGTGCATGAGGAGCCTGGCCCAACATCAGCCTCCGTGAATTCATTTGATTGATATTTACCAAGAGTGGGCTTGCTGCTCTTGCAGGAAACAGGGGTTAGTTCCCAGCACCCACGTCTCATGACTCACAACTGCCTGTAACTCCATTCCCAGAGGATCCAATGCCCTCTCCTGGCCTCTGAGGACACCTGCATACACCATTACCCCCACCCCCCACACACACACATAAATGGAAATAAAATAAATCTTACAAAAATAGCTGTACTGGGGCTGGAGATGTAGTTCAGTTGGAGAGTGCTTGCTTAGCATTCAGGAAACCTCAAGTTCATTCACCAATACCAGTATGAACTGGGTGTGGTGGTATATACTGTGATATCAGCACTTGGTCGACAGAGGCAGGAGTATCAGACATTCAGGGTTACCCGGACTACATCTCTAGTTTTAGGTTAGTCTTGGCTTTAGAGAGTCTCTCTCTCAAAAAGAAACAAACAAGAAGATCTGTACTGGATCCTCACAAAATAGAGATTGCCTAAGCTAAAGATCTCATCCCTAATGTGAGTTTGTAAGACAGGAGACCGGTCAAGTGAACAATGTACTTGGGGTTATCATTAGAGAAGGAAGGAGACCAATGATTCACCCAGAGGACCACATGAATGACGCCAGGAAGATCTCTCTGAGGAGGGGCAACTGATGGCGAGAGATGAGGAGGAGGCAGCCAGAGGAAATGGAAGTAGTTATGTCCTGGAGCGAGCGCAGCCAATCCAAGGTGCTGAGGCAGGAATAAGCTTGGCAGACGTGTGGCATTGGTATTGGAAGTTCAGTAAATAGGGAGCCGAGGGGCACGAATGGGGTTCAGAGGCTGTGGAAGCCACTGGAAACCATGCAAGAGACTTAAGAACAGGAGACATGAGTTCATTTCCACCTCTCCCCCCACCTTGAGGTAGGCCTTGAGACGTACCCTGAGCTGGCCTCAAGCTAATGATTCTCCTGTTTCAGCCTTCTGAGTGCTGGGAGATTAGATCACGTGGGTGTGCCACCATACCAGGCTCTATTTATACTCTTAAAAAAAATTGCTGGCTGTCATGTGGAGATTGGAGTGGAGAAGGAACTTATTAGAGAGTCTTCCAGGCTTGAACTAAGAAGAGACTGGGGGTGGGATGGGATGGGGGGGTGGGGTTGGGGGATGGTACACAACGAGGGACATGGCACACAGCCAGAAAGGTATGGACAGATGGGAAATGTTTTCTTATTATATAGACATGGGCTGCTGTGTGCCTTCCTACCACGGTTACTGCTGCAGGGTCTCTAATTCCCTTTGCAGCCTAGTGAATGAGTGGACTTTATGGGTTCTACCCAGAATGCAGAGTGAGAGACTTGTTCAGCTAACTTCCTGCCCTGCTGCTTCCTGGGCTGAGCTGGCGGTTCGGACTGACCTGCCATCCTGTCAAGGTCACACAGAGTTCAAGTGAGGGAAGGTGAATGCTAACCTAGGAGGTTGAATTCATTCTCTCTGGAAGGTTGACCATCCCTCTCCCAGTCTCCTCTTCAAGACACTGGGTTGGGAAAGAAGAAACTGACCTTCCAGGTTCACTTCCTCCATGGTGGAAAACATTCTAGAGCCCTGGCCACTCTAGAAATCTCAGAACAAAGTGGGGGATTATCCTGTTGTGTTTCTTTAAGCATTTGTTGTTGAAATGGAAGTTACAATTCAAGCTAATTTGAATAACAGAATCATAGGAAAAACACCCTCTAACCACAAAAATGAATATTCAACATTCCCACCTTATCTTCTCTGCTTTGTAGGGCTGTTTCTCAGCTGCATATTAAACGGCCCCTTCATGTGAAGCTGGCAGAGTGCTGGTTTTGCAAGACAGACGCTGCTGGGCTAAGGTGCTAAATTCAGAACATAAGTCATCCTGGGCTCCCAGAATTTCAAGGATCTTACAGGGACAGGCCTGGAGCCAAAGGCAAGGTGGGAGGACTCGGGAACGATTGCATGGGGTGTCATGAGTGAGAACAGAGTGTCCCCAAGGAGAGCTCACAAGCCCACCCAGAGGGTGACAAGCTGTCCTGGTAGGGTGCAGTTAGGCTCAAGCTTCAGGGGTGTCCTCCAAGGGACGAGCTGCTGACACCGGCAATCTCCAGTGGGGTTCTCACTGCCTGAGCACAGACAGCCCTCCAGAGTGTCTGCTGTTCTGCAGCCACAGCCTAAAAGGACCCCAGGAAATAACTGCATCCATGTGAATATGTACAGACTTCTGTGGGGTCATTATTCCCTAAACATGACCATATATCAAGTGCTTATATAGCATCTATATTGTGTTAAGTATCCCAAGCAATGGAGATGTGGTTTAAAGTATTCAGAAAGACTGTGTGAAGGCAGGGGATGTAACTGTTGGTAGAATGCTTGCCCAGCACGCGCAAACCCCTTGGTTCAATTCTTAGCACTGCATAAAAAAATAGTTCAGTGACACACACATACCTGTAATCCCAGTACTGGCAGGAGCTGAGTTCAAGGCCGCATGTGGCTACACAGCAAGTCTGAGGTTAGTCTCCCTGTCTAAAAAAGAAAGGAGAAGTGAAGGAAAAGTGATGGAAATAAAAATTTAAATGATTCTTTTTTTAAAGCAAGGATGAGAGCTTGCACGATGACTCAGTGAGGAGAGGTGTTTGCCATCAAAACCTGATGGCTTGGGTTCAATTCCCAGGACTACAGGGTGGAGAACAACTTTCACAAGTTGTTCTCTGACTTCTCCACATATATACAATGGCACACATGCATGCCTGTACACACACACACACACACACACACTAAATGTAAAAAGGGAAAACTTTAAAACTAAAAGATATTTAAAAAAAATTAGTTTCAAGATGCAAATACATCGTTCTTTGTAAGGGAGTTGAGCTCTGACAACAGATTTTGAGGTCCCTCAGGGAGTCTAGGAACAAATCCCCTGTGGACACTAAGGGACTGTTGAATTGTGTAACTAGAGGTGCCACTTTAGAAATTGCACAAATTGTGTTTATATTGAAAATAAAGTTCCCTGGATTCTTCTGCAACCCTGTAGGTGCCAATGGCCCCTGGCGTTCCCTTTTTCTAGCCAGGCAGACCCACATTCCCAGCTGTGCACTGCAGACACATGCCACAGCAAGTACAGGTGACTGAACACAGCCCTAACGTCCCACCTCCCTGCCTTAGCCCGGCTATGCTTGCTCTCTAGAGCCTCTCTCCTCCGAGTCGCCTCTGTTTGCATTCCCCGGAGGCACCCACCGCCACCAAGCTCCCCCAGGACTCCATGTCTGTCTGCAACGTCTTCTGCCAGATCAGATCAGAGAGTCCCTCAAGGGGATGACTGTACCTGCCACATGTGACCAGACCCAGCAAGAAGCCTGGGCCAGCCCAAGCTTATCAATGCACAGTTGAGACTCAGTGACTTTGGCTTGAAATCTGTAAGTGACAAAAACAAGCAAATGAAAAAAAAACAAAAAACAAAAAAACAAACCTAAATGAGCCACAAATACTCAAAATGTCTCCCTGGATCAGTGGACTTAATGAAGCTAGAAGATGTGTGTGTGTGAGTATGTGTATGTATTTGCATGTGTGTGTATGTGTGTGTATATATATGTGTGTGTGTATATGTATGTGTGTAGTGTATGTATGTGTGCATGTGTGTGCACGTGTGTGTATGTGTATGTATGTATGTACATTGTATGTGAGTATATGGTATGTGTGTATGTGTGTGCATATGTGTGTATGTATGTGTATGTATATACGTGTGTGACTGTATGGTATGTGTGTGAGTGCGTAGGTACGTGCATGCATGTATATGTGTGTATGTGTATATATGCATGTATACGTGTGTGTATGTATGTGCATGTGTGTATATGATGTATATGTGTATGTGTGTGCGCATGTGTGTGTATACAGGTGGGGACTGGAGGACCACTTCAGGCATCATTTCCTAGCTGCCATCCAACCTTTTTATTATTTTTTTTTATTTTGCAGCCTGGCTCAGAGCTGACCACATAGACTAGACTGGCTGGCCAGAAAGCTCTGGATTCATCTGGACCTGTCTCCCCAGTGATGGGATTACAGTGAGAACACCACAACTACCTTTTTATGTGAGTTCTGGAGATCAAACTTGGGTACTTATGTTTACAAGGCAATGACCGATTTAGCTGGGTCCTCAGCCCTGTAAGAGGAAATTTAACAGGAAGAAATGTCCTGCACTTACATTTCAAACCCAGAATACAATCGAGGGGTGAAGAGACAGAGAGAACCAGTGGGCAGGCCTTTTACATAAAAGAATACCCTGATGTGGTCACTAGTGTCAACAGTTCCAAGGGTTGCCATATGAACCAAATTCACCTTAGGCAGAACTAATGAAGGTATGGTTGCTACAAGAGGACTTTGTGGAGGAACTATTGTGACAAATTCCACAGAGCTCCCAGGTGTCATGTGAAGAACACTTAAGGGAGTAGAATAAACATGGGAAGAATCTCTGACTTCAGCTCTCTGGGGACTGAGCAAGAGAAGCAGATAGGTTCTGTGGGGAGAAGGAGACTGGTGCTGGCAACCCGTGAGGACCACCGAGGGTCACACCTGTCCATAACCAGATGGCACTGTTGCAGGTGGATGTAAGTGGCCTGGTCCTGATGGTGTGCAGTGGAAGCAGGGCTGAGCACAGCAGTCTTCTGCTTCTCCAGATCCTGACCCTGCCATTCTCCTCCCCACTCTCTGGGCTCCAGCCATCCAAGCCTCCTGGCTGTGACACACACATAAACACGTACATACATCCGAACACATGCATATGCATACACATGCATACACACATGCGTACATACATACATACATACATACATGTATACACATATGCATATACATACATTATATACTCTGTATACACATGCACACATACACACATATTCCCACATGCACAAACACATCACAATGCATGCATGCACACATACACACATGCATACACACATATACACAAATGTATACATACATACACATGCAAGTATGCACACATGTATACACACATACACATACATTATACACTCTGTACATACATGCACACACATACACATGTATTTACACATGCACAAACACATCACAATGCATGCACACACATACACACATGCTTATACACATGAATACACATGTATGCACACATGCACACAAGTGTATACACACATGCACACACACACACACACACACACACACACACACACACACACACACACATACCTCCACACCTCTGTTCTTGCATTCCTGAAGCCTAAAAAGCACCTCCCTCAGAGATCCATCCCTCCCTTCTTCAGTGCCATCACCCCGGAGGAGCACATCCCAATTCCCACCCACCTTGTCTGTTTATTGTCTATTTCTCTCTCTCTCACATGTAAACTCCCTGACAGCAGGATCTTGCTCTGATTCAGTCCTGCATGCCCAGTGCCTGAAAGGATCGATCACACAATGGGCACGCTTTAAATAAATAAATGAAGTGAAATATTTATTTTTTACAATAGCTCTTGCTTAATGTTTTTCCTGCAAAAGTGATGCATCTAGGGTTTTAGAGCAGAAAGGCCCATCACCAATGACATGTTCAGTCACAGAGATGGGTCATAGAGATGAGGAAAGGAAAGGAACTCACCCTGGCTAGGTACTTGCTCCACCTGCCTAACGCTTCCTGTGTATTGCTTCATTGACTGCCCACTACAGGGGTATAAGATGGATGTGGTGGCTTGAAGTTCATATATTTGAATGTTTGGTCCTTGGTTGGTGGAACTATTTAGAAATGTTAGGAGTTGTGGCCTTGTTGGAGGAGGTGTGCCACTGGATATGTGCTTTGAGGTTTCAAAAGCCCAGGCCTTTCATTCCAAGTTAGCTCACACTGCATCAAGTTTATGGATCCAGAAAATAACCTTTCTGCTATTGCTCTGGCACTACGCCTGCCTGCTGCCTGCCTGCCTGCCTGCCTACCTGCTGCCTGACTGCCTGCCTGCTGCCTGCCTGCCTGCTGCCTGCCTGCCTGCCTGCTGCCTGCCTGCCTGCTGCCTGCCTGCCTGCCTGCTGCCTGCCTGCCTACCTGCTGCCTGCCTGCCTGCCTGCCTGCCTGCCTGCTGCCTGCCTGCTGCCTGCCTGCCTACCTGCTGCCTGCCTGCCTGCCTGCCTGCCTGCTGCCTGCCTGCCTGCCTGCTGCCTGCCTGCCTGCCTGCCTGCCTGCTGCCTGCCTGCTGCCTGCCTGCCTGCCTGCCTGCCTGCCTGCCTGCCTGCTGCCTGCCTGCCTGCTGCCTGCCTGCCTGCCTGCTGCCTGCCTGCCTGCCTGCCTGCTTTCCTGCCTGCCGCCTGTGATCATGCTTCCTGTCATGATCATCATGGACTCTAACCCTCTTGAACTGTAAGCCTCAAATTAAATGCTTTCTTTTATAAATTGCCTGGGTCACAGCATCCTATCACAGAGATAGGAAAGTAACTAAAACTAAGTAACTAAGATTACTCTCAAGTTCAAAAGGTCAAAGAGCGGCACGATAATAGAATTCGACAGACACTGCTTGCTAACAAAGGCAAAGAGGAAGTTCAGTGAAGAAGGCGGTGGTTCACATATGGAGGGTGGTCCACTGGATTGAAAGAGAGGATGAAGACCCAGATTTCAGAAAAGATGGATACAGACAGGGAGTGTGCCTCCATCAGGAAAGCGCTGCCCAGCATCAAGTCCTGGGTCTGAGCCCTGGAATGGCATCACAATCCTGTAATTTCAGCATTAGGGATGAGGAGGTTGGAGGATCCTAAACCAAAGGTTGTCCTCAGCTACATGGTGAGTTCAAGACCAGTGTGGGCAACAGGAGACTCTGTCTCAAAAATTAAAACAAACAAAACAAAAAAGTGGAAGCTGGAGAGATGGCTCAGTAGTTAAGAACATGGGCTGCTCTTCCAGAGGATCCAAGTTCAATTCCCAGCACCCACATGGGTACCTTATACCTGTTTGTAACTCCAGTTCCAGATGATCTGATACCTTCACGCAAACATACATGCAGGCAAAACACCAATGAACATAAAATAAAAATAAATCTTAAAAATGTGCAAAAAAACATTAGAGAGAGGTGATAGAGGGAGAGAGAGACAGAGACAGAGACAGAGACAGAGAGAGAGAGAGAGAGAGAGAGAGAGAGAGAGAGAGAGAGAGAGAGAGACTGATGACACTCCTAGGTGTGACATGAAAGGCTTCCTCAGGACGTTTTACTCCAGGTAACATCCCTTCCCTAGAATGAGTCTGATTGGCCACACCCATGTGCCCCACCCAGGCCAGGGGAGATGAAAACTTGCAAAACAGGTTTGGGATAGCGCAACACAAAAGATGGCTCTGGGGAAATAGAGGTGAGATTACCAGGCAAACTGGAATGGCGCTGGACAGGCTAAAACAAGAACAGGTCACTTGGGTCTGATCCTCCAGTCAAGCAGAAGCTCAGAAAGGGCAAGTGCTCAGCCTGTGGTCGCACAGGGGCAGTCGCGGGCCTGACAGACAGACCTCCAGCTCCAGTCCTCGTGAGAAACTTAGACCTCATTAGTTTGGAATCCAGAGCCTTTGGCTTCCCGACTGCGCTCCAGGACCTACACCGGTTCTTGTTCTCGCTTGGAGGTCTTGGCCCCACCACAGAGTTTGACAATAGCCTCAGAGTCCAGGCCCTAAGATACGCCCTCCCATCAAGGCTTTCTGAATTTCTTTAACCTTAACTCTGATGGCTACCAGATCTCCAGCGAGAACTCGAATCGCCAACTTCAGGAAGTGACTGTCATAACTCATTTATTTCCATGTCTGTTATGAAGCCCTCCTGGGTGGTATAATCCACAGATACATGCCCGCTTCACCTCTACTAGAAGCCTTTAAAAAATGAAATTAGACATGTTTTTGAGGCAAAATCTCTCACAGTTAACTCCCTGGTTCGGCACAAATTCTCTTAGCATTCGTGACCAAAGGAGATTCCTCCAAACCACTTCCTGTCATCTCCTCTGAGCTGTCAACTCTGATTATTCCTTTCCTGGTGCTGTGCCTTGTCTGATACAAAAGGAATAATAAATACCTCCGTTCCCCTTTCTGAATCTAGGGCTCCGGTGCTCTTTATCTCCTACCTTACACAAACTTTTCAGAAACAAACAAACAAACCAACAAACCCACCAAGGCAGCAATAGCAGCTACCAGAAATCACTGGGGAAGGAAATGGACCATTTCGAGGCAGTGACCTAGAAACAAGAAGGCCTTCCAACATGTGCTGAGTCTACCGAATGCCAGGTCTTCCCTTTTCTTTACTGGGCCTTGGGGATCCAGAGTTTTCAGCAAAAATAGCCTAGGAATGTCTTCAGCAGCCGGGGAGACTGAACGAACCATCACTGCCTCTGACTCCCTCAGAGTCTAGAATGTGTCTGGCACACCAGAGATACTCCAGAAATAGCCCCTGCGCAAACAATAAATAGATGGATGAATGGATTAATGAGCAAATTCCTTGTGGACTTAAATGGTTTAAACCCCAGCCCACCAACATGTCTGGGTTCTATTACATTTAAAAATTGATTTGCGGAGGGGTGGGGAGGTGTAGGTGCATGCTCTAGGGTGTCTGTGGAGGTCAAAGGACGACTTAAGGAAATCAGTTCTTGTCCTGCACCATGTGAGACCCAGGGATTAAACTCAGGCCATCAAGAGCTTTTATCTGCTGAGCCATCTTGCCAGCTCAGTATGTCTGGATTCTAGGACAGTGCCGCTGCATAGTTAGTGATATTAAATGTGGAATATAGGGCCTGGGGAGTTGGTCCAGCGGCTAAAACACTTGCTACCAAAGTGTGAAGACCAGAATTCAGATGCCTAGAACCCATATAAATGCCAAGTGGGCATGGCCACCCCTCTGTAATTCCAGCACGGAAAGCAGAGGCAGTGGACCCCAGAAGCAAGCTGGCTGTCTAGATGTGGGCTCCATAGACCCTGCCAAGCTGGCTGTCCAGATGTGGGCTCCATAGACCCTGCCAAGCTGGCTGTCCAGATGTGGGCTCCGTAGACCCTGCCAAGCTGGCTGTCCAGATGTGGGCTCCGTAGACCCTGCCAAGCTGGCTGTCCAGATGTGGGCTCAGTAGAGAGACCCTGCCTCAATTAATCAGGTGAAGAGTGACTGAGGAAGTCTCCTAGCATCTACCTCCATATGTATACATGCATATGTGAACACATGTATGTGTGCATGCGTGTGAGCGCGCGCACACACACACACACACACACAAAAGAAAGGAAAATAATGTAGGATGCGCTTGACTTCAACTCTGCTCCCACCTCTCGGGTCTCTTGGGGTCCCCTCTCCTTTCTCAGGAGCTTCAGTCTCCCCTCCCCCACTGCCTTTGGTCACATGCTTGCTTTTCTTGGGGTTCTGTCCTTGTCCCTCTGTTCTTCCCACTCTGCAGAGAATGCACCAAGAGAGGGCACAATCCACTCTCACGCTTCCAACTTCCCCACACCGATGCAGGAAGTTGAAAGCTTAAAGGTGAGGGGGGAACTTGGGGAATGGACATTGTTGAGTCGGGAGTCCTCAGGTACCTCAAAGCTTGGCAGGTTGAAGGTGTGGCCAAATCGCAGATTGAAATTTCAATTTGCATTTTATTTTCCCTGATGTAGGAGACCCAGAGAAGAAGGTATGCTTTCTTCAGGGTGATTTCCTCCCTCCCACTCCCTCCCGGGTCTCAGACACCCCCTAGGCCTTCTTCCCTCAGGGACCAGTGTGTGGGCAGGCTTCATACACAAGAAGATGCAGGTCAGCACTGTCTTTTGGGGAGATGATGCTGGGTCAGCGTCTGTTTCCAGCACTGCCAACTGTTTTTTGGGTAGGGGCTTGGAGTCCTGATGGGCTGTGCTGTGCATTGTAGAGCAGCTAGCAACATTGGTCTCTACACTGAGTTGCTGGCACCTAATTTGTAATAATTAAAAGGTCCAGGAAGTAGCAGACATCTCCCAGGGAGAGCTGTTTGGCCTTGGTTAAGAATCACTGTGTTAAAATACCCACGAAAGGAGGGAGGAGAAACCCTTTGGGAAATGCCCACGGTGGGAACTGGAAAACTTCCCCTGCACCAGGAGAGAGGATTCCAGGCATCTGACAGGTTAAGACCATAAAACCATTGATCTCTCTTCCTAGAATCCTCTTACTCGGTACTGTCCCATCTTTCCAAGGTGGCATCTACGCATCGACAAGGGTCCTGGAGTTCCCAAAGGCACTTAGGTTGGACTTTCCTTTTCATCTTACATGTCTGTTCGCAGGCTTCCTCACCTTTCCAGTCTGAGTCCATGGACTGGCTGTCTGTCCCTGTCCTCCCTCGGCACACTGGGACCGTTCTTTGCTTTCTCCCTGCTGTCAGGAGGCCTTACAGTAGCCACAAGAATCTTGGTAATGAATGGTAACTTCCGACAGACTGAAATGTTGTCCTTGCCCCACTAAAGCCTTTAGCCCTCACAGACCGAGCCTCTGGTAAATTCTGACTCCTAGCTGGGTGGGGCAGTTGTGGTACACACCTTGACTCCCAGCACTGGGATGGCAGAGGCCGGCAGATCTCTCTGAGTTCTAGGCCAGGCTTGTCTACAGAGCCAGGTCCAGGACAGTCGAAGACTGCCACGTTTCTAGAAAGCCGTACTCTACTGAGGACAAAAATATGCACTGTTTTCAACAAATGGTTAATTTAAACTCCATCATCTTCAAGATGATCCAGGCTCTTTGGAACCTTGTGTTCTATCAAATCCTTATGAAAAAGTGACATTGTCCAAATCCATCAGCACTGCCCTGTGGCTCCTCCAGCTGTCACTGTCAGCTGGCTGGGCCCCAGAGGCTCCAGAAGCCTTTTCTCCATCTGGTGAGTGCTTCTGCACAGACAAGAGAGACTTTCTCTCTACCCTTCTGTCAGGTCATTCCCTCGAAGGTCTTTCCTATATCTCAGGCACCAGTAGCTTGGTACTAAGTGTCTCCATTGTTCATGATTTGCTCAGTGCCTTATGCATACACCTAACTTGAAGAAATTCTCATGAGTCTTCTTCAGTGTTGTCCTTTCAAGTACATTTGGTTGAGCCTGTCATAGCAGTTCATGCCTGTCACCTTAGCACTCAGGAGGCTGAGGCAGGAAGGATGTCATAAATTCTAAGCCAGCCTGGGCTACTGAATGAGTTCCAGGGCAATTTGAACCACAATATGAAATCCTGTTGTGATGGTTTCTATATGCTCTGCCCTGGGAGTGGCACTATTAGAAGGTGTGACCCTGTTGGAGTAGATGTGGCCTTGTTGGAGTAGGTGTGTCATTGTGGGTGTGAGTTAAAAAACCCCCCATTCTAGCTGCCTGGAAGTGAGTCTTCCACTAGCAGCCTTCAGATGAAGATGTAGAACTCTCAGCTTCTCCTGCACCATGCCTGCCTGGATGCTGCCATGCTCCTGCCTCGGTGATAATGGACTGAACGTCAGAACCTGTAAGCCACCCCAATTAAATGTTGTCCTTTTAAGAGTTGCCTTGGTTATGGTGTCTCTTCACAGCAGTAAAAGCCTAAGACTCACATCTACCATATAAAGTAAAATAAAATAAAAAAACAAGGTATTTTTGTTAGTAAAATGTATTCTCATGTAACTTTTATTCACAGCCCACTCAGTAAAGGCAAGCACCTCCCTGAGGTCAAGAGTTAACTTCTCTCTCCATCCCTCATTAGTGAGATCACTGAAGTCTCAATAGGTTCATCCTGCCAAAGAGACAAGGGGCTGAAACACGGCAGAAGCTGCCCCACCCCCACGCCCATCCTCCTAGTTTCTAGGTAATGGTAAACAATAAAAAAGGGCCCTGCTGGTTGAACAGGGGTGACTCCTGCCTGCTGTCTGTCACACAGGGAACAGGAACGTGTGAATAGTCAGAAAACACACCCCTACTCTCTACTCCTCACAAAGGCAGGCTAGTGCCAGAGTGAGGAAGACCTTGTCCCCTGGGTGGTCTAGTCTGCTCCAAGCTGCTAAAATGATACCTCACCAGAGCTGTTATCACCTCTCAATCCCGGTGCCTCAGGCACAGCCACTTTCGGCACCTGGGCCACGCAGGTCATGCATGTCCTGACAGACACTATAAAGCATCCACATGGGCCAAGTCCTGGTCACGGACTACCTCAAACACAACAGTGGTCCCTGCCTCTGTCATACCCGTTCCTCCGTTTTCCTGGATGTCCTTGCTTGCGTGACGGTGGCCCTGGAGACAAAGACCTGGGATTTGCAGAGTAGCAGGTTCAGGTGGACAGCCTTGGCTCATGGGCATGTTTGAATCTATGATTTTTTGGGTTTAACTTGCTCAAGCCTTGGCAGAAAGCCATTCATATTACTCACCCATTGTGTCCTGAGCCCATCCACTGGTAGGCTCTGGGGACCTTGCCTGCCTGGATGCCTGGAGCCTCACCCAGCCATCTTACCAGTGGGTAAAAACGCAGTGAAGGAGTTTGGTCCTGGTCTAGGTGCAAGGCTCTGGGCTAGGTCCACAAGAGCTCACTCAGCTGCGGTCCCCCGCTGTGGTCCAGAGAAGGAAGCCTGGTGGAGATTCTGCCTGGCTTTGCAGCTCTTCAGTTTTCTCCTCACTCAAATAAATTACCCCTAACTTTCCCTGAGACATCTTTTACAAACTGAATACAATCCAGGGACTCAGATCAGCCTTCAAAAGTATCTGCTGGCCACACCATACTGCTTCCCACCCTGGGGAAGTCTCCATGGACTCTGGCAGAGCAAACTCACAGGAGAATGTCTCTCCCAACCCTGGGCTGATCTTCTTCAGGTTTCCTCCCCTCAGTCGACATCCTTCTTTTCCCCAGCTCACTTCCAACGTTGAGGTTCCAGGTACCCACGGTCAACTCCATAAATGCACTGGTGGGTGAGAGTCATGTGGACTTGGACGTTGCTGTTGTTGGATGGATTGTCAGCCTGGGGAAGGATTTAGAGCCTGTCTCACTGTGTGTGGTTGTGATGGTGTAGTGTATACCTGTTCTTATGGATGTGTGCCTGTGGAGGTAAGAGGTCAAAGTCAAAGGTCACTCCATTTTTTGAGACAGGGTCTCTCACTGAACTTAGAAATCATCAATTTGGTTAAGTTGGCTAGCCAATGAGCTCTGGGGATCTGTCTCTCTCCTGCCTCCCATTGCTGATGTGTGCACACACGTGTGTCTATGTGAGGTTTCATGTGGATGCTAGGAATCTGGACAGAGGATCTCATGCAGTACGGACTTCATGACTAAAACTTCTCTCTAGCCTACTGTGTGCGCGCGTGGGTGTGTTATGTACTAAATAAGAACAAACTTTCTTTAGAGCAGCTCCTGTGTCATCCAGTAGGGTCAGATTCCATCCCGGTGTCCCAGGGTGGCCAGTAAGTGCCAGCCTGGACTTCGGTCATGCAGTAGAGTGGGCTGTGCTGACACAGAAGGGCCTCGTGGAAATGCTAAATGTAATCTAGGATAAGGAGGCAAATACAGAGACAAGCTTAAATGAAAGTACTCAAATCCTACAGGAACCTCAAAGCTAAAGCAGTAAGCTGAAAAACCAAGCTATGGTGGCTCACAGGGGTCTAAAGACTGAGGGTCTAGAACCTAGGTGCTCATAGGACCAGCACTGTGACCTCCAGCCTAAGCCAGGGAGAGTATAAAGCTCTCTGAAATGTTCAATGAAAGAGTCTTTGCATCAGCTCATTGAGGTACTATGCAAATTCTTATGGTTAGAAACAAAATTTCAGTCACTGTGAAAAATCAAAGTCAAAATCCCAGGTAACCTCTAAATGTAGATCTGACTTTCCATTCCCTAGGTAGCCCAGAACCCCAAACTCCCTGCTTCCCACTCCCTGAGTCACACACACACACTGCAGTTATCTAAACCATTAAAAACATCTCACAACTCAAGAACCTATCTAAAAGCCCATGAGCAGAACTAAAAAGCCATAGTGTCTTCATGCAGTGGGTCAGGATTACACAACATTCCCAATGGGATCTAACTGTATGCAGTAATTGCTTAACACACACACACACACCACACACACACACACGGTTTTTAGTAAAAAGAAGCAAATCACGGGGGGGGGGGGATTATACTCACTTCTTTTTGTATGTGGCTTTTATAATCACCCCTATCTAGTTCTGACTCCCCAAATAGAGCTATTGTCACATTTCCAAGAATCCTGTCAGGTTTTGAAAGTATGTGTACATGGGGGGTGGGGGGAGTAGGTCTTTGAAGGAAAATGAAATCATCATGAGGTAAAAATTTCTCACCCAGGAATATAGTTTAAACTAGGCATGGTGGTTCATACTGTTAATTCCAGCACTTGGGGGAAGAGGAGAGAGGATCTCTGTGAGTTCTGGGCTAACCAGAGCTACAGAGTGAGAGTCTCCAGTAGCCACAGCCTTGGATTCCTGGTCCTTCTGCCTCTGTTTCCCAAGTTTAAAATACTGAGACATCAAGCCCGGTTCAGTTGGCTTCTTGGTGTAAAACCATCTTTACATCCAAGGATAAATTTCTACCTAAGTACAATTTATTACATATTAAATGTATCTAATATCATTGGTAATGTCTTATTTAGACATTTATAATTGATATTTTTATGAGAAATTAGTCTGGCATTTCTTTTCAGGTTCAATCTTTCCTAGGATTCAGTTCCACTGCATTATTTGATTCATTAAATACTTCAGATTTTTCCCTATTTGGTCAATGTTCAACAGTGGGATAGCCAACATGATAACACTGGGAATATTCTCTGAAGCAAATTAACTTCTGTGAAACTCCAGGCCTGGTCACATGGCAAGTGACAGGGACTGCGTATGTGTATCTCTGTATATCTGGCATCTCCCCCTCCCTCTTCTTAGAAAACCACCAGGGGCTGGGAGATGGCTCAGTTAACGTTTGCTTTGTAAGTACAAGGACCTGAGTTTGAGCTTTGGAACACGTGTGGGGCTGTTTGTTTGTTTGTTTTAAAGGTCAGGGCATGTCTTTAATCCCAGTACCAGTACTTGGGAGGCAAAGACAAGGAACCTCTATGAGTTGGACAGCAATCAACATTACATAGCGAGATTCTGTCTCAAATAAACAAAAACCAAACAAACAAAAGCCAAGTGTGGTGGTTTGTAATCTGGGACTGGGTAGGTAAAGATAGAATATAGGCAGACCCTGAGGCTCACTGTCCAGATAGCCTAGGTTGTTTGGCAAGTTCCAGGCTAGTAGACAAAGAAGAAAGAAGAAGAAGGAGAAGAAGACTCTAGTGTGTCCTCTGGCCCCTCATGTGTGTGCACACACGTACCTGCACACAGATGCACACACACAAAGGGAGAAAAGCCATCAGGCCAATGATGCTGATGTTACCCAATCATCTCCAAGGCCTGCTCTCTACACTTACTTTGTTGAAATGCTACCTTCTTAATGTTTCACAGCGGGCAATCCGCTCCAGCATGAATTTCAGAGGGAATGATCAGATTCAAAACAAATTTTTTATTCTCATTCTTATGTGTGTGACAGAGACAATGAATATACATGTGTGGGAGGGTGGGGGTGGGTATGGGTGTGCATGGAGGAAGACGGTGAGCTTAGGTGCCTTTCATCGGACTCTGCCCCAGGGTCTCTCACTGACCTGGAACTTGAGCCAAGTAGGGAATTGTTGCTTTCTGATTTTGTGGGTATTTTCTGTCTTAGTGAATGTATTAGTCAGGGTTCTCTAGAGTCACAGAACGTCTGGAGAGTCTCTGTATAGTTAGAGATTTGTCGATGACTTATAGCTTGTAGTCCAACTCCCCAACAACAGTCAGCAGCAGCTGTGGATGGAAGTCCAAGGATCTAGCAGTTGCTCAGTCCCACAAGGCAAGCAGACGAGGAAGAGTGAAGTGAGAGTCTTCTTCCAATGTCCTTATGTAGGTCTCCAGCAGAGGGTGTGGCCCAGATTAAAGGCATGTGCCACCACACCTTTAATCCCAGATGACCTTGAATTTAGAAATCTCCTTGTCTTAATCTTCTGGAATTCATAGCCACTATGCTTTAAGATCTCCATGCCAAGATCCAGGTCAGAAACTTGTATCTCTGAGCCTCCAGATTAGGATCATAGGTGAGCCTTCCAATTCTGGATTGTAGTTCATTCCAGATATAGTCAAGTTGACAACCAGGAATAGCCACTACAACTATGTATTAAAAGTCACCAGAGAGCAAAAATAAAGCTCCAACTCAACGTTCTTCCCCTCCGCACACTCAGATTAAACACCGATGTCCTTTGGAGCTTGGGTTCCATAGCCAGGAAAAACTCAGAAATTCAGGCAAAAAAAAACAAAACAAAAACAAACAAACAAACAAAAAATTGATCTATAAAGTTAATCATTTAGCACTGAAAACATTTTAAGGAGATAATCTAAATATTCCATAGTGAGGGAGTACTTAGATAAACTGTGGCTCCTTTATATAAAACCCCATAGCCATTAATAATTACAATTTCTAGGACTTTTTAAAGAAACACACCCTAATGTTACTGTAAAAACCAAGATGTAGAATAGTATGTCGTCCTGTGGTATAATCTCAGTTATGTAAAGAGAGCAGGCGAGGCAGAGAAAAACAATTGCAGGGCATCTCCATCTTCTGCAAACTTCTACAGTGGATTTAAGTTCTTACCAGTGTCTGGGGTTAAAAACATAAGTCACTGGAACAGCATTTCTTATCTTTTAAGTTTCTTTTATATGTTAATCTCTCTCTCTCTCTCTCTCTCTCTCTCTCTCTCTGTGTGTGTGTGTGTGTGTGTGTGTGTGTGTGTGTGTGTGTTGGTTTGAATGAGGTATCTCCCACAGTCTAGTCTACAGCATTTAAACATTTGGTCCATACTTGGTGGTTCTGTTTAGGTGTAGGAGGGGTAGCCTTGCTGGAGGAAGGACGTTATTGGGGATGAGCTTTAAGAGTGTAACAACTTGAACCATTCCTAGTTTGCTCTCAGCTTCCTGATTGTAGTTAAAGATTCGAGTCCTCAGCTTCTGCTGCAGCAACCATATCTACCATGTGTAGCCTCACTACTCTGACATCATGAGTTTTAACCAACCTGGAACTGTAAGCCCAAAGAAACTCTTCTATGAGTTGCTTTGGTTATGGTGTCTTATCTCAGCAATAGAAAGGTAATTCAATGTGTCTGTATGGTGTGTGTGTGTGTGTGTGTGTGTGTGTGTGTGTGTGTGTGTGTGTGTGTGTTCCTGTGGTTGAATGTGGATATCTGAGTGCACATGTGGAAGTCAGAAGACAACCTTGTCCCCATCTTCCACTTGTTTGATACAGGATCTCTTACTGTTCACCACTGCACACGCTGTACTACCCAGCTTTCAGACGTTCAAAGATTCCATGGTCTCTGCCTCCCTTTGCTTTTGTTGAAACACTGCATGACATGAACTCAGGGCTTAGGTGACAAGTGCTTTATCCAGGGGGCCATCTCTTCAGCCTGAGGTTCTTTAGTTATGCGAATGTAACATCACAAGTCCTTAGCGGTCCTGGGATGTCACTGACCAGTAAAATACCCAAGTGCACGTGATAAAACAGAAAGTCTCCCATTGCTATTATCCTCACTCAGACAAGCTTTTTTTTTTTTTTTTTTTTTTTTGTGGCAGCCTGGGGATACATCTGAAAGAGCTCTTTTGGATATTAGGGGATGTTATCTCTACTGGTTTTCTTTAGGGAAGAACATAGGGAACTGGAGGGAAAGCTGAGTGGGAAGGGTCCAGTTCATCTGTTTGGTGAGAATCTGCAGCTGTATCTGCCGCTTGTCAGACATGATCCAGATGACTGAGTATTGGTCATCAAGTCGGAATGATGGGCACGTGGAGTTTCTCTCCTTGGGGTACTGATGACCTCACTGTCCACACATGTCCGCATAAGCATGCTTTCCCCGTTATTACACACTCCTAGTTTGTGGGGCTGGAGAGATGACTCGGCAGTTGAGAGCACTGGCTGCTCTTGGAAAGGACCAGAGTTCAGTTCCCAGTACCCACCCTGGGCAGTTCCCAACCACTTGTGACTCCAGCTCCAGGGAATCTAACATCTCCTTCAGGCTTCCTCATACATCCACACACATACATAAAAATAAACTAAAATTTAAAAAAGAAAGAGAAGAGAAAAGAAAAGGAAAGGAAGAGAAGAGAAGAGAAGAGAAGAGAAGAGAAGAGAAGAGAAGAGAAGAGAAGAGAAGAGAAGAGAAGAGAAGAGAAAAGAAAAGAAAAGAAAAGGGAAGGGAAGGGAAGGAAAAGCCAACCAGTTCCTAAGGCGGTGCACCATTTCTCACGCTCCGGGGAGGCAGAGTTGGCTCCCTCGGCGGCCTCTTTTTCATTCTGCTGTTGAAAGGGCCTAAGGCGCCAGGTTGGCTTGCACTTTGTTAACACTATGATCTTAGGCTAGTAAGCTTCCTGTGCTTTAGTTTTTATAAAATGACAACTGAAATACTTCCTACCTGGCGGGGACATTGTGAAGCTGCTGGTATTAGCTCAGGGCAGGGCACGAGGCATAGGGCGATCACCCCTTTGAGGAGAGCTAGTTACTGCTATTTCCTGGTGGGAGGGGTCTTGTATACTCCCAGCTCAGGGCCATCACGGTTATCAGCAGCCTTCTACTACTATTACTGGAGCCCTCTGATCCCCATCGGGAAGGGTGCTCCCTTGTGTACCCTTATCCCTTATTCCCTGACCCCGGACCCCTCAAAAGGAAGTTTCCAAATTCCTAATCATCCCAGCAATCTCTAAGCTCGGTCTCACGTTGTATCCCAAAAACTGCTGCAAGGCATCTTCCCAAGAAGCGTGCTTCAGCACCATTAAGACCGTAAGGACTTGCAATTAGCCCCTTAGCGCTGCCATAGCTCGTTCTCCTGGGAGCCAGGGCTCTCCGGGGCTGGCTGGGCAGCTCACTGTGGAGCCTGCAACGCAAACAAGCCTTGAAGGAGAAGGACCTCTCATGCCCCACTGCCGCCTGCGCCCAGCATCCTTGACGCACCACCTCCCAGCTCTGCACCCCGGCTTCCTCAAGGAGATCTTGAATATTTATCATGTATTAGGTGGAAAAAAAAAGAAGTGGGAACAGGGGGAAATTGTGTTATTGCATATGAAATTTGCCCGAAAAGTTTCCACTCTTCTACTAGTTGGAAAGTAGTTTTGATTTGAAATATGAAGCTTCTCTCCGACTTATTATCTCAGAGACAAGAACGGGAAATGATGCTCGGCGGGCTTCAGGTGGAGCCGCCGGAGGTGGTGGGCGGTTATGGGTACCAAGAATTGTCGGTAGAAATTGCCCCTTGTGCATCAAAATTGCAAATTGCTTTTTGCCTCTCCTGCTTGCTTTCCCCCACTGAATTTTGCCCATTACTAACAGGCAGGAGAGGGCAGAGAGGGGAGCCTCACAGAAGGCAGGAGGCAGCAGGGGCCCTGCATCATGGAGGATCTGGGCTAGCGCTGGAGTGAGCTGGGACTCTGGCAGCCTTGCCTCTATCCCGCATCAGCAGGAGGCCACAGAAGGTGGTACCCTCTATGGGCAGACGCTGGATGCTTTTCCGTGTCAGCTTCGAGACTCGGGAGAGCTGTGGATCCGCTCTCCAGAAATGCACACCCCCACACCAGCCTATGGATGCGATTTATAGAGCTCTTGAATTTAACCTATTTCCAGACAGAGAAAACTGTACCCTGACACTAGAAAACTGTCACAACAAGCCAGATGTGGTGGTGTACACATCCTGTAGTCCCAGCAACTGGGAGGCTTGCAAGATTAAGGCTAGCCTGAGCTACATAGTAGAAACAAGAGGTGGGATAATACCATAACAATCCCCATTTATCTAGAGAACAGCATGATGTGAACACGCATGGGGTACTTATCATGGCTCCTGTCACATAGCAAGTGCCATTTTGGTTATAATTCTCATGCCATGCTGAGGATGACCTTCAAACCCACCTCACCCCCTCAGTAAGGATGAGACACCTGAGTCTCAAAACCCTTACGTGGTAGTTAGAGTTTCTATTGCTGTGTCAAAAACACCATGATCAAAAAGCAAGTTGGGGAGGGGAAGGGTTTATTTGGCTTAAACATCTACATACCCTTTGCTGTTCATCACCAAAGGAAGTCAGGACAGGAACTCAAACAGGGCAGGAAGCTGGAGGCAGGAGCAGATGCAGGGGCCATATAGGGGTGCTGCTTATTGGTTTGATCCCCATGGCTTGCTCAGCCTGCTTTCTTATAAAACCCGGGACCACCAGCTAAGGGATGGCACTACCCACAGTGGGCTGGGCCCTTCCCCACTGATCACTAATTGAGAAAATGCCTTACAGCTGAATCTCATGGGGTCATTTCCTCAAGGGAGACTCCATTGTCTCTCATGACTGGATGTGACAAGTTGACACACAAAGCCAGCCATACACCTTAAGGTATTTATTACATGTTACCTAGTGGTGACAAAGTTGTAAGCTGGGTCCCTCTGACCCCAGGCTTGTTGGCTTCATATTCATGCTGAGGGTGGTTCTTGCTCATCCCCAGTGACAGACCCGGCTGTCATTCAAAGCTGAGCATCCTTCCAAGCCTGGGTTGATTTGATCCATAGAAACTCATGTCTTGATTTGATGCTCCCTCTCTCTCATTAGCCCATCCTCTTTAGAGACAAAGCATAATGCTCCTATTGTGCTCTAATGACCCCGCAGAGACTGGACACCAGCCATACAATTCTGGCTAGTCCGGCCCACTGCCTCTATGACGCGTCATGTAGCGTGAAGAGAACAGAGACAAGATCCAGACAGGGTACATGGGTGTTCCAACTGCTGTAACAAATGACCACAACCTGGACGATCCAACACTACAGACTTGTGTCCCTTCATGGTTCTGGGAGACAGAGAGCCAGGAGCAAGGTGACGTGAGGCCAATTTCTCTTGGAGGCTGTCTGAAAAGATCAGTTCCCCTATTTTTTCTGTCTTCTGGTAAATGGCACCCTTCCTTGGCCTGCGTGTGCATCACTCCATGTCTGCCTGTGTTCACACAACATTCTCCAACTCTCTCCTCTTCTTTTGATGACACTGGTTTCAGGGCCCTCTCCCAGGATGAACTGACCTGCAGATCCCCAATGACATCTGTAAAGACCTGTCTCCAAATCTGATCACATGCACCGATTCCCAGGGGCCATAGCATTTGGGGTTTGGTTTTTAGAGTAAGTTAAGCATCACTTCACCTACTACCCTAGGCTGGCTTTGTGATGGACCACTGGGTGCTAGTGAACAAGTCTCATGCTGCCATAGGATGGACTAATGGTGACCCACAGATATGTCTGATTTGGTCTAACAAAACTAATCCCAGGGGCCTTGTTAGGGCAGCCCGAGGAAACTAACACAAGAGGTCACCAGGAGCTAAGCTGCCATCTCTGTGCCAGACAAAGCTCAGGAGAAAGGTCATCTCATGAGACAAGACACATTTCAGATTCTAACAGCATGTGTTTAGGCACTCACTACTAATAATCTATGTATGCTGTGTGCTAATCTATACTGAAGATGTACTGCTCTGAAGGTATAGGGTTATGAACTTTCTATGTACCAAGAAGCTAGCATACACATGAAAATCAACAAAACTAAAGGGGGGATACGAAGAGGAAGGAACATGTGTTATGGGTCTGGAATATCCCCAGAACTTCATGTATTGAACGATTAGTCCCCAGGTCAACATTGCTTACAAGTGGGGCCATTAGGTAGTAATTTGATCCTGAGGGCTCTGACCCCATCGATCATTGATGAGTTCCTAGTTTGATGGGATCTTCAGAGGTGGGACCCAGTTGGAAGAAGCAGGTCACTAGAGTGTGACTCTGAAGTGTGTATATGTATATGTATATGCATTTGATTTGCTTATTTATTTTATGTATGTGACCAGAAGAGGGCATCAGATCCCATTACAGATGGTTGTGAGCCACCATGTGGTTGCTGGGATTGAAATCAGGACCTCTGGAAGAGCAGTCAGTGCTCTTAACTGCTGAACCATCTCTCCAGCCCAGAAGTGTATATATTTATCTCTGGCCTGTTCTATCTCTGCTTCCTGGACACTAGAAGAACAGCTTCCTCTGCCCTGTGTTCCATGTCTTACCTCAGGCTCAAAGTGATGGAGTCAGCTGATGTTGAAACCCCTAAAGCCATGAGCCAAAGCAAGCCTTTCTTCCTTTAAGTTGATTTCTCTCAAGTATTTTGTTGTAGCAAGGAAAAGCTGAGTAACAGACCAATAGTAGGAGAGTTTGCTTTTATTCTTTTGACAGTTGGAGTGGATAAAACAGAAATGTGAACAAATTACAGTCCTAATAATATGATTCACAAGGTATGATATATGTGTATATATGATATCATATATATATATATATATATATATGATGTATAGAAGTATCTTCTATATAAAACACAGAGAGAGGTCTGTATAGTAAGAACTCCTCTGACCATTTCCCTTTAAGTACCCACAGACCAAAAACGACCATACATAAAACTACAAACTAAACCTCAATAAATCTCCCTCTTTAATAAAAACAGTATAGGTCATAATTCACTGTACTGACTGGTTTTGTGTGTCAACTTGACACAGGCTGGAGTTAACACAGAGAAAGGAGCTTCAGTTGGGGAAGTGCCTCCATGAGATGCAGCTGTGGGGCATTTTCTCAATTAGTGATCAAGGAGGGAGGGCCCCTTGTGGGTGGTGCCAGCCCTGGGCTGGTAGTCTTAGGTTCTATAAGAGAGCAGGCTGAGCAAACCATGGGAAGCAAGCCAGTAAGTGACATCCCCCTCCATGGCCTCTGCATCAGCTCCTGCTTCCTGACCTGCTTGAGTTCCAGTCCTGACTTCCTTTGGTGATGAACAGCAATGTGGAAGTGTAAGCTGAATAAACCCTTTCCTCCCCAGCTTGCTTCTCTGTCATGATGTTTGTGCAGGAACAGAAACCCTGACTAAGTCAACAGTCCTCATTTTTTAAAATTTCAATCCATAGTCCCGGCTTGCTTTCCGGCATAGAGCTGAGCAGCGTCCATTTCCACCACCAACAAAGGTGAGCGGCTGGCTGGGTCGCTGTGCCCTGTCAATCACCAGGCATTACCACCTCTGAATTCTTTGCTAATTTGGCAGATAAGCCTGCTGCTTTGTCTTAATTTCTGTTTCTTTGGTTACTTGCGAAGTAGAACCTCTTTTCACATCTCTGTTGACGATGTGTGTCTCATCTTCTGTGAAACCTGTGATTTCCCCATTTGGTACTAAAAAGCCTTAGTGTTTATCTTGTGACTTGTGGGAGAGCCGCATCTCTGAGGTTTACCTTTCTGGCTGGGGCTGTTGTCCAGAGGTTTGTTCGCCTTTGCTTGGGTTGACGGAGCAGCACATCTGTGTTTAACCCTTCACGCTGCAGGTGCAGATATGCTTCTGTTGGCTAACAGGGTTAGCACCTGTGGCGTGTCCAGCGCCTGTGTGTAAATCACTTCCATTGTTGTTCAACAGAGCCACGAGGGATGCTCCAGCATTCCCATCTGTTATTTTTATCACGTAAAACTTTCAAACATACAGAAGGAAATAAATACTCTGAGTGTGAGATTCATTTCTAGATAGTGAAGGGGGCAGGGAGAGTTAGAGAGGGGCAGGGAGGGCACACGTGCTGTGACAGTGCCAGGACCTGGTGGAAGTTTTGGCTGGGGATAAGCTACCAGGGTCTCTCTTTATGTAAGGTGCTAAGGGCTGGTTAGCATGTTAGAGGACATCAGGGGGCAGCTGTTTCCTGGTCACTTCTTTGTTACAGACACCTTCTTGCACCCTTGAATCATCTCCTTGGAGTCCATCCATAGCCTTTCAGAGAACAAAAAACCATAATAATCCCATTGTACAGTTCAGGCCACTGAGACCCCAACACATAAACTGTTCAAGGTTACATGGATGCCAAATACAGGACCAGGGATTGAAATCAGGTCATCCTAACCCACGTCCTGTATTCACCCCACTGCCAGACTGCTTGGAGTCAGAAACTTAGAAGAAAGGGTGGGCCTGCCTCACCCAGAAATTTTGCTTAGCCAAACACACATGAGCAAGCTCAGATTAGAATTTAATGTGGTTTTAAAAAATAAGAAATGAAATACTCTTTATTTAGCTAAATTTATGAATCTGATAATATCCAGGTTTCCTCTTCATTTCCTCAGCCAGTACCCCAGCAATCATTTGGATCACCCACAGAGCCCACATTGACTGGAAGTTAAGAGCAAGCTGGCCTGGGGACAGGTTCCTGGAGTTGAGCAGAGGGCTCTGCAGTACGTTCTGGACATAACTCTATCAATAAGAAAGAGGGTGGTGGGGGCATAAAAGTAAAAGAGAAAAGAAAGACAAATTAGAAAGGCAAAGTAGAAAGAGCCAATACGATCAATACCACCAGGGTCACCTGACCAAACACACCCTTTTGGATGTTCTAGACAGTTTCTTGTTAGCATTTTAGTGTATCGGTCAGCTACTATTGTGATAATACTTTATAACAAGCATCCTTGAAATGACAGTGCCTGCAACATCCGCTTGTAGCTTCTATGCATGTCTCCGTGTTTCCAGGTCACCATCTGACCTCCTCCACCTTGGGTTCTCATTGTTACCTTCTCAAATGCAGAAGAAGTTCAGCTGGACTCCAGAGCTACATAGGCACACCATGTTCTGACGATCCTGAAAGTGTTTTCAAGATACCACAGCACTATGCGATGGTATAACATGCCCCTCAGCAGTACAGGGAGGCAGAGCTAGGACTGGGAACATACTTCCTATGCCCTGTTCCCTGGCTCACCCAGAAACTGTTGAAACTGGGAGAGTTACGATGGTAAGAGTCTTGAATCTCCTCTGTCCGCTCTGGTTTATCTTTTTTCCTATCTATCTATCTATCTATCTATCTATCTATCTATCTATCTATCTATCTATCTATCATCTATCTAGCTAGCTATCATCTAGCTAGCTAGCTAGCTATTTATCAATCTATTATCTATCTATCTATCTATCTATCTATCTATCTATCATCTATCTACCTACCTGTCTATCTTAGTGCAGTTCATGTACACCAAGATCTATCTATCTATCTATCTATCTATCTATCTATCTATCTATCTATCTATCTATCTATCTACCTACCTGTCTATCTTAGTGCAGTTCATGTACACCAAGACTTTTGTGTGGTGGTTGTACAACCTGAGGGAGTTGGTTCTCTCCTTCTACCATGTGATTTCCTGGGAATAAACTTAGTTAATCAGGTGTGGCAGAAGGTGTCTTTCTTTACCCATTGGGCCATTGAGCGAGCCCAGATTTATCTTTCAAAAAATCATTCCCAACATGGAGACCGTAAGTAAACTGACACACCATTTTCTGTGTCCATAAGCACAGGTGCACTTCCAGGTGTGGTTTGGGGGACGTGTGTAGGTAGGTGTTCAAGCCCCAGAAACCGTGTATACAAATGGGTGTGTCAATGCAGTTCCAACTTGCCACAAGTGTGGGGGTAGGGGGTGTCAGTGTATACTACTATGTGTAACTTGGGTATCTGCTTGTGTAGACAGACACACTTTTAAGAGTAGGTACACCCCCTTAAGGATGGCTAGGTTGGGTGTGCCTGGAGGTGTACAACCCCAATGGGATCACTTCCATCTGGCTCTGTTCTAGCCAGGACTCCAAATAGAAGACCCAGGGAGCCTCACTACCAGAAAAGTCTCTTTGCAGAGAGTTCCAAGTTCTGCAGAATTGTGGTGTGATCTTCCAGCCTCAGCTCCTTTCCCATCTGCTTTCCATTGTGGGTTGTGTACAGCACCCTAGCAAGATGCTGTGTACAGCCTTCCACGGCCCACAGGCGATCTGGTGCTGGAGGACAAGAAATGGGCTCTTCCAGATAAGCTGATGTCTGGCTGGCTTCTAGCTATGTCTCAGCCCTGCCCCTGCCCAGCCTGAGCCCAGATTTCAGAAAACAATGGTATAAAAGAGAACACTGAGGCCGGAGCTCCTGAGTTGGGAGCCAGGAGGAGGAAGAAGGGAGAACACGGTGGCCTTGGCTGGCATGCTGTCTCAAAGACTTTTGGTTTCTATGTCATTCCTGAGTTATAAACATCTTTATATATGGAGCTCAGAGATGTGCTGGCCTTTGAAGGAACAAATGATTCAACCAGGTAGTGAATCAGCATCACTTGCAGTTACAGGGACAGACAACACACTGCCTCCCGAAGCACCTGCTTCCCTTACATTCTGTGATGTTTCAAGTTCCCTGTAAATGTGGTAGGATCTAGGCTCACCTAGGAGATGGGTCTCTGGGCAAATCTGTGGATTTATCTTAATTACATTAATTGATACAAGGAAGACTCATCTTAACTGTGAGCCAGACTATTCCTTGTATAGGGGATCCTGAACTGTTTATGTAGGGACTGTGAGCCAGGCAGCAGCATGCATATATTCCTCCCTCTCTGTTTCTTGATTGTGGATTCGATGTGAGCATCTGCTTCAAGATTCTGCTGCTTTGGCTTCCCAGTCATGATGGACTGTCCCTTGAACTGTGAGCTGAAATTAGCCCTTTCTCTCTGACCTTGTCAGGGTTTTTTTGTTTGTTTGTTTTTTGTTGTTGTTGTTGTTTGTTTGTTTGTTTAATCACAGCATCAGGAAAAGAAATGAATACAGACACCTCCCATGAAGTAAGGTCAGTCAGCATTTCCTGAAACACTGTGCCCGGCACCTGCCCACATGAGCGTCTCCTTGGCTCCAGCACAGGTCGCAGACAGAGGGACTTTAACTGAGCCCCTCAAGTTCTGAGACACAAAGTTTAATCATCCCAGATACAGAGAAAGAGAGGGAGAGAAGGAGAAGAATTTCTGGATGCTCTCCTGGAGTATGACAGGATGGCAGATGAAGCCTCTCCTACTCAGGCCACCCCTGGATTGTCAGCCAGAAACAGTATCAAGTTCTCTGACAACACCAGAGAGAAGGGTATGTGTTATGACTCCGCCTATATCCTTGGCTAAAACATTGGTGGTGGGAGATCAGGAGAGATAAAACAAAAGTAGAAGGTCCACATGGAGAGGGGGGTCAGAGACGGGGTGCGGGTGACAGAAATAAAGAGAAATGTGCACAACGCAGAAAGAGATGGAGAAACAGATACAGAGGCAGAGAGTGAGCCTCAGAGGTGTGAGCTGTAGAGAGAGTCATTGAGCTGCTCCTAGGGACGGGGAGAGACGCTCACTGGTGTGGAGATCCCTGCAGAAGAAGGAAGAGGAAGAGAGACCTGGGAATCCAGAGATGATCAGGGATGACAAAGGGAGCACCTATGCTTCTACTGCTCTCCTGCCTAGCTCAGAAAAGAGAGGAGGGAGAGGAAGAGGAAGAAGAAAAGAAAGGGAGAAGAGAAGATGGTGGGAGGGAAGACAGGAGAACAGGAAAGGAGGGAGGAAGGAAGGAAGGAAGGAAAGAAGGAAGGAGAGAGAAGGAGGAAAGGAAGGAAGGAAGGAAGGAAGGGAGGGAGCGAGGGAGGAAGGAAGGAAGGAGAACAGGAAAGGAGGAAGTGGGGAGGAAAGAGGGGGAAGGGAAGGGATGGGAAGACTGGGAGCAAGCGCAGTGAAGCTGTTTCTGCAGTAACTACTGGGGAACATAAAGTCAAACCCTGGAGGCAGGCCGTTACAGAGGAAGGGAGACGTAACCAAACCAAAGATCCAGGTGCAATTACTTTTGGGATCCTCAGTGAGCCACCTGGTTCCCATGCCCTGCACCCTCCTCCAAATTTGATTGTGGGTTTTTCTGTGACCCACTGTAACCAGTAGCCAGTGGCAGATGCAGCATTGTGCCAGTTCTAAGCCTAAACCTGAGAGACCCAGGGTCTCCCATGGGCCTGTGATCTGGGGGTCATGTGAGCGCAGTGAGGTCACCATGCTGTTGGGAGAATGCTCCAGCAAACCACCGAGAGAGACCACATAAAGGGCAAGGCACTCAAGCCAAAGTTGCCAGCCATATGACCCAACTCGAGCTATGCCACAGCCCCCGGTGGGAACCTCCCAGAGCAAAGCTGAGCTCTGAGCTCAAGCCTTGACCCGACTGCAGAATCCTGAGAAAATAACAAATGGGACATCTCTTTACATGTATACATTTATTTTATTAGAGTGCCACGGTGCATGTGTGGGGGCCAGAGGACAACTGGAGGGAGTTGGTCTTCTTCCACTATGTAGGTTCCAGGAATTGACCTCACGTTATCAGGCTTGGCAGCAAGCACCTTGAACCATTGAGCCATCTCACTGGCCCCAAATAATCATATGTTAAATCATTCAGACCTGGGGTAGTTTGTAATACAGCAGTGGGTAGCTGGAACTGCAGGGTGATGTGTGGGCAGTAACACACAGGGCACGTTGTTGTTTCCTTTGGCTGATGGACTGTGGAGAAGGCTCAGAGAACCTTCCCCCTTCCCTGTCCTTCTGCCCCCTCTCCCCTCTGACAAATTTCAAACAGCTACACTGATGACAACCAGAAGGAGGTCATTCACCTGCCTGCTTGCCCGTTGGAAGATGGTGGCAGCATTGTGCACCCACTGTAGCTGACTGAGGGTAAGAGAGTCACAGCAATGGCTTTTATTGTCACTTCCATGTGCCTATCCATCCCACTCCACAGCTGAGAAGACTTAGTCACAGAGATGTGAAAAGACACCCTGAGGTCTCATAGCCCAGATCTGAGCCTAGAGTTCACTTTAGAACTCATCGTAGTCAGCCGGGAGTGGTGGAGCGTGCCCATGATCCCAGCACCAAGGATTGTGAGTTTGAGACCAGCCTGGGCTACATACCATAGTGAAACCCTGTGTAAATAAATACATAAAAATAAAAACAACAGGGAACAACTAAACAACATCTATAAGGGTCCAATTGAATGAATCAGAGTAAAGAAGCCCCGATCCAGAACCTCGCATTTAGAATCTCCTCCTTATCCCAATGTCTGAGCATTTGTTCATTAGACCTTCCTGGGGGGGGCGGTGAGGGGGGCCGATGCTCACCCTCTCCAGAGTGAGCTCTCTCTCTCTAAGTCTTCCTATTCAGGCCAGGCTAGCAGGCCCCTGCCCTACTCTGGGCCCCTGCAGTTAGTTGCCTGGCAAGGCAGCAGCTTGCACTCCAGCCCTGTTTCCAGCCCCCCCGGGAATCGCTTGACTCTGAAATTGGTTCCGGGAACACTTTTGCTCCCACCATTAGCCTGTCTTCCTTGACACCCCCTCCCCCAACACTTTTTTTTTTTAATACTAAACTTTCTCTGAATTCACCTGATTTTTCCCATCTCCTTTACATTCTTTATGGCAATGGAGAAATAATCACCGCTTCTCCGGCAGGGTGATGGGAGTGTGCAGTATTAACTGTAAATCAGGCAGAAATTGGTGGAAGGGGAAGGGTTTGATGAGGTGCAGAGACATTATATCATTTTAAAGCACTTTCCTGGTCTCCAGTAATCCCCATGTAAATGAAAAGGAGGCGACGTGCCTCTCTCTCAGAGGCTGCCCTGAAGAATGCAGGGAAAATGCTGGGAGGCAGAGGAAGATGAGCTGGGGCCGGGCTGGGCCGGGGCGGGCGGGGGGCGGAGCTGGGGCTGGGCCGGGGCCGGGCTGGGAGGCAGGGATGCCCCAGGCTGGACCCCAACCCTTCCAACCAGGACTTGCCCCACAACGACTTGAATCCTTCTGGTTCTACTGGGACATGTAGGAAAGTGTAGACCCTGAGCTATGGAGGTAGGGAAGGCAGCGGTGCTCACCAACAGAGGGCATAGCAGCCTCAGACCAGGCAGGCTCTAAAGCGCAGGGCTGTTTGCCCCGAGTAATAGGTCCATTACCATAAGGACCAGAGGGCATTATAGAACACGGAGGTGGGTGGGGGTCGTGGGGCAGGTTGCTAACACCCTGCACTGCACGGAACACTCCACCGAACAAAGAGCTACCTCTCCTAAGTGCCACGGGCTCCCCCTCCATGCAGCCTGACAAAGGGGCCGATCCTCCTGAAGAGCAGCCGTCTGTCTAGCCCCCGCCCAGCGTGAGTCATTTTCAGAGGAAGAGAGTCAAGACCTGCCTCTCTCCCTGGCCTCCTGGCTCCCTTTGAACTTCAGTCAATTTATCCCCAGCTTACTGACAACTTACGTCACTGAATTCAGCTGCTTGATTTCATCAGTTCTAAGCGTCCCAGGTTGTGAGGGGGAAGTGCTGTGCTTTTTGACCACTTAGAGGGTTGTTTTTTTTTTAACTTTATTGACTCATTGAAAATGTTCTTTACTATTTACTTGATCGTTCTCCTTCATGGAATACAGTGGATGATAAATTAGCCACAGAATCCCTCACTTTCCTGTTCAGGGCCCAACTCTTCTATATCACTTTGTCCCTTAGGCCCCAAAGTGTCCACATTTTTCTATTCAGTGCCCTCTGAGACACCAAGAGAGGACTCTGCCAGCATCTTGGGGGAGGGGGGGCTTCCTTTCTGAACTCTGGGTAGCTATATTCTCTGTGTGCAGTGGTGGCTCTTCCTTAAGCATTGTTTCAGTTAGGGTTAATATAGCTGTGATGAAACACCATGACCAAAAGCAACTTGGGAAGAAAGGATTCATTTGGCTCACACTTCCACATCACAGTTCATCATTGAAGGAAGTCAGGACAGGAACTCAACTAGGGCAGGCACCTGGAGTCAGGAGCTGATGCAGAGACCATGGAGGGGTGCTGCTTACTGGCTTGTTCAGCCTAGGGATGACACCACCCGCCATGGGCTGGGACCTCCCCCATTAATCACTAATTAAGAAAATGCCTTGTGGAGGCTCATGCCTCTTTGCAGATGCCACTGTTGCTTTTCTCCACTTGCTGCAGCCGTGGTCAACCCCACCGTGTTCTTTGACATCACAGCTGATGACGATGATGAGCCCTTGGGCCGTGTCTCCATCGAGCTGTTTGCAGACAAAGTTCCAAAGGCAGCAGAAAACTTTCGTGCTCTGAGCACTGGAGAGAAAGGATTTGGCTATAAGGGTTCCTCCTTTCACAGAATGATTTCAGGATTTGTGTAGCAGGCTGGTGACTTCTCATGCCATAATGGCACTGGTGGCAGGTCCATCTACGGAGAGAAATTTGAGGATGAGGACTTCATCCTGAAATATACAGGTCCTGGCATCTTGTCCATGGCAAATGCTGGACCAAACGCAAACAGTTTCCAGTGTTTTTATCTGCACTGCCAAGACTGAATGGCTTGATGACAAGCGTGTGGTCTTTGGGAAGGTGAGAGAAGGCATGGGCATTGTGGAAGCCATGGAGAGTTTTGAGTCCAGGAATGGCAAGACCAGCAAGAAGATCACCATTTCTGACTTCGGACAACTCTAATTTCTTTTGACTTGCAGGCATTTTACCCATCAAACCATTCCTTCTGTAGCTCAGGAGAGCACCCCCACCCCATCTGCTCGAAATACCCTGTAATCTATGCTCTCACTGAAGTTTTTTGGGTTCCATATTTTCCTCATTCCCCTTCAAGTCAAGCTGGACTGCAAAGTTAAGTTTATGATTATGAATAAAAACTAAGAAAAAAAAAGAAAATGCCTTACAGCTGAACCTTATGGAGGCATTTTCTCAATTGGGGTTCCCTCCTTTCAGATAACTCTAGCTTGTGTCAAGTTGACATAAAACTAGCCAGCACAGACATCAACAGGCAGTTTGCAGACAGTAAACAAGACTTATTTCCTTGCTCAAATAGCCACAGAATATTTTATTGATAAACCACAGAGGGGCTGGCTGCTGTGTGTGGTCAGACCTTCCAGAACAGCTATGTCAAACAAAGCCACAGTCACTGAGGCATCACCACCACTGTCTGGTAGCAGCAATCACAAGGCATTAAACAGCATTCAGTATAGAACCTAGAATTTGGGAAACATATATGGCCTAGGAGATGGTCCCATGGGCAAAGGGGCTTGCCATCTAAACCTGACAACCTGAGTTCAATCCCCAGAACCCACATAAAAAGCTGGATAGAGTGGTACACACCTGCAGCTCCAGCACTCCTATTATGAGACAAGGGAATCACCAGGACGCTTTTGGGCCAGCTAGCCTGGAGCACACAGAAGAGACCTTGTCTCAACTAGATGGAAAGCAAGAACAGACTTCCAAAAGTTGTCCTTTAATGGCCCTGCACATTCCATGGCGTGAATGAATACACACACACACACACACACACACACACACACACACACACAGAGAGAGAGAGAGAGAGAGAGAGAGAGAGAGAGAGAGAGAACTCAAGAATCAGTTAATGGGCATGAGCATATGCCCAGAGTCCTGAGATGCCTGCCTCAGTGGGGGATGTGTGTGTGTGTGTGTGTGTGTGTGTGTGTGTTATAGACTTGACAGAGTTTGCAAGCAAAAAACATAAGATAGACACACAGATTAGTCTGAAGTCAGATCAAAATCAAATAATTTTTAGTATAAGTATGTTCTTATACCCCATGGAACTACTTTTATGAAAGAGAGGACAGAAGCAGAGAGGCAGAGTCAAATTGATGAGGGCCCTGTAGTTCACAGACATTCTTACTCTGGGGGTCTAATGCAAAGTTAGTATACACAGTGGCCAACTTGCCTGACCCAAGCTTAGATGCCTGCTTGGCTGTGGCTGCCCATCATCTCTCCCTGTGTGGGAATGAGCTCAGAGCACAGTCGTGGTGGACTAAGGTACCCTGGTACGATGTTTAGAACTATCCCAGAATCATCATCAGTTCGCTTCACTGATTACTGCATGTAGCTATGAGATGCGACTTGGATAACAGGCAAGAATATGACCAGGCATGGTTCTGGAGGTCACAGCCCCTTACCTGCTTATCACTGGTCTGGAGACTTCTAACAGAGATACTCAGCTCCAAAGCAATGACTACCTGGGGAGTTTGGAACTCAGGAAGGTATCCCGGTCCAGTAGACCGAGGTTTCCAGGAAGAGGGGATATGTACAAAGCAGCAGAAATAAGAAGGAGAGAAACAAAGCATTCAGGACGATGAGATGCCCTGTGGGGTGTGGGGGATGCAGAGGGAACTAGGGTGGACTCCTGTCTCTGGAACTTCATAACTATGTGACCTATGAGGCACATCGTGCCATTCTCAAGCTCAGTTTCTTGAATATCAGATAGCTAAGTACTTAGCTTCTGAACTCTCAGGGCACTAAGCTGTGCAGCTTTAAAGCAGTTTGGGCTATGACTGCTGGCATGTACCTATAACTCCAGCACTTGGGAAGCTGAGGCAGGGGGATTGAGTTCAAGGCCAGTTATAATACATAGCAAGACTAGGTCTCCTCAAAACAAAAACAAAGAAACAAGCAAAAAAAAAAAAAGTTCTGAAGGCATAGAGATTAACAAAGGATCTAGGAGTTTGGCACATAGACAACCAGGTATGTGTTTAATGTTACAATAGCAATAGCTGATAGAGGTACCCAGGAAGTACTCTGCACTTACTAAATTAATGTTAAGGGACTGGGAAGCTAGCATGAGGATCTGAGTTGGATTCCCCAGAGCCCATGGGGGAAATGCCAGGCATGTGGTATACACTTGGAATTCCAGAAGTCAAGAGGCAGAGAGAGTGGGATCCCTGGGGCTCATGGGGGTGGCCAGTGTAGACTATTTGGGTGAATTCTCAGCTACTGAGAGACCATGTCCAAAAAAACGTTTTTTTTTTTTTAAATTTAGGTGGTGCAGGAGGAGCAAGACCTGAGGTTGTCCTCTAGCCTTAACACACATGTTTATATACATACAAAAATCATGTTAGCTCCTGCTGTATTTTATATGACAGGTTTGGGACTAAGCCACTACCTGCATTATGTTACTAGCACCTTACACATGTCTTCAAGACCAGTACTTATTGTTCCCATTTCACAATACTGATACTCCATCCATTGATTACATTTGTCCCATGTCCCTTTGACACTGGTGGCCGAGCTAGGACTACTCAGTTGCCATGAATCTCTCTGTCACCGGCACTCTTAGAATGCTGGAGAAATCCTCATGTCTGGCACATCTTGCAGATTTCCCTGGAGCAAGACTTTTGTCCCTGAGCATGTTGTATGCATTGGCACACATGTGCGCGCGCACACACACACACACACACACACACACAGCTGGAATCAAAATTCCACACACATCCTAATCCCTGCACATAATATTTTAAATGACAAACCAGCCAATTAGGAAACCCCTAACCAAAATCGAAGCCTTATGCAAACAGTTTGTGGTCAACATCCGCACAGGGCCAGCTGCTCTCAGCTCAGGGAGCCAAGGCTCTATAGGAAGGTCTCTGAACTGGGGTCCCTGGGGAAGGCAGCCTAAGGGACTAGAGGCAGGCGCCTGATTTCTCTGCCAAGAGCCTGCAATTACAGCCATTCTCCCTGCACCGTGGACTCCTGGGGAGGAGTCATCTGTCGCTCGCACTCTTAAACTGATTAGGAAAACTCTTTCTTCGTTCCAGAGTCTTCCCTGTATCTCAGCAGTGTGTCTATAGTTGCTGCCCAGGCCTCCAAATCAACATGGGTCTTAACTATTCCAAAACCGTCCTGGATGTCCTTGGCATGTTGGAGGCTTTCCTTCTGCCTGGCTCCCTCTTGACAGACTTCACTGCATGTTACCCCAGAAATAGCTATGTCCACTCCCCGCACTGCACCCTTCACCCAGTTCTGAAAACAGTTCTGGCTCATTTCTCCAGCCTCATTCTGGAGTTGTGTGGCTCCTCTGGAGGTTGGGTTGACCTAAGAAGAGCAGCCAGTGTCTGGCCTGCTGTGAGATGGCGGCCTGCCTCATACTGCACTTGCTTCGAGGGTGTGATGGTTTCTCCATTGAGTTTGACTTCAGGACACCCAAGGGTGTTCATCTACATTGTTTTCCTAGAGTTCCTAGAATACTCTCCTCCTCCCCTTCCTCTTCCTCTTCCTTTACCTTCCTTTCTGTCTCTCTTTCTCCACAGCATACACTCATTCTCGAACTCCTCCATCCATGGATCTGTCTAGGTTCAGATGATATAGAGCGCATTCACATGGGCCATGATGGCCCACGATTGAGCCCCTTGGCTCACATTTCCTCCCTGGCACATTTTGGGTTTCTCACTAAAAGCACATGGCTGCCAGGAGCATGCACAGTCTATAGCCAAGGCTGGGTGTCTTAGTTAGGGTCTCATTGCTGTGAAGAGATACCATAACCAAGGCAACTTTTATAAAGGACAACATTTAATTGGGGCTGGTGTATAGTTTCAGTCCATTATCATCATGGCAGGAAGCATGGCAGCGTCCGACAGACATGGTGCTGGAGGTACTGGAGAAGGAGCTGAGAGCTCTACGTCTTGATCCAAAGGCAGGCAGAAGGACACTTTCTTCTACATGCAGCCGGGGCTGGAGGGGGGAGACTCTCTTCTGCCCTAGTCAGAACTTGAGCACTAGGAGACCTCAAATCCCGCCTATTCAGTAACACACATCCTCCAATAAGGCCACACCTCTCCTAAAAGGCCACACCTCCTAACAGTGCCACTTCCCATTGGCCAAGCATATTCAAAGCACCACACTGGGTGTAACAGAAATAAGTTGAAAGAGTGGAGAAGCATCTTTGAATCTCAATTCCAAACTGAGAGTCAGTCACTACTGCCCGTGCTCCATGGCCAAAGCGAGTTATCTCATCTAGCTTATCCCAGTGGGGCAGAGAACTAGAAGTCACCTGTGAGAGCTGCAGGAACTGCAGAGTCACAGACACCAATCCAGGGAGGGAGTGGAGAGCTGAACTGCAGGACTCTTTGGAATGCCTTGTTATTCCAGTATTATTCAGGGAAACCTTGTACACATGAGACAAGGTAGAGGGCTCCATGCTGAGGCTGGACATCAGGGATGTCAAGTGTGCAGACATTTCCAGTGCTATCTGTCTGGGGAAAGGTGGCAGGCTTTCCTCCAGGGGACACATGTATTAGCTCATTGTGACCCCGTGACCTCCCTGAAATTGCTAACACAACCATCCTGGGAGAAAACGGAACAATTTGTACATCAGGATTTGAGGATCAGAGTGACTAGTTCTCTCTCTCCAAGGATTTTGCTTCATCTTAAAGAGACCAGCGTCAGGCAAAGAAGGGCCTTTGCCTCCCATTTCAGTGCTGTGACCAACTGGATGACCCCCATGATCTCTTGGCTTCTCCTCTCTCAATTATCAAATCCCGACTCCTTAACTCCCAACCATGACCTCGCCTCTGCTCTGTCACAGGCTTCTTAAACATTTCTACTTTAGAGCAATAGTACTGTTCCAGAGAAAACGAGTTAGGATTAGAGCTAGGGGCAGGAAAGAAAGCTGGACCCTGGGCAAGGCCAGGCCAGGCAGATGGGAAGCTGTCTGGGATTCGGTGTCCAACTAGCACCCTCTACACTTGGAGCTATGACTACCAAGCAGCCGGACAGGGGAAGGCCGACCGGTCAGCTGGTGAATGAGCCCTAATGGCATGTCAGACACACCAGGCCCCACAGGCACCCTTCCCACCCCACTCCCCAGCCAAACTGTCAGAGGCCACCACAGAGAGTCAAGGCTGGGAAGACACCTAATTGGTCCAGCCTGCCTAGCACTCCCTACATTGCATTCTGGTGCCCTGCCCTTATCACACAGCTTCCTGATTGTCCCCTCCCCCCCATCATGCAGCTTCCTTTTTTTGTTTTTATTTTTGTTTTGTTTTTTCATTTCAAGGGCTTTCGGGGAAAGACTGCCCATATTCGTGAACAGTTTTCTGGGAACGTCCAGGTGGGAGAGAACTTGTGTTAAAAGAAGCGCTGGGCACAGAGATTTTGGGCACGTATTTCATGACGGCCCCAGTTGTCCTGACTGTGGGGACAACCCTCCTACACACCCCTTCGCACTCCTTCTTCTCTGTATTTTTAGACCAGAGTTTCCGAGCCAGCTGGGAGCTAACGGAATGCTTCCTGTTGCCTCTTGCCTCTTGCCTGGCAGCCTTGGCTGTTCATTTAGGATGAAAAGAAAAACTAGCTACTTAATTACCCTCCACACTTGGAGGGAGAAACCACTCTTCCTCTGGAGGAGGCAAAGGTGGGCTTGACCGTGTGGGCGGGGACAAATACATAGGCATCAGGTGCCCCCGTGTCCCACGGGCTCTCCGTGTAGGTGGGAGAAGTGAAGAAGTAGGGGTAGACGGTGGCAGTGTGCTGAGCAGGTAAGCAGGGGTGATGTTCAGTATACAGATCTAACCAAATAGGTTTCCCACCCAGGCTTCCCTCCTCACCACCCACCCTCCTATGAGCCAGACAGCATTTTGTTTATGGTCTTTGGGGGCTTGCTTGGGCCAGGCAAAACTAGAAATAGCTCCCAGATTTCCCCGTTTCTGTGTTGCAAGAGCCTGAGCGAGCCTTTAGGGAAGCCGTGTTCTCTGGTCTTGACAAGGGTCTTGGCTGACAGAACTCCTAGCCCACTCCTTGGAGGTTGGCAGAGAAACCCTACTTCCGCCTTGCTAAGGGCGAGGAAACAGAAAGGCAGAAGATGGCAGGGCAGACTCATTTTTATCAGCCCCCCTGAAGGAAGATGCTAAAGCAAATGGAACCAAGAACAAGCCATGAGATGTCCCCATGTCCAGTGTGACCCAGAAGTAACAGGAAGGCAGCAAGCATATGGGAAGTCCCAGTAGAGGTGTTCTGGATGCTGGTGACTGGAGGGAGGATACAGTGCCCCATCTCTCTCCTCACGCTTGGGTCTGCGGAGGGATGCAGAATCAGAACCATCCCTGGTGGGTAGAGCTCCCTAAAGAACGAAGTAGATGTCTACCCCTCAAGCTCTAGGAGACAAGGGTTCAGAAGCAAAAAACTCAATTCTGGGATAAAAAGAAAACCAGTAATTTCAGGTAACGTGCCTCACGCATTGTCCCCTGTGGCCTTAAGATATTTCACACACCCCTCCCAGACCTTCCTTAGCCATCCTGTCTAAAAGAGCCGTGGCCCTCCACTCGGCTTCCATCCTTTCTTCATAGTGTTCACCACTGCCTGACAGCGGGCGGAACAGTCTTTGTGTTTAGTCTTTGCCCCAGGAGGCTGCTTTGTCCACGGTTGGACCTATGCCTAATGGGAAACCAGGCAGTTGCAATCCTGGGCTGTTGAACGCCTGAACTCATTGAGTGCTCAGTGGCGACATCTGCTGGCAAGTAGAATATTGCCATTCATCTCTATTGAACATCCTAAGCCAGAAGGAAGGTAAAGACTCTTTATAAGTATTGTTAAGTGATAGGATTTGGAAGCTCCAGGCATAGTGGGAGAATATTTTCTTTTGGACAGAAGGTATAGACTGGGGATGATGTAGACTACGACAGAAAGTGGAACAAGAAATTTAATAAAGGGAAGAGAGACTTGACTCCCAAGCCTCATACTTTGCTTGGCAATCACCCTTATTTTTTAAGATTTTATTTCATTTTAGATCATACACATGCATGGGTGTCTTTGAGGGTTTCTGTACATGAGTGCAGGTGCCTTCAGAAGCAGAGGTGTCAGATCCCCTGGAGCTGAAGTTACAGGAGGTTTTGAGCTTCCCAGCGTGGGTGCCGGGAACTGAACTCGGGTCCTATGCAAGAGCGGCAAGCTCTTAACCACTGTGCCATCTCCCAGGCCCCACTCACTCTTCTTAAATTTAATCTCCCTACTCTCTTTTCATTTCAGATCATCTCCCTTCCAAAAGTTCTCAATGTGAATACTGGTTGGGACAGAGAAAAGGGGACTGCAAGAAACGCCGAGGCTCCACTCCAACAGTGCTTAGGATGGAGTTAAGGAGGGGAGGATGGTGTGTCTCGAGTCTCTCCATCTGAAGAGTTTACTGACTCTGAGGTTTGTATTCCCTTACCAGTTCTACTTATGAACAGTAGTTCATAAGCACCACAGTTTCCGTGAGGAAACCAATAAGAGAAGGAAACTGAGCCCAATGAAGGGAGCATCCCACAAAGGCTCCCTCCCGACAGGACCAAGATTCACACCCAAGTCTCCCTTTGATCTTCCTCTGCTGGGGGTTTTGTTCAGCAGTCTTAGCCAGAGGATAGAAATTTCCTCTGTAGACCGGAGACATGCGGCTTGGAAATAAACAGTAGACCAGAGAAGAATCTCATAACCTAGGATTCTGAGAACCTAATGATGGAGAATATAGTTCCCAGCGTGGCGCGCGCGCGCGCGCACACACACACACACACACACACATCCCAACACAAGTACCACCACAGTTACCATCAGAATTAATCCATTTCCTGCTGCCGGGGGGGGTACTTTATAAAGAAAAGGGGTCTATTTAGCTAATATTTTAGACACTGCATATCCGAGATTGGACAGCCTCATCTGTTTGACTTCCAGTGAGGACCCTTTTGGTGGTTTCACGACATGAAGGAATTGAGAAGGGAAGCAGGCACTTGCAGAGAAGCCCACATACATGGGGTGTCTTTGCTCTTCTTATAAACCCCATTTTCACAGGAACCAACTCCATGAGACCAGCATTAATCCCTTCTGAGGCAATGTGCCCAGTGGCTTAATTACCTTGAGGCCTCATCTCTTATAGGTTCCACCAGACACTCTGAAGACAAGGTTCCAGCCCATGACCCAGGGGTGAGGGATATACTCCCACTCCTTTGTAGATGGTTATCTACAAAGCTAAGCACCTTATTAGGGTGGTTACCACTTTGTGCTTAGAACTTTGATGTTCTCCAGTAGGACTCAGAAATCCAAGACCTCCCGATCAGGTTGCCCACATCCCGGTCTTTTTAACACGAAAGCTCTGACTGCACCCCTGGGAGTGTTTGCCCCAATTCATTATCAAATTGCTTGCAATTATCAAACTGTGCTCCCTTGAGTTGACCTTTAGCTGGGGAACAGCTATATTTAGAGAGACACCAGCCCTTTGTAATTACCCCCACTCCGATTACTTAAAGGTCAGCTGCAGATGTGACAGTTTGATCCGTGGTAAGGGCTGTTTCCAGGATCTCCAGATAATTATTCAAACCAGACAATAATTAGCAAATATTTTCTACAAATGAATCCATCCCCGTTGCTCGGCACCAGAAGGGAACCCAAAGTCTCACTGGGCAACACACTCGATTATGACAACAGTCATCATTTCAGACTCTATCAAGAACATCGTAATTAATCTGGCTTCACGCCAATGTACAACAGGGAGGACTCCTACTTTCTGGATGAGGAAACCGAAGCTCTGAGAGGCTCAGTAGAGTTGCCTAGCGTCTTTGGCCACACCCCGACTCGGTTCAGAAGAGCTGCCCCTGTCTTTGGCCACACCCCCTGACTCCACGGCTTTTCCTCTTTGCTATGAAACCACTGCAAGTATTTATTGAGTGTCTGCAAGTGTTCTGCAAGTATTTATTGAGTGTCTACTACATGCCTGGACTTGTAATCAACTGCAGACAGAAAGGCAGTGCCTAGCCATGTTCTTGGTTGTTCAGATGCTCTGGGAGAAGGAGTGGGAGACACACGGGTCTCACGTGACACATGTAAAGGAACTTCTCACGTGACTCCCCAGCCAGAACTTAGGATATCAGAAGTTAGGATACAGTGGAGGAAGACTCTAGATAGGGAAGGAAAAAGTACGTCAAGCATGGTCTGCCAGTGTTCTCAGCACAATTTGGGTGACTAAGGAATGAATGGCACATGCCACCTGCTCCCCTGGGAAAGAGGCACTGAAGAGGCTAAAGGTGACACGGAGCAGGAGAGCATCATGGCAGGGAGGGCCACTGAACTCTACTTCCATGGGGCCTAGCAGCCCCATTTCTATCTACTTTACACGCAGATCTTTCATTCAATAAAGAAGCCCACAGTTTGGTTTTTTTTTTAAAAAAAAAATACAGAAATCATCAGTTCATAAATCTTTTCAGGTTTGAGGTAAGTATAAAGCATCTTGTGTCTTGACTTTACAATTTCTCATTAGTGAACAAAATGAAGTCATCGATAATAGCTTTTTAAAAAAAAATTTCCTCTCTACTGACTGGCCAGCCATCAGATTCTAACCAGAGGAAATGATTGCTTAAATACTAATGTTAATATCAATGATTAATAGCTTTCTAGAGCTTCCTGGGTGCTAGAGACTCTTCAGAGAAACTGGTGTCTGTGAAGTCCCCACAATCCCGTGAGTAGGCGCTTTGCAGGTCACCTCATTGAGGCTCCGGCTTTTCTTAGAGGCAGTTCACAAAAAGCCACTCACTTAGGGTGAGTGCGGAACCACGCAAGAGGGGGCACAGATCCTAGATGGTTCAACTCCAGCGGGGATCCACTGGTGAATGCGAATGGCGGGCCTCAGGAATGAATCAGGAAATGCTAAGCCCCCTTCTAATGCAGAGAGAGAGGGAGGGGGAGAGAGAGAGAGGCAATTTTAATAAACTCTTAAGATAAACTCCTCTATAAAGACATTATGTAACTCTTTAGGGAAGATATTTCTCCAACATTTCAGAAGCACTCATTTATCTACAGACAATATTTATTTTTTCACTTATTGTATCAATCTCTATTATTCTATTCATTAGCGTGAGTCCCTGAAGACCCACCCTGGCTGCTTGCCTTCCGAGAGCTGGTGTTCTGTTCAGCTCACAGCCTCCCAGTGTCAGGCACCAGGCTGGGATTTGAGGATTCGGGAGGGTACGGAAGGCAAGAAATGCAGGTTCCAGATGAAAACAGCTCAATATCACAGCAACTGGCCCTGTATAGATTTATGTGTATGTGTGCATGCGTATGCATGTACATGTGTGCCCTTGTGTGTGTATGTCTGTACACACATGTGCCTGCGGAGTGGAAAACAATCTACATCGGGTGGCTTCTTCATTACTCTTCAACCTATTTAATAATTCTTTTTTTGAGATAGCCTCTCCCACTGAGCTTGGTACTGATTCATTCAGCTAGACTGGCTGGCTTGGAGATCTCCACGGAGCCACCTGAGTCTGCCTCCCCAGTGCTATGATCGCAGTCGTGCACTGTCACTCCTGGCTTCTTCCATGGCTCCTGGAGACTCAAACTCAGGTCCCTGTGCTTTGGGGACAGGCACTTCAACTGACTGAGCCATCTCTCCAGCTCTACGCTTTACTTTTAATGTATTAAAATGAAATGAAATTCATAGTTTACTTCTGTCACAGGAGCCACGTTTTGACATGCTCTGCCTATGGTCAGAGCCATGTCCTGAACAAGACAGTGAAAACGCAGGATCGCTCTGTTGCCGTAAAGACCTCGACAGGAAGGTGCTTGGAGAGGAGGCGATGTCCTTTCCCCGGGAAGGAGATAAGGCTGCAAGAACCACAAGCCAGCCAGGACTGGAAATGGTGGCTACCTTTTTAAATACTTCTGGGGTTTTGATGAATTCATATCGACTCAACCCAGATTAGTCTGAATGAGTGAGGAGGGACAGTTTTTACATTTATATGGACAGAGAGAATTTGATTTTAAAAAAGAAAGAAAGATTTCTCACGGGGCTCATACCGTCTGGGTATAGGCAGATGGTGACAAGCAAAGTTCCTGCTTCCCTGAACGCAAGGGCACACGGATATGCACACATGCACACACTCTTGGAAATACCAGCTCGCTTAGATATGCTCACAAAACAAGGGCATATTCATCCAGCAACATACTTGGCCACATGTGTCTTATACACATGTGATCATAATGCAACTCTTGCTCATGTGTGTGTGTGCGCACACACACACACACACACACACACACACACACACACACACACGCACACAGACATCCTGCTTCTCTCCCGGATTGTCACACATGATTGAGCCGCCTGCAGTTAAGTTCTGTGGCTTCTTGCTATCCTGATATAATATAGAAACAGATGGGCCAATTTTTCTTACATTTCCGAGATTCAAGATAAATGTTTGAGTGCTTGGCAGTAACCCTGTCCTCGGAATCCATCCATTCACTCACCGCTTAGCACACATTGATGGAGGGCCTCGGTGGTGGCAGAATCACGGAGCAGGGGCAGCAAAAGCCACAAAATGCTACCACAGGCATCAAACTCAAGAGGAGGTAGCTGTTTCACACAGGGTGGTCCCTAGCTTGGGACTAAAACAGGGGCAATGATCTCAGCACCCACCATGCCTCTGCATAGGAAACGGAGCCATAGGGAATCAGGGAGGAGAAGGGCTAATGTTTTTAGATCCAACTGGTAAGCTGAGAAGTCTGGAGCTAGACACTCTCTCAGTCTGTTTTCTTGCTGCTTTGATTAAAAAAATAATTCTGACAAAGGGTTAGAGAGATGACTCATTGATTAAGTGTACTTGTTGCTCTTGCAGAGGGCTGGAGTGTGGCGGCCAGCACTCGTGCTGGGTATCTCCCAGTCACATGTAACTCCAGCTCCAGGTATATCTGACCCCTCTTCTGGCCTTCTCAGACACTTGAATGCACATGTTCCTACCCACTACCATACACGTGCACGCTGATAATAAAATCTTGGTAAAGAGATATTCTTGCAAAAGCAACTTAAGGGAGAAAGGCTCTCTCATTTGGGATCACAGTTTAAGGGTACAGACCATCATAGGAGAGAAGTCAAGGCAACAGGGGCTTGAAGCAGCTGGTCAGACCACATCCACAATCAGAAGCTGCACGCTGGGTGCATGTGCCTCTCAGCATCCTTCGTCTGCCTATACAGCCAGGGATTGATGCCACCCATAGTGGACAGATCTTCCCATCCCAGTTAACAAAGACAAGATAATCCCTCTCAGCCATGCCCAGAGTCTGTCTCCCCGGTGATTCTGAATTCTGTCAAGTTGATAAAACTGATCATTATAACTAGGCTGCTAACCTCTGCCTACTTTTCTTTCTCTGGCTTCACTTTCAGCCTCTCCCACTTGGTCCTTGCCATGAACATGCTCATCTCCCATTTAAAAAGATTCCCTTTACTGTAGTCCACAAGCCCCTTCCTAACCCTTAGTTATTGTCTGAATTGTCTTAAGTTATAACAAAACTCTTCCAAAGAATTTCCTACCATTGTTGTTACCCCACAAACTCAGTTAAGTGATCCTTGAATGTACCCTAAAATAGCTTTTGACCACCACCATCTCTGACTCTATAGGACCGTTCTCCCCAAGTCATCTGTGGCCACCATCCTGTCAATTCAGGTCAGCACCATTCAGGTTTTGTCTTAATAGACATCCATGATACATTTTTATGGCCGGTCAATTGCTCCAGCATCCCTCAGACTCTCAAACCCCACAGCACAGCAAACACCAGAATGGCACAGATATGTGTGGTTCTCAGATATTCTGTCTGGTAATTCATGGTTTTGTGTCGTAGTCAGCTTTAACTGTCAACTTGACACAGTCTAGAATCATCTGAGAGGAAAGCCTTGATTGAGAAATTGCCTAGATTGGGCTAGCCCACAGGCGTGTCCTCGGGAAGTTTGTCTTGATTATTAATTGATGAAGGAGGGCCCAGCCCACTGTGGGTGGTACCGTCCCTAGGCAGGCAATTCTAGACTGTATAAGATAGCTAGCCAAGCTTAGACTTGAAAGAAAACTAATTTATCAAAGAGAGGTCCCTCTGCAAAGCAGTTGAACCCCCGAGAATGACAAAGTTCTGCCCATCCCTGGCCTTGTCTTCCTGACCCTGATGCTCGAATGCATCTGATCCGCTTTGATCTGCCCAGAACAACCTTTGTTTTCTCTGCTTTAAAACAAAAGTAAGAGAGGACGGGAGAAATGGGGGTGGGAGGGAGGAGGAGTGGGGAAGAGGCTCCATTCCCATGTAAAACACCTAGCAGGGCCTGGCCCACAGTAAGTGTCCAATAAATGACAGTTATTACCATCATTGTTCCTATTATGAACTGCCATAGCTCTGCCGTGGTCGGTGTGCTGGCCGCGGGAGACCGCATGCTGGCCTGCTCCTTGCTCCAGATCACTAACCCAGACTAAGTGGCAGTAATTACTGCTCTGAGGGATACCAGTAACAGTGCCAAGATCCAAAACAGCTTCAGCCAGATGAGCCCAGTGGCCTTGGCTCTGCTCCCGCCTGTGAGACAAAGCAGAGATTCTGGCCAGAATTGTGGCAGGGCAGGAGCTCTAGGCAGCATTAAGAGACTGTTCCTCCAGTGACTCCAGAAGGGGAGCCTTCCTGACAGGAACATAGGAAACCAGTGCAGACACACTCCTGGCATCCATTTATGTTTAGAAAGATGCCCAGTCCCAACCTCCAGAAAAATCTGTCCATGTTTCACCGTAAAGGTGAGAGATAAGCAGACAGTCCCCAGGGCCTCTGGGCTGCCACGACACCTCCTAAGGTCTTGCCTTTTCTCCAGCTCCTTATTTGCCCTTCCTGAACCAGCAGCCAGAAAGATCAACACAGGGCTTCAAGGGTTGGCGTGTGCCAGCCTCCTGGCAGGTTCATACCTCCTTCCAGCTGGGCAGTTGAATGTGGCTCGTCCCCAGATTCCTCTTGACCAGGGCGCCTGAACTCCTGCAAGATGATTTCCTGGGAGTGTAGAATGAATTTCTGCTCCCCCCCGCCCCCGGTCTGACTGGTCTGACTGAGCAGTAAGCCCTCTGTGCCACTCCCTGGGGCTAACTCCCTCCCAACAAATGCACCCCCTCCAGATCCAGGATCCTGGAACTCTCGACTCGTCCTGGGTCCGAGCCTTGGCACGCGCTGTTTCTCTTCCTGGAAGGCTCGTTTCTCTTGTCAGCAGGTGAACTCATCTGTCAAAGCCATCTCAGGTGTCACATCTCCAGCTTGCCTCTCTGACCTCCTGCCCCAATCCTGCCTGCCCCTGAGGGTGCTGATTTATGCAATATTCCCACCTCCTGCTCCCAAGGCCCTAGAGCGGTCTCCTAACTTCCAACACGCTTCTCTGACACCCTCAAAGCACATGCCCCTCCCCTAGCAGGGGACCATGACCCCTTCATCTCTGTACCCCTGATGTCTGGCAGTTCCAGAGGCATCGCTTAATATTTGTTGCAAGAAGGGGATAAACGAAGGCGGAAGGGAGGGCAGATCAACCGGAAACTTGGAGAAAATGAAAGTAGGGACGGGTAGGAAAGAGGAAGTGAGGAATGGGGAGTAGCTAAGGGAAAGGGAAAGAAGAGGGTGGATCTTCACTGTCAACAGACCCCACCCTTACACACACACACATAAACACACACACACACACATACACACATATACACAAACATATACACACACATACACACAAACACATACACACACATACATACACACAGAGACACATACACACACATACACAAACACATACACACACACACACACATACACACACAGTTGAAGCAAGGGCTTTGAGCTCCTGAGTATCTAGGGACTGTTGACCTAGGAGACACCTTGGTGGCAGCTAAGCACGGGCAGGCACTCCTCAAGGTCATGACCAGAGGAGGTGCTGGTGGAGCACTAGGTTACACCAGGGGCAACTCACATGCCAGGACCCAGCGAAATCCTTGGATTTGGGCTCCACTGCTCCAGGTGCATCCTTTTCCTCGGTCTAGCCCACTACCCCAGCCCTCAGCTGACCTTGAGCAAGCTCTCCTCTGATGATCAGAGGCAGACTCCCTTTCTAACATTCTTCAGCCTATATTAAAACGTCACAGAAACGTCTCTCACCCTTGACTCCCATCCATACTCCCCAACCATGCTTGGTTTAGGATATAAAAATTATAAATCTGAATATGGTGTAAATGATTTCAAAGCGATTCCTGATCTAGGTTATCCATGATGCAAATGAGCCTGTACAAACCCAGGTGAGGTTCCTACCATGGTTTTCAGACGGTGGTGTGGGAGAGAGCAACCTGAGCCCGGACCTGGTTATAACATGAGAGGTAGATGGAGAAAGAATCAAGTTCTCAATCTTTCTCCCTCTCCTCTTCCATGCCCCCCTCTCTATGTGTGTGTGAGCACACACACACACACACACACACACACACACACACACACACACACACTCTCGAATGTATGTGTGAGCACAGGCTAGACCAGGGGTTGATGTCAGATATCTTCCTTGATTGCTCTTCACCTCACTTTTGGATAGTCAGTCACTGAACCCAGAGCTCACCTATTGGAGTAGGCTGGCCAACCAAAGAGCTCCTGCGATCTGCTTGTCTCCCACTTCACAGTGCTGGTATTGCTGGCACATAACACCTTGTCTGGCTCTCTATGCAGGTTCTAGGGCTCTGAACTCAGATTTGCATGACTGAAGAGCAGATGTTTTACAAACTGAACCCTCTGGGCCTCTGGGCCCTTACGTGCATTATTGATTTAGCCCTGTCTTTGGAGACTTGTTTATCCAATGGATTGTCAGTATGTGCCAGGAGAGCAGGGTTAAGATAGCTGTGACCAATGCACTGACCCCACTCAGCAGTACATCGTTTCCTTCGCTCTAGATGAGCCCAATACCCACAAGCCCACAGGCCCACACAGCCTTCTCCAGAATCTGTGTATTGAGTCAGAATATATGCTGCAAGATCACCCCAAAACCTATACCCGACCCAGCTGGGACCCACAGAACCCATGAATGAAGGATGGAGACATCAGTCAATGAGGAATGAATAGTGTGGGTTAACCAGCCTGTGGATAGATGGATGGATGGATGGACGGATGGGCGGATGGACGGATGGACGGACAGACGGACGGACGGACGGACAGATGGACAAACAGACAGACGGATAGATGGACAGATGAACAAATGAATGGGCTGTGCTCTGAGGAACAGGACAGTTGTCAGGGTATGGGGGTTGGGGGGGTGAATGCAAGACCCACCCCTGCAAAGCTGCTCTCATCTTCCTGGGTCCCTCTTTCCCTTTCATTTTACAAGCAGGAGCCACCCTTCAGAGACACATACACACTGCCCCCTTTCATCTAACTTCCAACCAGACAGAATGTCACTGTCCTTTTCCGCCTTCCATCTAAGTGTTCCTTGTCAGTGAGAAAGCACCACCCAGCTAGCTCTTTTCCTCCTGCTTTTCACCCCGTGGGTAGCACCTGGTCAGCCCACAATGGCAGGCTGGATTCCCGAGGTCCGTGGGTTCCTCGGCGCCCCCTCATGGTACAGATCATAACTGCAGTTCCCCTCTAAGAGATGAGTAAATCTCACTTTACTTTAGGAGGTGATGTGGAATGGTGGCCAAGAGCACAAGCTGACTTCACCTCTGTACCTTGCACACTGTCCATTTGCATATTGTGTAGCCTCCAGTCAGATACTGAACCTCTCTATGCCATAGTATCCTCAGATGATGGCCCCTACCTTACTGGGTTGTAAATGTCTGATGAGATAACTCAACAAGTGCACTTTGAGCAGAGATCGGCAGGTAGTGAGTAACACAAACTCTTATTTTAGTGATTTATAAAACAAATTGTAGTTGGGATTATTCTTCTCTGGACTTTGTGACTATTTCCCACAACTAGCACAACCTGGAGATTGACCAGACAACGATCTGATTCTCTTTTCTTTCTGTTTATATTATACTTTTTACATGAGCATTTGCAAGTGTCTAAGTGCACCACATGCAGTATTAAGAAAGACCAGAAGAGGACGTCAGATCCCCTGTCATAGACTGCTGTGATCCGCCATGTGGGTGCTAGACACCAAATCTAGGCCCTCTGCAAGAACAGCGAGTGTTTTTTTAACTGCTGAGCCATCCCTCCAGCCCCTGATCCTCCTTTCTTGCCTTTTCTCCCCTTCCTGGTACTTGTAGGATGATATCTGAAGGTCTTTGCTTCTTTCAAATGCCCTTCCTAGACACTGACTAGCATTTTCAGATTGATTTTTCTTTTAGTATTTTTTTTATTATAGTTTCAGCTCTGAAGAGTCCTCTCTTTCGAGGTCCCATGCACCTGGCCCTCCATGCCTGTTTTTGTTGTATTTCCCTGTTTGCTTTGAACATTCTTTTTCTTTCCCCTCCATATTTTGGTTCCTTCTCTGTGTAATTCTCCTTAGGTTTTGAGAATGTCTCGAGCTAGCTGTCTAATTAATCGGGTTGGTTTTCTGAAGTGCCCCACTGCCGTGCATGGTCTTTATGTGGGCTCTAATTTGGAAATCAGGATTTTTCCTTTCAAAAGACTCTTTGCTGTTCTCAGATTGATTCTTCTGAATCATCCTAACAGCATCTCAGATCTCACTGAGAAGGCTTTTGAAAATCCCTCTGTACTTCCTGGAAATATACCTTCAGAGGGGTATAGTCTGTGGTAGATATAGATCTCTCCCCCTCATTCCCCAACTGGTCTTTCTTCAGCACATGATCTCTGTCTCATAGTACAAAAGGAGTTCCTCAGTCCCACCCATTAAGTCCAAACTCCATGCAATTGTGACTCTGGCACTGAGTGGATGGCGACAGAAAGATCCACAGAGTTCACTGGGCAGCCTGTCTAGTTGGAAGGTGAGTTCTCAGCTCAGGCAGAGTCTCTATCTCAAAAAATAAAATGGAGAACAAGTGAGACATACACAAAAGATTTGCCTCTGGTCTCTATACATACTTGAGCACACCTGTACATGCACGGCTGTACACACACACACACACAAGCACTCACATGTATGCTACACATACAAACACACATAATTTTTAAATTTATGTCGAATTGGCCCCATTACTTCCGTCTGGTGACCTTAGCCTGAATGATGATAAGAAGTCATCTCAAGAACACGGATGCCACCTTGGCTTCCACCATAAGAATTTTGCTCTCAATAAGCACAAGACGTCAGTGTCTGTACCTGTTAAAAACAGGTTAAACCATGTCACTACAGACACACTGGAATGGTAAAAATGCAGGGTCCCCGGAAGCCCCCTAAAACCCCATTCTGCTCAGAGGAGTGCAAAACGATGCTTCTTTAGGAAAGCAATTGGTACAGTGTTGAGCCTTTTACCCAAGAAAAATAAAAGTGCATCCTCATAAACAAGTGTTCATAGCAAATTTTTTGGAAAACTAGTAATTGTTGGGTTGTCATTCAGCGACAGCACTGGCTTAGCATTTGCCAGCCCGGCATGGCACAAACAAAACAAAAAATACACAAAAATAAGTTAGCTAGAAAATGATTCCAGTGTGCACCCAGAGGTGAATAAACACACTGTGTAAATGTAGGGAAAAGGTACCTGGGAAAGAACACCTGGCCCCTGACTTGACCCCAAGCCTGAGACCAGGGCCAAGGGAAAAACACATCACCCCTAGCTCGACCTGGAGCTCCTGAGACTTGGAAATCTCCACTCCTATGACTCAGCGTTAATGGTCAAACAATACACTTTCCACTAGCTCACAGAATGTGCTCCAAAAAAAAAAAACTATAAAAGGCCTCCCCTCCACCCAACCCTCTGTTGTCGCTGCTCCAGGTCAGGGGCAGTCACCATTCTGTTCTTCTCCCAAATAAATCTCTTGTGTGAGGTATCATTGCATGGTGTGACTTTGGCTTCTGATGCCCTGTCAAGATGCCCTTGCATTGGGAAAATCCTTCCGGTAAATCTATACACCAGGCTACCACTTGACAAGAAAAGGGAGTGCAGACATAAGACCCTGAGGGCCTGAGCTGGATCTGACCCAAAAGTCTCCTCCCTGAGGACTAACTTTCATAGAACCAATAGTTCCACCCAGCTGGAACACTTATGAACCACATCAACAACCAGATTGGCATGATGACCCTAAGGACCTCGTCATACCTTGTCAGCAACCAAGAGCTCTCTAATTGGACTTAAGGCTCACTCAACAAGAAGGAAATCATGCCTTGTACTGGAAACCTAGCTAACTACAGAGACTGGTGAGGTCATAGGACTTAAAGGAGACCCTACCACCACCACGTTACTACAGCAGCAGCATTGCTAGCTGTATTCTAAATATAACACAGACAAGTGTGGCTCTCACTCTCCATCAAAGAAACTTCTCTTTGCAATATACAGAGACCATTACAGAAAAGTAAGACAGGTTAAAATGCAGAACAAGTGACCGTGAGATGCCCAGCCCCTGCTGATACATCTACAGCACAGTTCCTGCACCCAAGGCTCGAAGAACATCTTAAAAGAGGAGATTATATACATACTGTGACACTAAATGAATGTGTGTGTGCTTGCTTATAAAGAAGCTATAATTTCAAGGGGTAGTAGAGGGTGGTTATTACATGTTATATGAGAGGGATTGGAGGGAGGAAAGAGACTGGAGAAGCTATGTAATAATATTTTAATTTAAAAAACGAAAAATGAAAACTGAGTGCAGTTCTTGTATATGCAATAGCACAGATTTAAAGCAACATGCTGACATAGATCATTGACATAGTAACAAATCAGAGCACTCACCTGGGTCACACGACAGGGTGGAGAGCAGAGATTGAACACATAGGGCACAGGGCACTTAGGGTGTGATGAGCAGGGTTTCAATCTCTGCTGTGGCAGCATTTATGTACACAAACCTCTCCTTTACATTCATCAAAGGACTGGAGAAATGGCTCAGTGGTTAAGAGCACTGTCTGCTCTGGCAAAGGACCCAAGTTCCAGGACCCACACCAAGTGGCTCACAACAACCTATGACTCCAGTCTAAGGCCTTCTTCTGGCCTCCAAGGGCACCTGCACTCTCACACGCACATACCCTGACATAGATACGGGTGTGCACACATAATGATAAATTAAACCAAAGGCTTTAAACTCATCAGATGCACATGAAAACAGCACACAGGCATACTGTGCTGAATGTCCCCATCTTACTAATGCTGACTTAAACAAAGACACAGTCCTGCACCATTCCTATGTCCTAAAGCATCAAGCTCACACTTGAAACACACACACTGCTCTCTACCCTCCTCTAGACTTCAGGCACGTGAGCTCTCATTTCCCAAAGTGTCAACCACTTGTGTCTGCAAGGACAACTCTATCACTACTGAAGAGGCACAGTACTACTAGGCACGGTGGCACATGCCTTTAATCCCGTTACTCAAAAGGTAAAGGCAGGCATATCTCGCTGAGTTCAAGGCCAGCTTGGTCAGCATACTGAGTTCAAGGACATTCAGGACTATGTGGAAAGACCCTATCCCAAAAAGGAAAACAAAAGAAAAGGACAACAGCAAAACGTTACTCCTGGCAGATGCTGACACTGTGACTCTATGACTCTGACTCAGGTCCTGGGATGTGGAAGTAGATTTCCTGGCAGTGGGGCTTGGAGTACTCTCCAGTTGTTAAACCAGACGTCAATCCATGGATTTCCATCAGAACCTACCTCCAGCAGTAATAGACACCTAAATATTTTTGCCAGATTGAAGTTCTGTTATTTCCTCATTTAAGAGCAGTTTTAAGAACGGGGAAATAGCTGTTAGTAAACTGTTTGCCATGTGACCTAGATTCAGTCCCCAGACCCATGTAAACAAAACCAGGCATGGTGGCATATACTTAGAATCCTAGCACTGGGGGCAGAGGCAGTCTAATCCCTGGGGCTGTCTGGTCAGTCTGGTGCATGCACACCTGCACGCACGTGCACGCACACACACATTCAAGCATGCATGCACACACACGCACACACATACAGAGGACCATGTCAAGTTTTGTAAAGGAAAAACTACCTCCAAACCCTCGGATGTCTTCAGTCAGTCATCTGATACCACCCATATGTGGCTCTACCTTGAAATCCAGCCCTAAGCAGCTGGTCTTTAATGGGCTCAGCATTTAGTGAGTTAGGAATGGATTATGTGCGAAATGCATTAACCTCTCACATGACTATAAAAATTGCCTTAATAAAATAGAGCTAAATCCTACTTAATAGCAATAAAAGAGAAGCCACTCTGTTCCAGGGACGTGGGTGACCCCGTGAGTCATTCCTTCTGATTTTAGAGGGTTGAGCATTTGGAATTTGTCCCCCCTTTTATGAAACTTTTAAGCTTCGATAACTGTTAGAAAAATCACAAGAGTTGAAGTAAGTTTCCTGCTAGCAGATAACCAGAGAGCCAAGAGACGTCCATCATCTTCTGAAAGGTCCGTCATCCTGAGACCCGCTTTTGAGGTCAGAAGTGCAAACGACAGAAAGGAAGGTACTGATTAGAATAACTAATATTTGCCCAGAACTTTCCTACTTAAAGGCTCCCTTTTCACCTTGATCAATGGATTCATCTCCCACAGCAGACTTAGGAAATAGATATGCGCAACTTCGCTTTACAGATAAAGAAGCAGAGATGCAGACAGGCAAAAGAATTCGCCCAATTCTCACAGCTAACAGGATGAAGCACTAATCACTCAGATCCAGATGCTCTGGGTTCAAATCCCACATCATCTCTGAATGCTTTTGTATTTGTCTTGGACAACATCCATCTGCTTATGAAATGGAGAGAAGAGATGATGCAGCTCAATAATTGGAAAGCTATGTGCCTTGGTCTCGCTCCTTTCCCAGCAACACCAAGTTCACCAAAGCACAGCATCCCTACCATGCTGTGGCTCTTGTAAGGTCTGAGCGTGTCCTGCAAGGTTCAAGGGCTTGAAGCTCGGTCTTCAGTGGCACTCAGTCAGGGGCAATGGGAGAGCTGCTCTGGGAGTCACTGATGTTGGTCTTACAGAGTGAATGAGCTATTCTGAAGAGTGACTTCGGTGTTAGTCAGGGTTCTCTAGAGGCAGAATTGAAGGAATGTCTCGATATATTAAGGGAAATTATTGGGATGGCTTACAGTCTGCCGTCCACCTAACCCAGCAGTGGGCAGCTGAGAATGGGAGCCCAAGCATCTAGAAGTTGCTCGGTGCCTTTAGGTTGGGTGTCTCAGCTGGTGTTGAAACTGGAATCCTGAAGTAGTTTCAACAGATGTGCTGGCAAGTAAGTGCAAGCAGGCAAAGAAGAAGGAAGTCTTCCTTCTTCCATTGTCTTTCTGTAGGCCTCCACAAAAGGTGTGGCCCAGATTAAAGGTGTGTGCCACCACGCCTGGACCTAAGCTGTTCTTTACTTGGAGCTTGCTTTGTCCCAGGCTGGCCTTGAAATCAAGGCTCTGCTTGCCTCTGTCTCCTGGGATTAAAGGCATGTATCACCTTACCTGGGCCTAAGCTTTTCATGGCCACTATGCCTCAAGATCCAGATCAGAAGCCTATGTCTTCCAGCCTCAAGATCTGGGTCACAGGTGTGCCCTCCATTTCTGGATTGTAGTTCACTCCAGATGTAGTCAAGCTGACAGTTGAGGATAGCCATCACACCCTGACACTTGAACTCCTCTCCAGCTTCACACCTTGACGTGTGATCTCTCTGTCTCTCGCTCACACCCACCATGATGGTGCTCACCCTGATGGGAGAGTCAAGGGGACCCTCGACAGATGGTGGGCCAATAGGCAACCTCCAAAATGGTAATCCTGGGCCCATAGGGATGCTTGGACTTTCAACCTCCAAAATGATGAGCTCAATAAGCTCTTCTCTTTGTAAATTCTTCAGAGTTGGGTATTTAGTTCTAGCAATTGGAAAACAGATAAATACAATCATAGTAAGAACTGTGACAATAAAAATATCATTGTAATAGTAACAGTAGTCATATAACAGCAGTAGTAGTAGGAAATACAACTGCTGTCGTTATGAAGCACAGGTGCTATGACTATGCATATCTTAAATCCTTTACTCCTCATTTCTTGAGGAGGTATTGTTAGGAATAACAAGGAAACTGAGGACCAGAGGAAAAAAGAAACATGTGTGGGCCATTAACCACAGAGCTAACCATTTCTGGCCCTCCCATCATCCACATACTTTGCAAAGGAACCTTGGAAAATCCCCATGAAGAAGCCGACACACTTTTCTGCCACTTGAATTCGGTATTGACTTACTGTGGCCAACAGGATCCAGCAAAAGTGACATGTGTTTGTCCTGGGCACATGCACCTCTACCAGCCCTCAGGAGGCTGACCCAGCTACTTAGGAGAATTTAGACTGTGTCTCCACAATGGAAATAATGAGCAGGATGGATGGAGGGTGGGAGATACTTCAGCCCAGTGGCTCTCCATCTCCCTAATGCTGCAACACTACAGCGTTAGGAATACAGTTCTTTATGTTGTAGTGACCCCTACCATAAAATTAATGATGATGATGATGATGATGATAATAAATAACAACAACAATAATAGTATTATTATTGCTGTTGTTATTATTATAATATTATAATATATTATATAATTTTTTTGAAACAGAGTTTCTCTATGAAACCCTGGCAGTCCTGAAACTCACTCTGTAGACCACCAGGTTAGCCTCATATAAATCTGCCTTCTTCTGTTTCCCAAGCACTGAGATTAAAGGCATGCACCAATATTGCTGGGCCATAAAATTATTTTCATTGGTATTTCCTAACTGTAATTTTGCTACTGTTATGAATCATAATGTAAACATCTGATATGCAGGAGATCTGATATGTGACCCCTGTGAAAGGGTCATTAGATCCTTAAAGGGGTCGTGACCCATTGCTATATGGCATCTGTTCCCTGTGAAAACTAGCCCAGGCTTGCCCGCTGGACAGTAAGAGGCTTCATAGAACAAAGAATGCATTTTGTCCAGCTCAGGTCATCCTAGATCAGCTACTTGTTGCGGACTCACTAGGTAGCCACAGACAGACACACAGACACACAGACACGTGAATGGATTCAACTAAGATCTGCTCAGTGTTTGTCAACAGAACCTTCCAGCCACCTGCAGGCCTAATGAGAAAGTTGGAGCTGCCGCTAAGCGAACTGCCCGATTTGGGAGTAGAGTAATCATTAGTTCTATGTGTCAACTTGGCTGGGCAAAGAGATGCCCAGAGATCTGGTGAAACGCTGTTTCTGGTTGTCTCTGAGGGTGTTCTCAGATAGTATCTGCATAAGTGGATGGAGTAGAGATGGCCGTCTCCCCTAGTGCGAGAAGACATGGTTCAGTTTAATATGGTGAGGCATTAAGTTGAACAAAAATGCACAGGAAGGCAATCTTTTGTGCTTTGTTTGCTTCCTTTGTTTTTTATTTGAGTGCTTAAAGATCAAACCCCAGGGCCTCATGTGTGCTAGGTAAGTACTCTCAGCCCTGCTTGCCCTTCCTGAGCCCAGTGCCTTCTGCCTTCAGACACCATGGTGTTTAGTTTGGGATCTTCAGACTTGAAGGTATATACTAGTGATCCCCTGTCTCTCAAACCTTCAGACTGAAATGAAATATCTCCTCAGTTTTCCTGCTTGCTGGCAGCAATATGGTGGGACTTCCTCACACAAGCAAATTCTACACTAAGTCTTCTTATATAGCAATGTATACTCTATCAGTTGCTTTTCTCTGGAAAAATCCTAATGGATGTGTCTTGCTACTCAGCAATAGCTAACTAGTACAAATTGAAATGATGATTTGAGGCCAGGCGTAACAGGATCCAAGTTTGGACTCTTCCTTGTATCATAACCTCTAAACATCAGCCAACAGGGTTGAGAGAATTGTCACCCCAAGGGCCTAGAATATGATATCTTGTGCACTGAGAATTAGGCTACTCTCTGAGTGTCAAAGAGGAAAGGCACGGACAGCTCGGGAGCTGAACTCATCTCTGCTGCTACGCCTGCATGACGTCAACAAGCCATTTCTCCCTCTAGGAGTCTGTGTTCTTGCCCCTAGGATAAGGGCGATCTGCTCGGCACTAATGCTGACAGTAGCTGCTTCATTAAGTGATGTGCTGTGTGCCATGAACGTGCACATCTTGCTACTCTGCTGGTTTTGTAAATGAAGGGAGAGGTCATCAAGGCAAGGGAGATGGGCAACCTCCAGAAGTGGGAAAATAGTGACAGATTCTCCCCCACAAACTCCACAATGAACTCAACCCTGCCAACACCTTTATTTTAGACAACTTGGACCCATTTTGGATTTCTGACCTGCAGATGGAAGAGAATAAATATGTACATTGTGTAAATGTATGGTGGTTCCTTATATCCACCACAGGATCTAAACACACTTCCTGGACCAGCAGAGGACACTTACAGAGTCTCCAGCACACAGAGATGTACCCGTGCTGCTTGACTTAAGCCTCATGTGGCTCCTAAACGTCCCTTGGGATGTTCAGTCCTTAATCCTATGGTTTCTTACGGACAGACTAGGGAGGGGAATGTATGCGATAGCTCTGGCCACTCACTATGTCCTATTCCCTCTCATCCTCTATTGGCTGTGCTGAGCTGCAGAGTAGCTGGGAAGGCCAAGAACCAAGGGCTCTGGGAAGGACAAGACTGAGGAGGTGGCTCAAAGGATAAAACACTTGCTACACAGGGCTGAAGACCAGAATTATTGTCACCAGTACCCTCATAAAGCCAGATGTGGTTATGAACATCTGTACTTCCAGAAAATCTGTGACAAGATGGCAGATAGGCAAATTCTCTAAGCTTGTGGGCCAGCTAGTCTGGCATATACAATGGCCAGCAGGAAGAGACTTGGCCTCACACAAGGTGGAAGGTGGAAGGACTGACACCAAGGTTATTCTCTGACCTCCACCCAACTGCATGCTATATGCATGTCCATACTCACACACAAACATGTACGCAAGTATACACATGCACACATACACACATGCACACATACACACATGCACACATGCATATGTGCATGCCCTTACTCACACACAAACATGCATGTACACGTACACACATGCATAAATGTACACATACACACATGCACACACACATGCATACATGAACACATATACACATACACACATGCACACACGCATGCCCATGCTCACACATGCACATGCACTCATACACAGAAGAATGGCTTTACCTGTCCCTCAATCCACATCAGTACTTTCAAATATTTAACCAAGATTCATCTTTCATAGGCATGAAATACAAAGTACAGGGCCACCTGATGTATGTATGTATTTGTGTGGGGGCAGGGTATGGCTATATAACAAACCAAGCCTTCACCTGACACTGTTTAGCAATTGTGATTTAGCAATCTGATTGTTAATTATTCTGAAATGGCTTTGTCGTCCCCACTCTGCTCCCCCCAACCTGTAGTGGGGTTGGTTTGAGAGGGAGAGCAGGACAGGACTGGTTTCAGTGGTAAGACCTCAGGTGGCTGTGAGCACAGGGAGAAACAGACTTCTCAGGAGACAGTTCCAGTGAGACAGCTAATTTACTTAGGGGGAACTAAGGCTTTTTAAACCTTTGGGGGTGAGTGTATACCATTGGCCGGCCAGGGTGCTAGGGATGTCTCATTTGCATAAGGAGGAATTCCAGGTGCAGGAGAAGGGAAGTTTAACCTGACTGGGACCACATGACCTGTGACCTTGGCTGCTGTGGACAAAATTGGGGGGCACAGGACTATGCAAACCGGGGCATGCAGGCGTGGGGCAGGAGATGGAGGGGCCAACTCCTACTTTCGAGATTTGGGGGTTGGACTTCCTGGTTCCACAATTCCTGAGCCCCACCCCGCTTATTATTTGTTTTAAAGTGTGCTCAGCAAGTAAAGACACCGTGAAGCCTTGTGACCTGAGCTCTGAGTTTGAGCCCCAGAACTCACATGGCGGAAGGAGGAAACCAATCTTGAAATTGTCCTCTGACCTCCACACATCCACAGATCCGTAAGTAAATAAATACATGTAATTTTAAAATGCTGGCTGTCACTGCAGTGACACACAATCTGCTGATAGGTTCTAATCTAGTTTTAAATTACTCTTTTGTGGGGAGAGGTGTGAGTAAATTATGATATGTGTGTGTATGTGCGTGTGTGTGTGTGTGTGTGTGTGTGAAAATGTCATGATGAAGCTGATTATTTTTAACTAATTTAAAGTAAAAAAAAAAAATCTCTCTTTGAATCATTGAATGCATCCTCCTCACAGTTTTCCTACCCAACCTTCCTCCTCTCAACTCTCCCTCCTCACAGCCTCCCTCCTCACAGCCTCCTCACAGCCTCCCTCTTCACAGCCTCCCTTCTCACAATCTCCTCCTCACAAGCTCCCTCCCCACAGCCTCCCTCCCCACAGCCTCCCTCCTCACAGCCTCCCTCCTCACAGCCTCCCTCCTCACAACCTCCCCCACAGCCTCCCTCCTCACAGCCTCCTCCTCACAGCCTCCCTCCCCACAGCCTCCCTCCCCACAGCCTCCCTCCTCACAGCCTCCCCCACAGCCTCCCTCCTCACAGCCTCCTCCTCACAGCCTCCCTCCCCACAGCCTCCCTCCTCACAGTCTCCCTCCCCACAGCCTCCCCCACAGCCTCCCCCTCACAGCCTCCCCCACAGCCTCCCTCCTCACAGCCTCCCCCTCACAGCCTCCCTCCTCACTGCCTTCCCCACAGCCTCCCTCCTCACAGCCTCCCTCCCCACAGCCTCCCTCCTCACAGTCTCCCTCCCCACAGCCTCCCCCACAGCCTCCCCCTCACAGCCTCCCCCACAGCCTCCCTCCTCACAGCCTCCCCCTCACAGCCTCCCTCCTCACTGCCTTCCCCACAGCCTCCCTCCTCACAGCCTCCCTCCTCACAGCCTCCTGCCTCAGCTAGGTGTTGTAATTTCTCAGGACAGCCTAGCCAGTATCATCCATCTGGAGACTCACGGAGCTGCCTCACAGGGGCCTAGGCACCAACAGTAATCTTCCCAGAGACTTGGATATGACTCAAATGTTCCACTCGGGTTGAGAACTAGGACTGTGGATCCAAACCCCAAATGATCTGCTTGGCTATTGAGCTGTACAGTACGCTGCACTGTGACAGACTCACACACACACACACACACACACACACACACACACACACACACCTGCTCCCAAACGTGTGCTGGTCAGAATATCTAAAGTTCCTTGTGAGAAGATAACCTTTGTCAACGTGACTCCACACCTGCTCCTGTCCCCAAGGCATGCATGGCTGTCCTGGTCATACAAGGTAGCTGTCAGAGCCAGGAGGCGAACAGAAATCTACCTGGCTTCTGGTCAGTTTCAGGGCAGTTTCACATGGTCCTTCTGAACTACGGTCTCAATTCAAAGGTTCAGCCACAGAACCCCAAGAGTGAGGCCTCTGGGCACAAGTGTTCAGGTTCCACAAAGGTGCCTGGCCAGGAAGCCTAGGGGGTACAGTAGTCCTCCTCAGGACTTCTTCAGAGGATTTTAGGTTTGTTTGGGTTTGGTTTGGTTTACTTTTTTCCACAGTTAGTTAGTTAGTTAGTTAGTTAGTTAGTTAGTTAGTTAGTTAGTATCCCCATGTCTCTGTCTGTGCACATATGGATAGGACAGGTTGCAGGAGTCAGTACTCTCTCCCTCCACCATGTGGGTCCTGGGGACTTAACTCAGGTCCCCAGGCTTGGCCTCTCTACACCCTCTGAGCCCTCTCTCGAGCCCAGGGCTCCTCTCTCTAGTCTTCCGCAAGGTTCCACATCCTCTGCCCTTACATCATCTTCCATACTTGCTGTGATATCTGCTTGTCCAGTAGGGGACCCCCTCTCTGAAACACATTCAAGCACAAATGTCAGAGGCTGTCAGGGAGCTGTCAAATTTGGCTCCAGACTTCCGGCATGGAGATCAACGCCGCCTCTCCTCTTTAATTAGCCCTCTCTGTATTCCCCAGATGACTTCATTTGTCTCTGTAGATGATGGAGGGTTTCTAGAGATGTGTTTTAAATGAGTCTTAACTCCATGGCTCTTCTAAAAGCATGTGATGAGAGCTTTCCACTTGAGTTCTGTTACAATACCAACTGGTTCTCATCCTTTGGGGATTATAAATGACTTCCCGCTGTGCCCTGGGACACAGATTGGCTCTACTCTCTGCAAGTCTGTCCCACTCTAGCAGGCCACTCACTGCTCCCATCCCCAGAGCTCTTGGTTATTTATTTATTTGTTTATTTATTCATTTTAGTAATCTCTTAAAAAGTCAGGCATTATGGCACATGTCTGAAGTTGTAGCTACTCAGAAGGCTGAGGCAGGAGCTTTATTTGAACCCTGGAGCTTAGGGCCAGCCTGAGCAACATAGTAGAAGATCCTGTCTCAATCACAGGTAATAGCTGAGGAGATGGCTGTCACTCAGTAAAGTGCTTGCAACACACATAAGCTTGAAGACCTGTGTCGGCTCCCTCGAACCTACAGAAACTGTGTGGGTACGCAGCACACCTGCAACCCCAGATGGGGAGGGGAGGCAGAAGGATCCTGGAGACTTTCTGGCCAGCCATTCTAACAGAGTCGGCAAAAGCTCCAGGCTGGAGAGAAACCCTATCTCAAACACCAAGGTAGAGAGCAATTGAGGAAGACTTCGCCCGTCGCCATCCATCCTCTGGACATATTTGAAAAAGACTGTTTTAGCTGCCTACCCCAGCACCACGCCCTAAATTCCAAGGAGGGGCTCGTCCCAATTCTTCCCTAGCTCACCGGGCTGTCAGGGGCTTCTAAGGTATAGTGCCTTGCTTATAGGAGCTGACCCTACACCTCTTAAGATGATAGCATCTTAATAAGGGATTAACAGAGAAAGAAAGAGGCTGGAAAACACTGGATGAAAGAAAGAGGGTGTGAGTGGAGAAGTTCTAGAGCAAGTCAGATCCATCACCCCAACTCAATTCCACTTCCTCCTGAGAAGCCTTATCTATCCTGGCAATGCCAAAGGCTCTCCTTCAGCCCTGGCTGGCACGACCTAGGCACACAGGCCCCTATTCCCCGCTCCTCACCCCTGCACAATGGTTTATTAAGAATTCCTGTGCCTGGTTCCTGGGCACCAGGATTACTGTGTGGTTGGTGAAAAAGTCTGCATTACAGAACGGCCTTAAGGAAAAGCCTGCTGCCTTTGCAGAAGGTTCTCCCACTAAAAGCTAGAGAGACCCAGGGAGCCAGCTTCAAGGAGGACAGAAGCCCTCTGCGAGGAGCCCACTGTATAAACAGCAGCCTCCAACCAGTCAGAAATAGTTTGTTTGCTGGTGTGAACTAGCATTCCCTCGCTGCACTCTGACGACACTGGCCCACCTCAGTTACTCCGCACTTCCCTGCCTAACTTACTCTGATGAGCAGCACAGAGGAGGCATAGATCACTGCCTTTAATCTATGCTAGTAACTAGTCAGAATTCAGCTGTATCCTAAAGCCATCCATCTTCCCCGATCCTGGTTTTCCTTTGAGGAGCATCTTGGAGAATGGGTATCTTCCTCTTGGCAGAGTCTATCACTCTACTCTTATACCCAGGAAAGCAGAGGCACCAGCAACAGATGAGAGCTCCCAGAGCATCATATCCCTGGGTCTGAGAGGTCTGGAGATGTGGTGCCTCGGGAGATGGTAGAGAGATTGCCTGCTGTGCGCAGAGACCTGGGTTCTGTCCTGAGACTGTAGGGAAGTGGCAGGGGAGGGGAGGGGATGGAAAGGGGAAGAGAAACAACAAACAAGAGTAGTAGTAGTAGTAGTAGTAGTAGTAGTAGTAGTAGTAGTAGCAGTAGTAGTAGTAGCAGTACTAGCAGGAGCAGTTATAGGGAGGAAATCTGCTCAGTATCTGCATTTATAACCACTAAGTTCCTTGTGGTTATGAAGGGCTGAGGGTAATTGAAACTACTACTTTAGGTTCAAGGTTTCCATAGGAAATGACAAAAACAAAACGTCCTGGTGAGGCTGGTGGGGATGGTGACAGAACAAAAGAAAGCTGGAAGGAACCACACGCCACAGAACTGTGCCTTAAAAATCGGCAGAGTGACTGTCTCAGGATTTCCATTGCCATGAATAGACGCCATGACCACGGCAACTATTTATTTATTTATTTATTTATTTATTTATTTATTTATTTTAGAATCATTTATTTATTTATGTGAGTACACTATAGCTGTTTTCAGACACACCAGAAGAGGATCCCTTTACAGATAGTTGTGAGCAACCATGTGGTTGTTGGGAATTGAACTCAGGACCTCTGGAAGAACAGTCAGTGCTCTTAACCACTGAGCCATCTCTCCAGTCCCGACCACAGCAACTCTTATAAAAGAAAACATTTAAGTAGCACTGGTTTATAGTTCAGAGATTTAGTCCATTATCATTAAAGCAGGAAGCATGGTAGCATGCAGGGCAGACATGGTGCTGGAGGAGCCAAGAGTTCTATGTCTTGATCGGAAGGCATTCCACATTGGAATTCCACTCTGGGTATAGTTTGAGCATAGGAGACCTCAACCCCCCTTCCCCCCCTACACACAGTGACATACCTCCTCTGACAAGGCCACACCTACTCCAACAAGGCCACACTTCCTAATAGTGCCTAATAGTTCCCCATGGGCCTAACATTCAAACACATGAGTCTACGGTGGCCATACTTGTTCAAACCACCACAATGGTTATTTCTCCACATAACATTTACAATGATTTCCCAAAGATTCCAGCCCATTCCTGCTCTCTGCTATGAATGTTATACTAGATGGTCCACATCTCTGAGCCTGTTCCCTCATCTTCAAGGCCAGAGCAGATGGTTCTCTTGATGTGATCCAGTAAGGGATCTGTGGAGATCCAGTGAGATGGTGACTGGAAGCACCTTGCATAGCACAGGCCGCACAGGAAGGTTTAAGACAAGGCAGTATGGTCGTAGGCTTGTTTCTGTTACGGACACCCTTCCCTCCTAACTTCCACCATCAAGGAAACCAAAGCCAGAGGTGTGAGAGTGTACCCAGTGTGCAGGCCTAGTGGATGAAGGGCAGGCACAGAGAGCCTTTGCTTCCAAAAGTGCCCCCCCACCTACCTACTGTTAATCATGAGATTCACCAGAGAAAAAGAATTTCCACCATTTTGGGCCAAATTTGAATCAAGTTTTATTAAATATTAGATACTGACCAAGAGATGGACTTTGGTCAGGACCACTCCCTGGAATTTCCTAGCTGAATGTTGGACAATGTGTTGCAGGGATTCTATCATCACATGTGTGTGCATGCGCACACACACACACACACACACATACACACACACACACACACACACACACTCAGACTCACATGTTCATACATTACTTACACAAACACTCTCTCACATACACATACTCACACACTCACACACACAGACTCACATAGTTTATAGCTTACACACACACTCACACATGTATTCTAACACACCACTGAGCAGTACTTGCGTTGGGGTATGAACACATGTAAGCATTCAGGCTCACCTTGTGCCTTGCTCCCCAGTAACCCAGAAGTCTTCATATTTGACACAACCAAGATGACAGAGTGTGAATGCAGGTGTCCCTTTAAACCCTGCCATGAAAACCATCCAGGGGGATAGGTGCAGTACTCACATCTGTATTCCCAGCACTTGGAAGGCTGAGGCAGGAGAGTTCCTACAGGTTCCACACCAGCCAGGAATACAGAGTATAACCCTTCCCCCGACCCCTCCCATAAATAGTCAGGAGCTGGCGAGGTGGCTCAGCAAATGAATGCTCTTGTCACCCAGCCTGAAGATCTGTTGGATCCTTAGGGCACACATGGTGAAAGGAGAGAACTGACTCCTGAAAGTTGCCCTCTGACCTCCACACCTGCACTGTGGCGCACACATGCCCCTTCCCTTAATACACACTCACGAACACTAAATAAATTTAGAAATAAACAAATAAATAAATAACTATCAAAGCTGGGCATGGTGGCTCATGTCTTTAATCTCAGCACTCAATAGGCAGAAGCAGGCTGATCTTTACGAGTTGAAGGCCAGCTTGGTCTACATAGCGAGTTCTAGACCAGCCAAAGCAGATTCTCTCAAAAAACCAAAACCAAATAAATAAATATCAACCAAACAAGAAGTCAAAACAAACAAATGAAGTGAACCCAGAAAAACCATCAGGGGAACAGGAAGTGGGCCCATGTTGGCCAGACTTCCCAGGTCGAATTCTCTTCTAATATTTTAGAGACCATGAGCAGGAAGGAGTAGGGTGGCCAGAGTGCTGTCCCACCCGCACTCCCAGGAGTCCCACTACAGGACAAGGCACAGATGAGGGACAGACAGTCCCTTACCACTAAGCCCTTAACCCTACCTCTTAACGCCTGTCTCTCTACAGAGGTCCCACCAAGTCAGAGACTCTCTTTTCTAAACCTTTCTACAACCCAAACCCCTTGCACATAATTTGAACACAATAAGAGAGTAGATGATAACCAAAGTCTAACAAACGTCTGAACCCAGTCAAAGCCAATGCAGATGTTCCCCCACCCACGACGGGATTGTACCCAATAAGCTCGTCATAAACTAAAATACTATATCAGAAACTTATTGAGTGCACACATGGTTGCTTAGCTTCCTGACACGACAACAATGACTTAAGTTAAAGCCAACTAGAGAAAGAAATGGTTGGCTTGGTTCATGGTTTGGGAAGCTGTGGTCATGGTTACTTTGTCTCAGTGGCTTTGGGCCTGTGGTGAGGCAATTGGTCGGAGTTGGGGCACATGGTGGAGAGGAACTACTTAGTATCTTCACAGTCAGAAAGCAAAGGAATTAAGCAGCAGACGGTGACACATTATTTCCCGGAGGGCGTGCCCTCAATGGCCTCACTTCCTCCCCTAGACAGTACCTCCCAAAGGTTCCCTAATCTCCCAACAACACTATCCTGGAGATCAAGCCTTTAACATGTAGATCTTTGGGGACACACAAGAGCCTAACTACAGTGACTCCTAATCAATGAGTGTCACAGCTCGGCCTGGCCCATCTTCAACACGCCTGGCACACTTCCAACCTACAGCTGGCCCAAGTCATGTGACGTAAAACCCCTTTAAAGCACCGAGTGTCTTCTATCTTCTGAAATACACATATTCACAAACCACTGACCACTGAGTGGCTGCCTGAATCTAGCAGTGCTGTTTTATTTGTAAGTTCCTTACAACAACAGGATTATAAAAATAAATAATCATTTTTTTAAATTAAAACAAATTAAGATACAGCCATGCCTTTAATCCCAGCCCTCAGGAAGCAGAGGCAAGCAGACCTCTATGAGTTCGAGGCCAGCCTGGTAAACAGAGTGAGTTCCAGGTTAGCCAGGACTATACAGAGAGACCCTGTCTCAGAACCAAAGCAGCAACAAAAGCAAAGACAAAGCAAAGCCCTTCCAGTCGTGAAGTCTACCGAACTGTGGGCATGTGGTGTCACTGCGTGGCTAGCTGGGGACTGCATGCCTCCTGGCTGGCATCAGGAGAGGGTCTCACAAATGATCATCCAAGAAATGATTGACATGCAAAACTGAGAGAACAATCAGAACATATAGATGAGTAATACTGTGCCCAATATTTTCATATTGTAATAAATAAATATTGTAAATAAATATATTAATGTTTAATAAAGTAAAAAAAAAGTTAAGTTATACCAGTATAAGGTGGTCATGGCTTGTATATGAGTGTAGAGGTGATTAAGTAGGGAGAAAAACAGTCTCCCTGTGGAATTCCAAATTACTGATGTAGACTCTCAGCCCTCAAGGAGATGGAGTACCATTCCCTACCCAGGAACATGGGCTATGCATAATGACTCCCTTAAAAAGAGTTGGTATGAAAAGAAAAGCAAAGACTGAAATACTACCTGGGCCAGGCGGTCAAGGTTCCCATCAGCAGTGACATCATGCCAGTAATGTTGCCTTGCTGTGATGTCATATCAGCAGTGTTGCCTTGTTATGGTAGGATAAAATGCTACTCTATCTCTATGGTCTGCATCCCAGAACTGTGGAGTGACGTGGAAAGCCAGCAGGCAGATACCAGGTGAAGGATATTCTACAAAAGGCCTGGGAACCACCTTCCAAAACTTGCAAGGTCATCACACACAAAAAGTCTAAGATGCTCTTATGGTCTAAACGTTGGGGCTCTCACCTCCCCAGTTCCTGCTCTGAAATCTTAGCCCTGATGTGGTAAGGCTTTGGAAGTGATTAGGTCATGAGAGTGGAGCTCCTGGGAATGGGACCAGTGCTCTTTATCAGAAGAGACCCGAGTGCTGGCTCTCACTGATGGTCTCCACCCATGGGGATATGAAACAACAGCCATCTGCAAAGGAGGCAGTGACCTCCTCAGACGCTGGATCTGTCTGTGTCTTGATCTTAGTGTCGCGGCTCCCAGACTATGAAAAACAATATTCTTTATGTCATTCCAACAATGTCATTTGCTGTGGCAGCCTGCACTTTGATGAGAACTGTCATAGCCAAGTGGCTCTAAGTTAGAGCCACAGGCACTAAATGAATTCTTGTGCACCAGTTGGGGTCCTAAATAGAAAAATAGAAGACATTGGGGGTGGGGGGAGGGAACTAAGGAAGTCTTGACTTTAGTTAACAATAAGTTACCAGCACTGGTTGGGGATTCTGATGAAGAATGTGATAGTATTAAATGCTAGTAACAGGAAATGTGGCAAGGTTGATACAGACACACTGTGCTCCCTCGAATAGGTTCAATTAGAAAACTTCTGTGGATAGCCTAAGACTAACCTGCCCCTGTGGTGTGCCACAGGGTAAGCCGTGGTAAGCTCTGAATCATGAGACCACCGACAGGCTGACAGAGTCCTTTCTGTAGTTGCAATGGTGACTACCAATTTGGCAGGATCTAGACCCACCCAGGACACAAGCTTCCAGGCAGACCTGGGAATTTCCCAGGTCAGGTTAGTTGGAGGTCACCTGAAGGTGTGTGACCCTGTTTCTACAGGTTGAGGTCTTGGGTTGGTGATTGGCAACATTCATCTATTCCTGATTTCTGCCATGGATGTCATGGGACCTGCTGCTTCACACCTTTCCTACCGTGACTTCCTGCTGCTCAGACTGTACCATCACACTATGAGCCCAAATAAAGCCTTCCGCTGTATGTTTCTTGTGTTAGGTGGTTTTGTCATAGCCACTCAAAAAGTAACTATTACGACCAGGTGTGCTGGCGACTGTGCACCTTAAACGCCAGCACTCAGGTGACAGAGGCAGACATAACTCTGTGACGACCAGAGCTAGCCTGGTCTAGATAGTAAGTTCTATGCCAGCCAGAGTTACATGTGAGACTTTGTCTTGAAGAAGAAGGAGGAAGAGGAAGAAGGAAGAGAAGAAGAAGAAGAAGAAGAAGAAGAAGAAGAAGAAGAAGAAGAAGAAGAAGAAGAAGAAGAGGAGGAGGAGAATGAGGAAGAGGAAGAGGAACAGGAGGAACAGGAGGGGGAGCAGGAGGAGGAGGAAAAGGGAAAAGAAGAAGGAGGAGGAGGAAGAGGAAGGAGGAGGAGGAAGAAGAGGGGTAGGAGGAAAAGGAGGAAGAAGAAGGAAAAAGAGAAGGAAGGAGGAGGAAGAAGGGGGAGGAGGTAAATGAGGAAGAAGAAGAAAGAAAGAAAAAGAAAAAACGAAAGAATGAAAGAGAGAGAGAGAGGGAGGGAGGGAGGGAGGGAGGGAGGGAGAGAGAGAGAGAGAGAGAGAGAGAGAGAGAGAGAGAGAGAGAGAAGAAACTAATAACTCAGCCTTTGAATCTTGGGCTCCTTGGGTCTCCCAGGGACAGGATGCACAGCAGAGCCAGCTTGCCCTTCCCCTGACAGCTCCCATTTCATCTAGCTCTACCCTCAGCTTTTACATGACAGTTTTTTTTCCTGAAACAAAAGGGGTATGCTTGAAAGAATTTGACCATTACAGATCTGATTCAAAGAACACTTCCTTCCACAGTCCAGAGGAAGAGAGGCATTGAATAAAAGACAAAACTGGGACCATCTACCAGATGTTGACCCAGTGAGCCAGGAACACACTGAGCAGGGCTAGTGCCTGGTTCTTCTGTGTCCCAAGGACTCAGAAAAGCACTTGAGACAGTGGGAAACTCAATGAACACAGTGGCCTCAATAAGTGTCATGTTCCCATAGTGTGACTACTCCTAAATGCCACTGCTGTTCAGACCTAGAAGATCCTGCGGCATTTCAGAATTATACAGCGTATGGGTCACTCTGGCATGTGTCCACGTATTTGGTTCCAGCAGAATCAACTCTTCCGTGTCTTTCAGTAGCTTTATGTTCTGTCTCTGCACACTGGCAGATAGCCATAGCCCCATTCACTCATTTCAAAAGCTCATTCAGGAGCTGGAGCTCTGTGGTTAAAATCACTTCCTGTTCTTGAAGAGGACCCAAGTTCAGTTCCCAGCACCCATATGGTTGCTTACAACTGTATATAACTCCAGTTCCAAAGGATCCAGCGCCCCCTTATGGCCTCTGAGGATATTGTATATGCATTGGGCATAAACATTCATGCAAGTATAACACCTATACACATCAAATAAATCTAAAAAGATTTGAAAGCCTATTGAGCACTTGCTACATGTTTTTAACATTAACAACAACCACAATTCACACACTAAGCACTGGTTAAGCACCTACTGAATGCCAGACTGAGTTTCAGGTTACCCAGACAAGGCAGGCATATTTGTACTCTCCAAGTTTTACTCCCTAACTTACTTAAGTCTCCCTGTGTACCAGACATGGTACTCAGAACTTCTCAAATACTTAGCCAAAGCTAGTCAATAAGTAACTTAGCTGGGATTTGAACTTGGGCACTGTGAATCAATAATATATGAGATGGCTCCATGGTTAAGAGCAACTGGCTGCTCTTGCAGAGAACCTGGGTTCAGTTCCTAGTACCCACATGGCGCTCACAAGCATCTGTAACTCCAGCTCCAGAGGATCTGACTCCCTCTTCTGACCTTCAAAGGCAATAGGTAAACTCATGCACATATGCCCCAAACAGACACACACGCATACACATAAGAAGAAATAAAATATCTTTTTAAAAAGAGCTGAAAGGCGCTACATGCAGGATTTTAGACTTCATCCTAATGTTAGGGTCAAAGCATCAAAGCAAAATGGTGGCAAGCAGCCTGGGGCGTTCTAGAGAGAGCTGCATCTCTGTTTCATGGAAACCAGGTTGAAAGAAGTCTCCAGGAAAGCAGAGAGACCACCAGGGGATGACTATCTGGAATCCAAGGATGGATCTTTCTGAGAATAAAGATGCCAAGGGGAAGTTAATGGAATGAATGGAATGTGAATCTCAGGATCTGCGTTTGCAGGAAGAGGAGGAGGAGGAGCAGGAGGAAGAGGAGGAGGAGGCAGGTGGCAACCTAGAGCTAAGACAGAGCATCAATAGAAGGAACAGGCAGAGACAAGAATGCCTACCCCAGAGCAGCCTCTCAGTGCAAAGGTCACTATCCAGGGAGCTGGGCAGCCCTGTGCTGGACAGGAGACCACAGCAGGCAGGAAGGAAAGGTGCCTGGAACCTCTATAACCCACTACAGTTATAGAAGGAAGTGTCAGGGAGGGGTCAGAAGCCCCCAGGTCCCTGACCTGACACCACATGGGTACAGTTTGTTTCCAGGTGGCTAGATGAAACAGAATCAAAGACACAAAAGTTTCCCACTGGCTGACATTTTGAAGGACTCATGGACTGGTGAGTTTCTCAAATCCAATCCCAGCACCAATGAGGAGCTGAAACACATTATACCCATTAGAAGCGAAATGCAAATCAGAAAGGCAGGCATCTGTGTCCATGACAACAGGGGGAGCGCATTTTGGCAAATCTGAGTTCATTTATATTCAAATAAATATTTCAGTCTATGACTCTGGCACTTTTTTGCATGAGATATTTCAGAACCATATTGAATGTTGCTCTCATGCTAAGAACTTGAGAATTAAAATGAAGGCCAATTTCAAAGTCTATCAGGCTTCATGATCCTAAGGTTGGTTTTACCTCCAGGAATGAAAAGGAATGATAAGCTAGCTAGCTAGCTATCAGGTGATTCAGCACCTTTGTGTAAAGATGCTTTGAACTGGGACAGTCAGGACCATGGTACCCCATGTGGTCCCCTCTTTGGGCAAATACAGGAGGGAAAGCCCATCTGTGGTCTAAGATCATGGCACAGATTCGTCTAGAACTGAGGTCTCCTGCATTTTAGGCCAATGTTGTCTTTAGCACATTAACTCAGAGGTTAGTGAAGAAAGCACAAACGTGAGGCTCTGACACATCAACAGGGTCTCTCTTAAAGAAGGCTGTCATCCAGGAATTATAAAAGCGATTCCAGGGGCCTGGGCAGACAGTTCAATGGAGAAAGCACTTCTCCATAAGGCTGCTGGCTTGAATTCAATCCGTGGAGTAAAAGGCCAGGCATGGAAATACGCAACCGATCCCAGCACTCTTTAGACAAGATGGAAGACGGAGGTGGAGAAAAGAAATGGCTGGAAGCTCAAGGGCTAGTTCCCCTGAGTACCCGGTGCAGTGGTAGAGACAAGAGAGAAAGGCGAGACCAACTGTACTTAGCAAACCCACAGTGTGTCTATAGGGCAGAACACTGTTTATTAGTGGCCTTTTTTGCAAAGAAAAAATTTAATGACTCAGGAGAGTACTTCTGATCCTGTCCTATGATTTCCATGTGTCAGACTCTCTCTCTCTCTCTCTCTCTCTCTCTCTCTCTCTCTCTCTCTCTCTCTCTCTCTCACACACACACACACACACACACACACACACACACACACACACACATGCACGCACACACACACATGCTCATGCGTACAAACGTAATAATCCTTTGCAGAAAGCAGCCCATACCCTCTGTGGAAGATCTGTGAGTTACCAGCTACTGCAGCAATACTCTCTCCGGTGATCCCTGCAGTTCTTATAACTCTGAGAAGCATTTTCACATCTTTGCTTGCTGTGTTTTTCCATATGTACATCTTGTATACAAGATCTTATTATATGTACAATTTTGTATCAGAAGCATCTCCTTGAGTCATTAAAATGGTTTCCTTTGGAAAAAAAGTTAGCAAATAAATAGTGTTCCACCCTATAAATATACTATGACTCTCTTAAACCAGTTACTACATTTACCGTTGAGTTTTTGGTTGGTTTTTTGTTTGTTTTGTTTTGTTTTGTTTTTTGGTTTCTGGTTTTTGGTTTTTCAAGACAGGGTTTCTCTGTGTGACCCTTGTCAGCCTGTAACTCACTCTGTAGACCAGGCTGGCCTCAAACTCAGAAATCCGCCTGCCTCTGCCTCCCAGTTCTGGGATTAAAGGTGTGTGCCACCACTGCCTGGCCAACAGTTGAGGATTTTAGTAGTTTCACATTTTTGTATCATTTAATGGTGGTGTGCTGGGCATCTTTGTTTTTATGTGTATCTGTGCACCTGCTTATTTCCTTGTCAGATTTCTAGGCATGGAATAAAGGGATAAGGAGTAGAAAAGTTTCCAGGTGCACACTTCAGCCCCCAGACTCTCAGCCTCAGTTCTACACTCCACAATCCATCAGCTATGGTCTGAGAATATGGAACATTCCAGAAGGAAATGACTCATATGTTTAAAACAAGTTTGGTTATAGTGCATTGCTGTTGTTCCACTCATTATTGCTGTTAAGCTTTCACTATAGCTACTTTATGAATTAAATGTTAATGTAGGTATGTATGTACAGGATAAACCATAGTGTATATAGAGTCTGCTACTGTCACGGTTTCAGGAAGCTCCTGGGTATTTTGGAACACACTCACACACCATGGAGAAAAGGGACAACTGCATTGTGTTCCAGGGAAAGGTCTGCTGTTGGAAGTGAACGTAGAATGTTAATCTCACAAATCCAACATATTGCACACCGCACTAGGTTTTAAGATGCATACAGCCCCACAAGGGATCACATACATACACACACACACACACACACACACACACACACACAAACACACACACACCCCAAATGAACAATCATTTTGTAGAACAAAGAGTAAGGGGAAAGGCACTATAAGATGTTCTGAGTAGGTGCTGACCACTCTCTGCAGAGCCCGCCGCTCACAGTTGGCTCCAGCTCACCGAGGTTCTTCCTGGTCCAGAGTCTTCCAGGGTTACCTCTGAGCAGCTGCTGAAGATTACTTACATCCCCAAAGCTGCGTAATTTCTGTAGCCACTTTTTACCCTGTCCAAGCTCAGGGGCCCAGAGATTATTTCAAGGCTCATCAGATAAATATTTCTTGGGCTCAATTTTTTTATTGTAATGTCATCCCACCCATCCCCCTCCAATAAAGAAAAAAAAATCTAACTCATGTAATTGCTTTCCAAATGTGTTGTCTGGGACAACAGACCAAGGAGGCATGTGGTCTGCCTCTGACTTAGCACAGGTGACAGTCTCACCGAATGTTTTCAGTTCTGTGTCTTCTTAATGATATGATTTGAATACGGTTTGCCCCTTCCGAAATTCATATTTAAATTTCACCTCCTGTACAGCACACACCTTAGGAGTTATTGGGAGGTGGGACCCGTTAATTAGCGATCTTCCCTCATGAATATGCTTATCCACTCATGCAAATTAATGAGATCATGGGTTAGTGCATTGTCTCAAGAGCAGATCTGGCAGAACAACCATTTTGGACTCACCATCTCTCCTCTTGTGACGCTTCAGGATCCTGCCAACAAGAAGGCCACCCCAGAATACAACCACTTGACTTTGGACCAGAACCATGAGCAAAACACACCCTCTAACGCATGCCATTAGTGGTATCTCACTACTAGAGACAGAAAGCAAAATAAGATAGTCCAAAATCAGTTTCTTTGCTGCCTGCCACCTGCAACCTGCTTCCTCTAGCAAGTTCTGTATTGGAGTAACATTAGCTGCTGGAAATACACCCCCTCCTGAAAGAAGTTATTTAGTGGATAACATAAGCGTTTTCTATTTCCTTAAACTTCCTAATCTGATCAGTGGGCCATTTTCCTCCACCAGTGATTTCAGGGCCTTGGCATGTGGTAGCTCAGCCATTTTTACCCCTGGGTTTTCTAACGCCAGTGTGCTCATCTATGTCAAACTGGGAGAAAGAGAGGGAAAAGTGAATTGAAGGGACAATGACGTAGCTGAGTTTACAAAGTGTTTGCCATACAACCTGAGGACCTGAGTCTCCAGCACCCACATGAGAAGTTAGATATAGTGGTACACACCTGTAAGTCCAATGCTGGAAAGGCAAGACAAGAGGGTCTCTGGGGTTCAAGTGGCCAGCCAGCCTAGCTAAATCAGTGAACTCAGTGAAAGTCCCTCTCTCAAGGTAAAAGGCACATGGCTTCCGAGGAATGACACTTAAAGTTGATCTCTGAAACACATACACACACTTTAAGAAAGGCAATGCAATGCTCAATGCTTTTAATAATGAAGTCACATCAATTACACAGATGGTTCACTAGTAAGAATTTGATCCCATGGTCATAGTTGCCTGCAAAGGAGGAAAACAATCATGTCCTGATGAACTGGGGACAGCATCAGCCTCTCTCACAGCTCATGGCCCTGCCAGCACGTGATTCATTAAAAGATTATTTTTCTTAATCCTGAGTTTTGACACCACCTTGAATTTTGCCCATTCCTCTGAGTTAAGTAGCATCAGGGAGAGGACACTCTCTGGTCTAATTTTTTTTAATATTAATGGAAAAGCTTTTCATGCTCAACCCTCAGTCTCCATCATTATTTATCATCCTGTATGATATGTGAAAATTCAACTCGATGTGGTATCAAACTCTGATATAGCCACCAAACAGTTCTGAAGCCTGCCACAAGTTCCTTGACCTCTCTGGGTGTACTTACTGCTCAGCTGTTAACTGCAGATTACACATCTTGAGTTATGGGACTATTGGGTTAAAAGAAAGACAGCACTGAGTAAGACTCCAGGCCCATGGTCAGAGAAGATGGATAGTAAATGGTGGCAGAATCCCCTGCTTCACCTGGAGTACCGTCATTATCCTAGTAGCATCTCTAAGTCTAAACCCTACCACATCTCTTTTAAAGCATCCCCCAGAGCTTTCCCAAAAGAACCCACAGTTTTCAGTATGGAGCACCTTTAGAACATCGAAGCCACATTGAGCATGAGTTTAAAGTGGTCCTGTGAGACATCATGTGTGGAATACATAGAAGTTATCCATGAACAAAACATCTGGTTGTGCTGCACATCTGTCTGGAGCCGTTGCAGAGCTGGGCACTAGAGTAGAGGCAAAAGAAAGATCTATTCACCAAGAAGCAAATGGTCAAGGTTGAAGGTGGCTCAGATGCATAGAACAAGAATGGATCTCCAGTCAGCTGCAAATGACAGACACACAGAGAATGGTGGGTGTCTCACAAAACAAGGAATAACTAGCTTGACTGCTGGCAGAGCCCCCTCCAACAGTCACTTCTCCCTCTCATGTGTGAGAAGCATCTTTCACAATGTGGGAAACATGGCAGCTGATAGCCTCAGAGCTCAAGTTGTGAAAATCTCAGCCACTCCTGCAGAAAGACAGCCCAGCACTTTGTTTTAGTTAGAGTTTTACTGCTGTGAACAGACACCATGACCAAGGCAACTCTTAAAAGGACATTTCACTGGGGCTGGCTTATGGCGTCAGAGGTTCAGTCCATCATCATTATGGCAGGAGCATGGCAGCATCCAGGCAGGCACGGGGCAGGAGGAGCTGAGAGTTCTACATCTTGTTCTGAAGGCAAGCAGGAGAAGACTGGCTTTTAGGCAGCTAGGACAAGGGTCTTTAAGCCCACAGCCACAGTGACACACTTTCTCTAGCAAGGCCACACCTATTCTAACAAGGCCACACCTCCTAATAGTACCACTCTCTGGGCCAAGCATATTCAAACCATCACAACACTCCTAAGTCCAAAACTTTTAAGGAAGCCATTGGTAACTCATTTTCAGATACATTTTACCCCTGTAATAAGGGGATACGAAAACAATGCCCTTACATGGAAACAGGGGTACTTACTGTATCTAGGGGTTGGAAGAACGTTGTGCCAAAGTGGAGACAGAAATACCATATCTGGGGGTTGGAAGAACAGTGAATTAATAAGGGAATAGAAGTGCCGTCTGCAGGAGACAGAAGAATGAACACCAACATGGTGGCTCCCACATGTGATCATGAGGATGTAGGGGAGGATTCCTGGACAACATATTGGAGAGATTGATTAAAAAAAAAAACAATAACAAAAAAAACCCACATAGGATCCTGCATAATCAGGACCGAGAGTGGGACATCATCAGCAGGATGGAAGGAAAGGACCCAACTCCATAGGCTTTGGGGAGGGGATGTCTCTGACAGATGACCAGAGAAGGAATGCTATCTGTCTTTCCACATCCCAGCGAGGGCACCAACAAACCCCATCATAACCCCTGCCTAGGCCCACAGGGGACCTCAAGTGGTTTGCACATGGCTCACATTCAGAGGAACTAGACCCCAAGTCAGCGAGCAGAGGAGCAATGGAGATCTAGAGGTAGAAAGCACATTAGAAGACCGTTACATTGAACAGATGAGAAGTACAACACATTCTAATTCAATATGACGCCAAGTAGCTTTAAGACAGCAATTTAAACATCCTCTCCAACTTGGGGGTAGGGTTGCAGAGGCAAGTAGATTTCTGTGAGTTTGAGGCCAACTTAATCTACCTAGTGAGTTCCAGGACAGCCAGGACTACATAGTGAGATCCTGTTTCAAGAAGCCAAAAATCAAAATCAACCAACCAAAAAGCATTCTGTCTATGAATTACCAAACAGCTGACCCTGATTTAAAATGGAAGCATTTCCACTCTGGCGACAGCTACAGGCTGAGGTTCACAGAAGAGCTTTACTCTTGGTCTTCATCCACAATCTCCTTTTCTACTGCATCTTTAGTCCACCTTTCTGACCTCTCCAGGGATGGTATACAAAGAGAAGGGAAAAGTCAAAGAACCAGGAAGTGCTGCTTTGGCTGGTGATTGGCAATCTAGCCTTGCTGCTCTCTAATATCAGATGTTCAAAGCCAACCACTCCCTTTCCATCGTGGGTTCTCTGAGACACTACTCTCCCCAAGCTGCAATTCTCTGGACTGGGTCAGAGGCTGATTATTTATTCTCATGAGCCGATGGCTGGCTGTGAGCTCTGCTCACTGGCTTGCCTTAGTGTCAAAGGGAAGTATTGCAGCAACACATTTGGGAGGCTGAGGCAGGAGGATTGCAAGAGGGACCAGAGCTACACAAAGGAATAGAGGGTGTAATGGGGGGTGGGAGGGAGGATGGAGGAATGGAGGGGAAAAAAGAACGAAAGGTGCAGAAGGAGAGAAGAAGGGAGATAATTATAACAGCCTAGGGAAAGGTCAAAATTCAAAGTATAGTTTTCTACCTAAGTAAAGCCTTGGCACCATCATGAACAATGAGCTAATAACTCGAAGTCAAGGTTGTCTATTCTGACTGGACAATGCTTGCCTTAATCCTCCACAATAAGGTGCCTGTTGGCATCACCCTTCCCCCCACACCATGACATCTTCAATCTCCACCGTGGTGAGATGATTCCCTGTACAGATGTTTATCCCCACCATTGGCTCAGCACTCTGTGGGCAGGAGGATACTCTAGTCAGACAGTCAGTGGAAAGCTTGAGTGTTTGCGGCACAACTGTGAAATCCTAGGGGGGAAGGGAATGAATGACAACAGAGAGTGACACCTGTATTAAGACGTTATGGCCGGAACACACTCCTTCATGGGCTAGCATGAGAAATGGAGGAAGACATACAAATGAATGTTCAACTGAAAAATAGCATTAAAGGTAATAATTAAAATCTTATCTTTATATTATTTATTTTGTGTGGGAGGGACACAGCACACATGTGGAGGCCAGAAGACACTTTGCAGGTTTCGGTTCTCTCCTTCAGTCTCGAGTTCCAGGGATTGAACTCAGGCTGACAAGCCTTGCCGTCTTCACCCACTGAGCTATCTTGCAGGCACTGGTGTAGTGAGTTGAAACCCATCCCAACCTCAGGTTCTCAAAGGGTCCCCAGCTTGACCCAGGAACTCTAGCAGCTGAGGCTGCAGGCCAGGTGGACAGGACCAGCCTACCCCAAGAGAGCACAGAGAAACGGGGAATTGGTTCCTGAGGCTCAGGGTGGGGAGCAACAGGTAATCACGGGGTCTGGAGCCACGGGTGAGCCACAGAGAAAAGCCAAGATGGCCATGCGGTTGTTGGATGCAGAGCCTAAGTCAGACCCAGCAGGGGAGAGGTCAGGTCAGGCCACATCAGCTACTACATCTGACTCCACGCTTATTCTTGGGAAGGTGAAGATGGGATGTGTGCTGTCAGAGATACAAAGTGGCCATGTTTGCAGCCTGGTGCATATTCCAAAGCGAATGGAAATTGTTATGAAAACAATTTATACCCAGCAGACATGGATGATTGCCCATGATGACCTTTTGCCGGAGAAAATGGGTCTGATAAAGAAAAAAATGAGAGCTCGTTAGGACAAATTAGAAAAGGCAAATGATTGCTCTTAAATTATGGAAATTCCAACACTGGCGGATTCCTGTCCTTTTAGGATATAAAAACAATAAAACACAAAAAGAAATTGTTTGTTCAGAATGAAGTGCTGCAATTTGTGTGTTTGTGTGTGTGTGTGTGTGTGTGTGTGTGAGAGAGAGAGAGAGAGAGAGAGAGAGAGAGAGAGAGAGAGAGCTTTTGTTTCTTGGAAGGTTTTAGAATGGAGGCTTTTTGTAAACTAAATGAAATTTAATTGACTTATTTACTGCCATGAATTCTCTTCCTATAATTCTAGCAGCTAAAAGAAGAGAAGGGGCAGGGAATACCATCAAGGGTGGGCAAAATAAACCTTGCCTTGTGTACATGCTATTCAAGGAAGATTTCTACCACTGTGACATGATAGAATTCGGGGTGCAAAGTTGGCAATTCCACTAAAAGGATGTGGGTGCCAGAAGGTAGAGGGAAGGCAAGAACTGTGGGAGTAGAGACATCGCTCCGGGAGTGCAGATCCTCCCACCCGCCTGACAATCACCCTCAGGCGGTGCAGTCTTACAGCTTATCAAGGGCTTTTATGTTATCTTCCTCACTGCCCCCATCCTCCCGGCATCTCCTTACAAATGTAGTTGGGGCTCAGATATGATTTCAGGGTGTCCCCTGCAGTTTTATGGATTGAAACTTTATCCCTATTGTGAAATATTAAGAGAGCGGGAACTTTAAACTATGGCATGTGTGTGTGTGTGGGGGGGGGTGCATAGGAAAGTGATGAGGTCATCAGGTCGGACCATGATGACTTTGTAAGCAGTGAGAGGTGAGGGAGACACATACACACATCCCTCTGTGGGGTGTCCTATCAGAACTCTGCCAGCAGGAAGTCCAGTATCTGAAGTAGCCACACAGTCTTGGATTTAAACAACAAGCCTTTACAAGGTGCCCGGTCTGTGATGGTGTGCTATAGGCAACAGGAAGTAGATGACTGCATAAGACCAAATAGGTGAGAAAACTGAGACCGGACATTAAGCGATTTGTCAGCTAGTAAAAGATATAGGCAGAATAACTCTCCAGGGATAACAGTCTCCCAAGCCATGTAGCAATGAGTTCCTCTCTCCACATCTTTTTTTTTTTTTTTTTTTTTTTGGTGAGGCAGAACCAGAAGTAACTGGATTCATATATTTCTCTACTTAAAAAAAAGTGCAGAGAGAAAGAGTGTAGGGAAGGAAGGTGGGACTCTTAAAACAGTGCTGGGTAAAGACATGCATATTTAAAAGGATAAGCTAACTCCCACATCAGACAACTCCAAAATCACAGTGTTTCAAAACAAGGAAAGCTCATCCCTCCTTCCAGAGAGTGTTGAGTGCAGGCAGGTGGGGAGCTGCTCCGAAGGGTCATCCCAGGACTCCCGTCCCTTTTCTCATTGCTCCCTCATCCTTCAGGCGTCTCACTCTGAGTTCTCTGATGATCACTATAAAATCCAGATAGCAGGACAAAAGGGGGATGGCGAAGGAGCTCAGGGGACCAAGCACGGAGGGACCACAGCACTTTCAGCCTGAGTATGAGCTGAGATGAGTCACCTGGCTCCACCTCCATGGCGGAGAAACTCTGGGGACAAGGAGGTGGAGACAGAGACTGACATCAAAGTACCAGTCTCCACCACAAAACTGTGCTTCTTGAGGTATGAAACGTTTTCCCAGGTGCTCGATGGAAGACTGTTTCCGTGAGACCCTAGCCAGGCCCTCACCTTTCTGGCGACTCCCCAGGTGGGATCGGCTGGCTAAACTGGGCCAGCCACCAGACTTGCATCTTTTCTGGGTGGAGAAGTGGACCTTTCAGGCTTAGACAGCAAGCCATCTCTCTATATTTTCTCCTTGCGTGGCTGAGTGAAAGGGCAAACAGAAATTTGAAAGCGATGATTGCTTCCTTTGTGGGGGAGAAGGATACCCACTGAGTTGAGAACATATATGAATTCTGATTTGCAATCATTTCCACTATTTATGAGGTCACTGGACTCACTCCTGCTGAGTCCAATTTACAAAGAGCTTTGGGTGGATCAGGGAAAAGAATATTAGAATCCCGTTGGCTTGGAGATGGCCAGAGGACTATGCAAGAAATGTATCAATGAAATGTAAGGAGACAGAATCCTCAACATCAGCTCTGACAAGCTGCCTTCAATGGGCAGGACATCCATCACCCCAAGGAAGCTGTTGACAGGTGCACCACCACTGTGATTTGGCCACGCCCCCCAAAACAGATGGGCCAGTTTCCTAAATAAAACACTCACTGAAAAAGACCTAGGACACCTACATCCGGTGAAAGAGTCTTTGTTGCACCACCACAGTATCTCAGTCCTCTGAAGACTCCCATCATCGGTGTCTCTGCCTCTGACCCATCTCTGGAGTTCTATTTCCCCAAATTCAACATCCCCCAGGGATCCATGTCAGCATATTTATCCTCTTCACTCAGCCCCAGCCCACCCCTCCCAGCCAGATACACTACCTGGCACCATTTCATGGAGAATGTCACCCGAGTCGCCACTCCAGTCAGTTCCGCCTGCCTGACTTTTTTTCTGACCTGTTCTCTCTTCTCCATCTGCACTCTCACCTGGATGAAAGCAACTGTTGCCCAAAGAAAATGCCACCACCTCACCAACATCAGCCCAGAGGCTTCAACCCCCCTTCAACCTTCCCATGGCTCTCTATTGTTCTCTTGAAGGACCCAAAGTCTACCCTACCCCTTGAAGGCTCTTCTCCTCAGGCTGTCCTCTGGTATAATTTCTAGATCATTCTACCCATCTCCACACTCACTCTGTGCTTCTGCTCTTCCAGATGACCTGTAGCTTTCTCTCTCTCTCTCTCTCTCTCTCTCTCTCTCTCTCTCTCTCTCTCTCTCTCTCTCTCTCTCTCTCTCTCTTTCTCTCTCTCTCACACTGTTGTCTCTGTTTTTAGTGAAGAAGCTGCTCTTCTGGAGTCTTCCCACCACAGAGCTTACCCCCAAGGGAGCACCTGAACAGTTGGGTTCTTGGTCACCTGTCTTCCCACCCTCCTCTCACACCCCAGTGTGTGAGCTCGGTTGTCTGGTGCCCAACATGACATCCAGTGAAGAGGGGCTCAGGGAATGATAATTACACAAATTAATAAGTACACTGAGTAGAAACGTGAAACCGTCTCTAAGCAGGATTGTCCGCCAGGTGGGGTGGGGGCTAGGATTCTCATCTTGACAAGGGACTGCTCAGAAAAATCAAACACTCTGGATGGAGTTGCCATGCACCCAGGAGATGCAGATTATCAGAGAAGTAGGATGCATTTGCTCAGCCCCCAAACCAAACACCCAGACAGGTTGCAAGTATATGCTTTGAAAATGACGTGACGAAAACACAAAGCAGATGTTGTCTCTGATACCACATTCAAACAGGATGCACCCAGAGGGGAAAACAAAATTCTCCAGGAAACTTCTGTTCGAACTGTGCAGCGCTGAGGATCTGAGACACCTACAGACCAGCAAATCAAAGGTTAGTTCAGGTTTCATGTTCACTTCTTCTTGTTGTTTCTAGTGATCCCGGTGTGCAGGCTTAGAGAAAGACAAACTCCAACTCTGGAGAGAGAATGCAGGAGTGTGAACCATGTGCTGCTGTTTTTCAGCTGTAACTTGGAAGTGAGCTGAGTCCTCCACTGTGTAAGAAGAGGAGGAGTAAGACTGAGTGAGAGACTAGGGAAGTAGTGTGGGATCGCAGGTGTGGGTTGAGCATCATGTCCAGCACATAAATGTTGTTATTGCTATTTGCGAGAATGACCCAGAATCTTCCCAGAGAATAATAATGTTGCAAGGACCAATGCTTCCTTCTGGCCCCTTCATCAGAGACCCACCTCACTTCCCTTCTCCCTAAGCAACCTCCATTCATGCACAGCATTTGCTTTGCCATACTTGAGCGTGGCTGAAGCTCTGGACTGTCCACAACTCCGATGCCCCCCAAGTCTTCTCTATCAGCAGCCTCAGACAGCTTCACCTCCCTGTATACCAGGGCCTCATTGCCCAATGGGGAACAACACCCAGATCAATACACATCTGGGACAAGCAGCTGGGTGAAGGGGGAAGGCTAGAGAGAAGCAAGGCCTGGGTCATTCTCAGACCTGGGTTTGGATTCCAGCTCTGCCGTGTTCTGCGAGCTGGGTGCATCTTTTAACCTCTTCGAGTCTCCAAGGCCTTGTTGGTAAGCTAAGCTAACCCTGGGGAAGGAGGTGCCTTGGTATCTTACAATCCACACATGGATTTGATATAATGGTGTCTCCCACCTTCCAAAACCTTGATGGATAGGAATGTCTTAAAACTGAGGACGTTCATCTCCAAAGCCTGTCACCTAGTAGTGTGGTGTGGTGTAGACTAGATGAACCAATTCGGCCAGGGCTTCACTGAGTCCCTGACGCACAGGGAGTTTTCAGTGGAGGTGCCCATGTCTTCATAAATAAGGTAATTAGTCACTCTCAACAACCCCAAGAAGAGCTGTAACACACTCTGCTAGGGTGTGTGTTACACCCCATCTCTTCAAACAGTTAGAGAGCCGGCAACTTGAAAAAGGAAACGAGCTGAAGATATGCAATGGGGATGTTTTATCCAAGAAGAGCAAAGTTATGATATTTGTAGGAAAACAGACACAGCCAGAGAGCCTCCTACTAAGTGAATAAAGCCAGTTTCAAAACCTCAAATATTGAACTCGTTGTGGTGGAGCACGCCTTTAGTCCTAGCACTTGGGAGGCAGAGGTAGGTGGATCTCTGTGAATTCGAGGCCAGCCCAGTCTACAGAGCAAGTTCCAAGGACAGTCAGGACTACATAGAAAGAACCTGTCTCAATAAGCACATAAATAAATAAATAAGAAAAAAGACAAATATGGTCTGTTTTCTCTCATTTACAGCTCCCAAATATTATGTGGTCACATAAAACAATGTGTATATACGTAAAATGAAGGGACAGGTATGAGGGTAGGGGAAATGGGAGCTATGCTCAACAAACAACATATACCTGCATAATATTTTAAATGCAAATGAATAAAAATTTAAAAAGTACTTGGCTCGTTGAGAATTAGTGAACACTTAGGCACAAATGCACATGCAAAGTCCTCCTTAAAGTTGGATTTGCCTAGCATATGGGGCTAGTACTGAGCACAGAAAGAACCTGGTTATCGGGCAGGACAACTGGGTTCCAGGTTCTTCTCCGTCAGTGCCTCTGTGTGAGCCTCGGTTCCTGCCTCATTTGGGTCCTTGCAGAAGCAGCCCCAGAGACCTGTGCATCTGGAGCTATCACACCCCAAGGAGAAAGGAGGCTGGGGGATCGATGTTCTTTTCCTCCTGATCACTTGTTGGGGCTGTTGGCGGGGAGGCTGTCAATCTTCACAGTACTCCTGCCCTCCACAGACGCACTGACAGGCTTGGAAAACCCTCGGTCCAGGGCACCCAGGTTCTAGTAGATGGAAGTGCCCGGAAGTGCGGAGAGCACACCCACACAGGGATAACGCCAGCAGCAGTGTACACCACAGAAGATGCATCCCCTTTATGTTCATACTCTATGAAATGGGAACAAAAGGCCTATTTCAGAGTCTTGTGTTTCTAGTCTTCTATGTAACCAAGTCTCTTTAATCTGGATGTTTTCATCTAGGTCTGACCAGGAGAAACGTGGGTACCAATCCCTGGTAGGGGCCTGGCACGGATCCCCTGTGAGTACAAATGAGCAAGGCATATTCCAGGTATTTAAGAATTGTAATAAAAGAATAACTTGATCTCAGTGGCAAAGGCTGATACAGAAATGGGTTTGTGTCTGGCACATATATTCCAATGTGCTAAGATAGATACAGAAAGCCCTCCCTTGGTTACAGCAGAACTAGTGTGTGTGTCACTGGAACACAGGGCTGCTCTTTTAACTCGGTCCTATCAGGAGGAAAGGACTAAAGACAAGATGAGCCCACATCTGGTACCAAGAGAAGGGAAATGCTCTAAATAAGACTTGATCATAGGCTGTAACACAGGCTATGGAAATGTTGGTCTCTTGGATTGGGTGACATTTTGACCAACCCAACTGGTCAATATGGCGGGGAAGGCAGATCAGTTCATCTCATACTTTCAACTCTGAACAGAAGGAAGCTACATATAGCCACAGTCCACCTCCCCTCTCTCCACACCTCTCCACCCCTGTAATTACCTCTCTCAGTGGGGATGAAATGGCTGCTCTCACTGGTGTAGACAATCATTAGGTTGTATTTGGTCCGTTCCTAAGGTAACAGTGGGAAGGAAGGCATCTCTTCCTCCTACACAGCAGACTTTCCCCTACTTCCCGGGCAGAATCGGCTGTTCCCTAAACCCTTCTGAATCTACCCAGGACTGAGGGAGTAAAGCAGATCCCCATCTTCCTTGTCTGTCCGTTAAGAAAGAGGAGGGCCCCTCCCCTATGCTTCTTCCTAATCCTGTTATTCCAGGCACATCACTTTTTGCACAACACAAAACACCTTGATATCCTTACAAAAAACCTCACTTTTTGTTTCCACTGGCCCAACTGAGTTTATGACACTTGTGAGCGTCGGCCCTAGTGCAAACTTGGGATGGAGAGACTGACAGTAAGCAGACTTTGCTTCTAATGGAATAAAGGGAGCAGGGCAAAACACAGAGTCCCAATCACACCTGGGGGCCACTAGAAGCACATCTTATCTGCGTTTTAATGCTCCGAAACTTGGCTGGGTTTCTTGGCTTCTGAATTAATAAAACCCTGAAGTCGTGAGGCAGGAAGTAATTTAGCCACAGTCCAAAGGACACTTCTCTATCACTGGACAAGAGCACCAGATCTGGAGAGCAGCTCCCCCGAGGTCAGAAAGGGAAATTGGAAGGACAGGATATCAGCTCTGTCTTTTCATCACACTCCATCTGTGTCAAGATGGTGCGCGTGACAGGGATTAATACCATCAGCCCCTTTTCCTGAGTTGGAATAAGAAGTCTCTCCTGATGCCCTGCTTCTCCTGGTCCCTCAGAGGTAGCTGCAAACGTGAGACTCATCCCTCTCCTTCCCTCTCCATAAAGGCCCCACCCACCCCTGCACTGCCCAAGTCCTCCTCTGTCTCTAATCACATTCCCAGGTATAAAAACAGAACTAGGTTAATGCGTGCTCATGCCTCATCTTGGACATTACTTCCTAAGAAAGCCCCTGACTCTTTCAACCCACACTGGATCTCTGTCCTAAGTTCTCACAACTCCCTGTGTCTCTCCTCAGTCTCAGCACTGTGACAGTGTGCCTGGGGGAAGACTGCTGTCTACCTTCCCCTGCCGGACTGTTAACTTCATCATGGCAGAGACCATATGTGGCTTCATGAACTGCACTATAGCAAGTCCTGGTCCTATTTCAGCTGCCGGAACAGACTACACTGGGTGACTAAGCTGCGGATGGCACGCTGTCATAGAGGCTGGGAAGTCCAATGTCAAGGTATCTGGTAAGGACCTCTCCTAAAACAGTGGCTTCTCTGAATCCATTGTGGCAGAAGGGTAAAGGGAATGGCAAACTTCCTCAAGCCTCTTTTTACAAGGGCACTAATTCCATTCACACAGACACCCCTTTTATGATCTGTTCATGCCTGAGAGGCCCACATGTTTTAATACTACTGCATTGGAGGAGTGGGTCTCAAATCTGTGCATTTTTGGAGAATACAAACATTAGAATTACAAAAGTACACAATAAATGGTTGAATATATGCAGATAGACAAGGCTCTGGAGCCTGTCTGACTTTGAAAACAGTTTCAAGAAGAAGGAGAAGGAATGATTGTACCCTTAGGAACTGTCAAGGACAGGATGGAAGGAGTAACAACACTTGTCCCTAGGGCCTACCATATAGCAGGTCCCCAATAAATGTGAGCATTGCAGCTGTTGGTCCATCTTTACAAATGAGAGGGTGAGGAAGTGTGTAGACACAGTTCAACTGGGGTCACTGTGTATCTGTGTGCACTGGTGTCTTGGGGTAGCACTGACCTCTGTGGGTATCACCGAAACAGAAGGTTCAGAACAGTCAAGGTTGTATTTCTAGAGAGAAGAGGATCAGTCTAGCAGCTATGCAGCTAGTCAGGGCATGCTTGGGCTGAGCTAGGTGACTTTGGAATTGTCTCCAAATGAGTGACTGAGGACATAAGTTTGCGCCATCAGTATTGTGTTAGCAGATCGTTACCCTAAGGTAACCCATTTGGGAACTAAGGGGGTAGAAAAATCTAAATGGATAAATCCGTGGTATCAAAGATGAACCCTCAAAAGGTATGGTTACTACAACCTACTGTGTGGGTTAGTTTTAACTTGACACAATGAAGAATCAACTGGGATGACAGTCTTAATGAGAAATTGTCTAGATCAGGTTGGCCCATGGGCATGTCTGTGGGGAACTAACTGTCGCAATAATTACCTGATGTAAGAAGACTCTGTCTGTTGTGGGCGGCACCATTCCCTAGACTGGGTCTGACCTGTGTAAGAGAGGACAAGCTTAATAGCAGGCATACAAAGGTTTGTTTGTTTGTTTGTTTCTCTGCTCCTGATTGTGGGAGTAATGTGACTAGATGTTTGAGTTCCTGCCTTAACTTTTCCCCAATATGATGGACTATAATTTAGAATTATTTATGTATTACAAAACCTCTCTTCCCTAACTTGCTTTTTGTTAGAATATTTTGTCACAGGACACCTACTTTCTCCAACCAGACTCCAACTCTTAAAGCCCTTACCACCTCTCAACAGGGGTGCCCAATGTCTCTCTTGATGGTTAGATTTTCTGGAATGTCCTTCCTGGAACTTTATAAATGTTTAAGAGCTTCATTTACAAACAAACACTTTCTACTGAAGGTCTATTGAGGTTTCAACACTTTCTCCTAACACACACTGTAGGAAACCACACAACCTATCTACTAATAGGGCCCCATAGCTTAGCTTCTTGTCCCTCAGTGGAGGTTATTCATTGAGAGAAGGAACCACAGGTGTCAGAATCCTGAACACAGAAGTGGATTGACGTAAGCCACTCACACTTGAGAAAGAAAAGGACACCATTGCAAACACTGTGGTCAAAATGCCTTGCTCTCTTTTTCCATCTGCAACCTTGATTCTTTGAATTTTTTTATTATAAAATCTGCCATACAAAAAAAGGTCTTAACCATGTATGAACCCTCTGAAGAATAATAATGAAACCAAATCCATGTGCCACAGCCTGGGCAGAAGCCTTACCAGTGTCTCAGAATGTCCACGCATTCTCTCTGCCATGTGTCCTCTCCCATCAGACCTGTCCCACCGAAGGTAAGTACTGCCCTCAATTTTGCTTCTATCATTCCTTATCCATTATCATTTTACCATCTATATGTGCATCTCTAAATTAAACATCACTTAATTGTTAGCAGCCTTTTCATAAGTAGAATTATACAATAGTGATTCCTCTGTAATGTCCTTTCTCTCAACATTAAATGTTAAATTCAATATATAGTAGTAATAGATATAGATACACACATATTATATAATAGTAATGTTTTAATATATAATAGTAATGTCTTAATTTTGCTTCTTAATAAACCACTGTAAAAGTTTAGTGCAACCGCTTATGGATGTTTTGATTAAGTCCATTATCTTCAGTATTGTAGAAAATTATACTACAAATGCTTTTATATATACACTTCTTTAGGGTAAGTGCAGGAGGTGGAATCATTGGCTCACATCATACATGTATGTGTTCAATTTTGCCAGACAACTCCAGTCAGTTCCCCAGAATGGCTGTATAAGCTTGCTCACTCACACAGCAGCTCAGAGCTTCTGTCACTTTTGGGAGGAGAAGTAAAAGAAACAGGAATCCGCCCCAAATGGAGATGGTGCTGGAAGATAAGAGAATACATCTATCGAGTTCACCTTGACAAACAAGTCTAGGAGTGTTGCACAGCTGTAACAGCAAAAAGCCCCATCCTTAGCTTCTGGGGCAGCAAGGGGAGATGGAATTCCTGACAAAGGTCTTCTAACACTTCCCTCTCACCAAGAGGGAATGTCATAGCTATCTGATGTCTGGTTCCATTTACTATAAGTCCTGACTGTGGGTCACCATCTCCTGTCAATCACCACAGGCATTCTGCTTCATGATGGTGATGGTCATGGTCATGGTCATGGTGATGATCGAGGACGTGGTGATGGTCATGGTCATGGTGATGGTCAAGGACATGGTGATGGTCATGGTTATGGTGATTGATGGTCAAGGTCATGGTGATGGTTATGGTGATAGTCATGGTCATGGTGATAGTCATGGTCATGGTCATGTCAAGGCCAGAGCAAACAAATTTTACTCTGGGGCTCCCAATATCGACAATAGGCACTGTGTCTTCTTCGCGTAGGGGTGCGCTCACAGACATGTAGCAGCACCTCACTGTGGTTTTCCATTTGTATTCCTGGTTGTCAGTGAAGCTAATTATCTTTTCATGAGTTCCTATCTTTTGCCTACTACTTGATTACAAAGCATTGCTCTTAACACTCATGGTCAGCTTTATAAAATATCTTCTCAGGATCTAACTTATCATTTTACTTTAGGAGATCTTGTGAGGAATGTATTTGTAATTTAGTTAGCTTTTTCTTTACAGTGTGTATATCATGGTCCGGAAGTCACAGGGACATCCTATATTCTGTATCTCAGAAGTTCTGTTTGCCTCTTCCTGTTCAGTTATTTAACTCACTTCAGTTATTTATTCTTAATAGATTATGAAGAATGAAATTTCCTTTCTTTCTTTCTTTCAGTAGGTTAATCAATCTCAGTGCTACAGATTTCCAGTCCCATAATTCCATTGATTGGCAATATCCACTGTAAGAAGATCCGAGTTTCCATGTGTACATCACTTATTTACTTGGGTTTTTTGAGACAGGATCTTGCTAGGTAGCCCTGGTGTGGAACTCCATGTAGAAATCAGGCTGGCTTTGAACTCAAAGAGATCCACATGTCTCTGTCTTCAAGTGCTGGGATTAAAAGCACGAGCCGCCAAAGCAGGCTCTACATTGCTTCTTTCTGGGCTTTTGCTTCTATTTTGTTATCTTTTTGTCTATCACTACCTTCATCTAGATTACTTTAAGATGAATCTTGCTATGTTATGGAGGAAAGCCACACCCAGCTTATTCCTCCTGTTGAGAGGGCTCTTGGCCCTTTGTTATTCTATGTAAATGCTGGACTTGCCTTCTCAAGTTCCAAATCTCATTGGACTCGCATTGAATCCAAAAAGGCAGTTTGGAGAATTTATGTCTTTATAATGTAATATAGTGTATCCATGAACATGATATATGTCTTTATTTAGATCTTAATGTAATGCACTTCAATAACTTTTATAATATTCTTCATAAAATTTTTTAGACTTTATGATATATTTGTTTCCTAAACACCTTTATATTTTTGTTCCTAATGTGAATGGTTTATTTCAAATTTCTTAACTGATAGTTATTGATGCATAGAAACTGAATCGACTTTTGTATATTGATTTTGTATCCAGCAACCCTGCTCAAAAGTCTTGTTTTTATTAGAATAATTTATAGTTTCTTAGGGTTTTTTTAATGTAGTCAATGTATTTCCTTATTTAAATAATAATAATTTTGTTTCCTTATTTCCTAAGTCTTATATTTCATATTTAATTTTTAAAAATGTGCGTCTTCGTATGCAGTGCTAGCAAATGGGGTGAATATAAATAACCATTATATCCATCTATCTATCATCTATTTATATCTATCTGTCTGTCTGTCTGTCTGTCTGTCTGTCTGTCTGTCTGTCTATCTATCTATCTATCTATCTATCTATCTATCTATCTATCTATCTATCTATCTATCTTACTCTCACTTTTAGTAATGAGAAAACTTAGCCTCAGAGAATTTAATTTAACCATAGTCTCATAATTAGAAACAGAAAAAAAAAATCAGTGCTCAAATTCCTATCTAACCACTCCATATCCTCTCCACTGTGGGAGTCCAGATCTGCAGTTCACCGTCTGCACTGTAGGGTCCTTTTCTTTTCCCCACAACACAGATCTATTTAAGGTTTGTTTGTTTGTTTGTTTGTTTTAACAGTTCACATAAAAACATTTACTCACTAAAAGAAAAGTCGTTTATTTCTTCTGCTTGAAAAAAGAAAAAAAAAAAGAGGGTGAGAGATGATTTTAAATTAACTGATACATCGCCCCATCAAGAAGTCCCAGGACAGGAAGGAACAATTTGATCTGTGGGAGTTTGCTCACTCCTTCCTTCCTGGGGGCAGCTAGGAAGTTGGGTGGGTGTTTGCATTCTAAGTTAACAGTCAAGGAAACTGAGGCTCAGAGAGATGGATAGTTTTTCCAAGAGGAATTCTCTGCAGTGAGCAAAAAGGCAGTGTGTGCATAGTACCTCAGAATGAAGCATTAGGAAGGGCGCCCAGCGTGACTTGCCATGAGTTTTACCCTCCCAGGTACCAAATGATGAGGACTTAGGAAAACCCCTTGTGTTTTCCTGCAGGTCTGTAGAGACAAGGGACTCCTATGGGGGTAGGAAGGACACCAACCGGGGAATGTTCTGTTCTTTTTTTAATGCACACATTCATTTGTTTAATAAGTAGTGTGCTATTAAGGGCCACCGGTCTGCATCCTATATTTAATGTTGGGAATAGAGCGGGAACCAGCACCATTCACAGTCCCTGCCCTCAGTAAGCCAGCCCATAAACCAGGTCTCACTGCTGAGGATCCACGCCTCCCAACCCAGCCCCCCAACTACCAAACATATTGATGAGGTTTCAGCAGAGGGGAGCGTCCCCAGGTGCCTGTTTGGAAGCTGTCACACTCCTGTGACAGGCTGGTGACCCTTTTACTTTCCTAGGTCTCCCTGTATCCCAGGTGTTGCAGGAAGCCTGTCCATCAGCATGCCAATTGAGGGAGAAATTGAATCCAGGGGCTCCTTCTGGTCTTGTTTGCTCACTTTTTTCTTAGCATGATCTTTGGTTTCATTATATTTAGGTGTTTCTTTTATTTACCCATGCACCAAGACGAAGGGGGTGGGGGGAAGGTAGCTCTTTAAGCCAAGCATGAAATGTATTAGGTACCTAAAGTTGGGAATAATGGGCTCCCCCCACCCACCTACCCACCTGGAAAGCTAGCCTACAGGAGGAGGGGAAAAAATCCATTCAAATAATTTCGTTTAGTCCTAAGTATAAAATAACCGAAGTCAAGGTGTCCCTGCTGTTATTATTTTTTCTGATGTTTTTGACACCCGCATGTGGAGTTCTCCAGCGTTCACAGCTTCCAGAGCTGTGAGCTCCCACTTGGTATATCCGTAATACTCCTTAATATTTTCATTTTGATGTAATTTGCGGCCCCAGCTTTTTAAATATCCGCTCTGTAATAATGTTTAATTTCAGGGGTCACTCCGCCAAGGAGTATATTAAAGCTTATAAAACTCATTTCCAAAGCTCAAATATCAAGCTGTGATCAGGTTAGGAGGGCAGCATCTGTGAATATTTCATCCTTTATCATACTGATAATAAGGAGATGACAGAGGCGCATTATTACAATGAGAGAATTGCTCATTTCAGGCCTGCTGCTGGAAGCTGGGGTCTGCCGTGTGTATTACTCAATAAGACCAATTCTGATATGAAAAGCAAGTTTACTGAGGCACCACTGTGTCTTATTTGATTGGAATGAATAATATATGGAGCTGCCGTTCTGACTGCTGCCGGCCGGGGGAGGGGAGGCCTTCATGGAGAGGTGCACTTGGGGATAGACGGTGAAATAATTTATCAAAGGATGTGTTTTATGGCCTGAAAATAAAGTTAAGATAACCACTGTTTATTACAATCATTATTTCGGAAATCTGTATTCTGCAAACCTTAAACATGTGCCAGCTCACATAGGGGAAGACTCGTGATCTGTTCGACGGGTAGAGATGCCTTGTAATTAACTATTTGCACCTAGGGGCTGAGTGAACTTGACACTTGGGTCGATTCCTGCCACCTTCTCCACTGACAACTTTCGTTATTGCTTTGCGGCAAGCCAACTTCATCAAGTGGGAACCTTAAAACACCAGTCTTGCTGGTGGGGGGAAGATAAAGCACCACAAACTGTGAAAAGTAAACAGGAAGCACCTCTAATTACTAGCCCCCTACCCCATAGCCACCACACACCCACATTCACTTCCTATTGTAGTGGAAGTGATAATTGATAGGGGCAGCTCCATGGTCTAGGACTAACTTCTACTTGGAGCCTTAGCTCTTGTTGTCCTTCTGACCTTGGTGAGTTATCACTCCCCCGACCCCATGGTCTTTCACGGCCTGTCTTCATCTGGCTTCTTTCACTCGGCCTAAGACTGTGGTCTTGGTCAGAAATATATTCCTTAACCTTGTATCTTCCTTTATCGATACCATAGTTACTTTCTTAACTTTCCATCCAAGTAACTCCTAAGAATTGAATACACTTAGAGCCCCACCAAACTACATCATATATCCCCGCCCCTTAGCCCCAGTCAGTTACTGTCTATCACTCCGAGGAGACCAATCCCTGAGGACCTGATGCTATGCTGATGGCCAAGCCTACTGGCTCTTTTGCCTGTGCACCAGCTTGCCCTTCTGGCCAAGTTAGTCCCCACTATTTCAGGACCCTGATGGGTTTTATCCTTCCTAACTCCCTGTTCACCTCTGGCTCCTCTCCTAGCATCTCTTATCACCTTCCCTGAAGATGAGGGCCTTCCACAAGCTTTGCGCCGACCTCTCCCAGTACCTCTCACTCTGCCGGGCGCCAGTGTTCATTGCATGGCTGGTAATACCGCACTTCGTCTTATAAATTACAGCTTATAAATGATGACTGCTTTCTATCCCAGCCTCTTTCATGGAGATCCAAACCCCTATGTCTAACGGGGATCCCCACTGGTATCTCAGTCCAAGCAGTGAAGATTAAATAACACGAGCTTGCTTCTATATGCTAGTCCTCCATCCCCTCCCTCTCCCCATTCTCCCTCTGCCTCTCCCTCACTCTTCTCATTTCTCTCTCTCCCCTGGAGACAGAGTCCTAACAGCATCCCCAACTAAAACACAGGCAACAACTTCAACCCTGTCACCTCCCTCAGGTCCCACTTCCCATCCTTTATCAAGTCATTTGGTAGTAGCGGTAGTAGTAAGCGGAAAAGATCGTAAGACTCTCAGAGTTTTAATATTTTTATAAGAATATTAATCCTCTCTACTATTATCATCATTTTTTACTTACTCATTTTACATCCCACTCACTGCCCCCCCCCAGTCCTTTATCAAGTGTTAATGCTTCTTTTCTTATTATCTTAGAACAAATAGATCTACCATTAATGATTACAAAAGAAGCATACACTTATAAAAAAGCTTTTCAAACTACACTGAAGTGGAGAAGGCCAAAACCACCTGAACCCTGCTACAGATAACAAATATTAATATTTTGATGTCGATTGTATCTGGTTTTAAAACAAATTCAGCGCCTTTAATCCCAGCACTCGTGAGGCAGAGGCAGGAGGATCTCTGTAACTTTGAGGCCAGCCTGATCTACAGAGCAAGATCTAGACAGGCAGGGCTACATGAAGAAATCTTGTCTCAAAAAAAACCAAGACAAACCAAACCAACCAACCAACCAACCAAACAAACAAACAAAACCCAAATCCAACCAGTCTGTGTTTACTGGGCATCAACTCTGTACCCACCACTGCTCTAGGCAATGTGGACATGTTCCCCCTTTCTCTACAAAAGTGGAACCTAGCCTTGCACATACCATCTTCAATTTAATAAGGAACATGTTTTCATGTGAATAGCTATGGAGTCACATACTCCGTGAAATAGTTAAGTGTCCCATCAAATGCCGGTAGCCCGTGTACCTACTTAAGCAGATCCTTGCTGATGAATGTTATTTGACTGCATTAATGACTCTCAGCACACATCCTTACATGTAAGCCTTTTCTTACTTGGCTAATCATTGCTTTAGAACAAGTTTCTAGAAGTGTGGAGTTAAGTATGATTCTTCCCTCCCCTCCCCCCCCCCCAGTGCTCAGGATTGAGCTTGGTTAGAGCTTTGTTCTACCACTGAACTACATTCAAAACCCAAGAATGTAAGGAGGTGCAAGTGCATACATGTGTGTGAGTAGTACATACATGTGTGTGAGCAGTACACACATGTGCGTGAGTACTACATGCATGTGTATTAGCACCTGCTCAGGTCAGAGGTCAATGACAGGTGTCCTTCTCAATTGCTCACCACCTTCTTATTTGTCTCACCAATTTGCCTATGTTGGCAGGGAGTGAAGCCTAATGATCTTTGTGGCCCTGTCCCCCTCTGTCGCTGGCACTGGGATCAAGGGACATGCCACTACATACTCAACTGGACATTCAAACTCAGATCCTGTGCTTGTGAGCCATCTCCCTTGCCCCAAGAACACACATTATAGGCTTTTTATAACTATTCGTGAATATCGTCCAAGGATGAATTTCAATCCCACTGACGTGAAACCACTCTCAGCTTTACCCATCTTCCAGATGCCATTTTGCTATTGTTCATTCCACTGTTGTGAGTTCCCTTCCTTACTCCAAATGACCATTGTGTTTCTAGTCTACGACCTGTGTTCATTCATTGCCTTTGACAATTTATGTGAAAGATGGTTCTTATTTTTCCAAATTAAGTGTATACCAACTCCTTTTATCTTAGAAATTGCATGCTTTCTAAACAAAAAAAAAGGTTTTATTTGGGTTTTTTTCTAAGATTTATTTACATTTCTTGTATGTGAGTACTCTGTCGCTCTCTTCAGACACACCAGAAGAAAGAAGGCATCAGATCCCATTACAGATGGTTGTGAGCCACCATGTGGTTGCTGGGAATCGAACTCAGGAAGAGTTGTCAGTGCTCTTAACCTCTTTCCAGCCCTGGTTTCATTTGTTTTATGTGATGTGTGTACACCTGATGTATATATGTGCAGAATGTGTATGCAGTGTCCACGGAGGCCAGAAGGGGGTGTTAGACACTGGAGCTGGAGTTACACAGTGTTGTGAGCCACCCAGTGTGGATGCTGGAAACCAAACCCAGGTCCTCTGGAAGAAGAACAATCACTCTGAAGCACTAAACCATCTCTCCAGCCTCTAGAAACAGCAAGCTTTTATCTACCACATATGTTACATGCATTGTTAAACGGTACCTAGTCTTCTATTTCTGTTTATAAATATAAAATTGTTTCTTTATGGCTTCTGGTTTTGGAGGTCATAGAGAGGGCTTCCCACTACTCAGTTATAGTACATATCAAGGTCTACGCTTGCATGTTGTTCCAATAATTCTTACATTTTCTTTTTTAGATTTCAAGCCTTTACCTTAAACTTTGTTCTTGGTGTGTTACTTTACTCATCTTCACATACAGGAAAATACCTGGAGCCATACCAACATAGGGCCATAACTGAAACAAAGACGTATAACCAGGAAATAAAACTAGCATAGTAGCCTAATAAAGATCGAACTGTGAGAACAGACCAACAGAAAGACCCAGGCACTCGTATGGAGTGATCATATGGAGACCAAGTCAAGGGCGCCTCTAGGATAATTTCTCTAGAGCATCTGTTGGAGGTCCTGGCCAGTGCAATAAGGGGTGGGGTAGAGAGAAGGTATAAGTATTAGAAAGGAAAAGGTCCAATGATCTTTTTACAAATGACATAATTGTGAAAAGTTCCAGAATAACTACAAGAAATCACTTAACAGAACACGACTTTTTTTTTAATTTAATGTATGTGAGTACACTGTTGCTGTTTTCAGACACCAGAAGAGGGCATCCGATTCCTTTACAGATGGTTGTGAGCCACCATGTGGTTGCTGGGAATTGAACTCAGGACCTCTGGAAGAGCAGTCACTGATCTTAACCACTGAACCATCTCTCTAGTTCCTAGAACACAACTTTTAACACTACAAGTAGTGGAATAAAAAAGCATTCAAAAATACTTGGTGCCTCCTAGATCTTAGCCAACAATAGGAGACTGGGAAGCCTTAAAGGACACAATTTGGAATCAGGTTGAACTTTAAGGCAAAATGTTCAGGATACACTTAGGAAAGATAAATAAGACCTTCAGACTGAAAACCACAAATATTGTTCAAAAAAATTGAGCATGACATATCTGTAAACAGCATACTATTTTCATAGACTAAAGGGCTAAATGCTACCAAGCTGCCTATGTTCTTTCCAAATGAATATATACATTCAACACAATTCTAATCAAGATCCTAGAGAATTTTTGTAGAGAAATTAACTCTAAAGCTAAATGGAAATGTATTGGATCTTTAAAAAAAAAAAAGATTCTGAAGAGGGCTGGGAGGCTGTCCAGTGGGTAAAGATGATGTGGTGTAAGTGTGGGATTCCCAGACTTAGGTAAAAGTCAGGCAGGTGTGGTGCTCACCTATAATCCTAGCACTCAGGAGGCAGAGACTGGGGGTTCCCCAGAGAAGTTGGTTAGCTAATCCAGCTAGAATTGGTGAGTCCTATTCAGTGAGAAGCCTCACCTCAATGAACAAAATGGAGAGCCAGTGAGGAAGACATCCCACGTCCACTTTGGGTGCACACACCTCTGGTCATACACATGCACCTGCACCACATGCATCTGTAAAAAAGAAAAGAAATCTAAGAAAAAAAGAAGGAACTTGGAGAATTTACGCTATCTGATTTCAAGGTTTATAATACAAGCTATAATGAATTACCAAGGCGCGGATGACACTGGGGTAGGACGAACAGACCGAACCACTGAGCAAACTAGAGAGTCCGAAATGTGGCCCATTGGCTTTCAGAGTCCAGAGTATTTGGCATTACACCATGGAACCAGAACTGATTTTCAACTAGAGAGGCACCAAAATAATTCAGTAGGGGAGTGATGGTATTTTATGCAAATGATACTGGAGCAGCAGGGCGGCCATAGACAATCCCTAGCTCTTGTAGCCTGAGAGCATTCGATCCTGAGAAGAAACAGCAGGGGGAAATCTTTGTGGTTTAGGGCTAGGCAATGATTTCTTTGGCAGAAAAAGAAAAAGCACTAGTCACAGAATCAAACAAAATGGGAGAAGGAAGGAAGAGAGCTTAAGAAAGAGGAATGGATGGGGATGATAGAGGGTGTGTGCTGAGAAAACCGAAGCAGGACTGTGGGAAGGAAGGGAACCAGTCAGAGGGCATAGAGGAAGTGAGGGAGTGCATTGAGGGAGGGACAAACTAGACCGGAAGTATAATGAATGACACACATGCACGAAAATGCCACAATGAAGCCCGTAAGTGTAACCTAAAACTTAAGTTTTATAAAACGACAAATGATACTTTGTCAAGGTAGAACACTCTAAAAGTGTATCTGAAAGATGCAATCAAGAGCCTAAAGGGGGTGGGCTGGAAAGATGGTAGAGCGGTTAAGAACACTTGTTGCTCTTGCAGAGGACCTGGTTTCAGTTCCAGCACCTACATAGTTGCTCACACTCACCTGTAACTCCCATCCCAGGGAACCCAGTGCCCTCTTCTGGCCTCCATGGGCCCTGCACACATATAACACACAGACAGACATACACGCACAAAACACTCACACATTAAACAAACAAACAAACAAAGTTTAATACTGAAAAAAAAAAAAGACCAAAAAGGTAGATCAGATACAAGGAGAAAAAAAAATCTGACATTGCTTCTATCTGTAAAGGATTTGTATCCAAAATACACAAACTCTTATGACTTTGTAATTAGACAAACCACTCAGTTTTTTAAATTGGGCAAAATTTGAATGGGCAGTCCACAAAAGAATGAGTACAGAAGCCAATATGTGTTCACAAAAGACTTCCAGTGGCATTAGTCACCAGAGCAAATGAAAGGAAGTCTTAGTAAGATGCCACTTCACACACAGTGGGACTATTAAAAGTCACAAAGACAACCTCGAGATGAAGTGAGGGGGAGGCAGATCTGTCACACAGCAACGATGAGATATTAAAATGGTGAAGTCAGCTGGGAACGAGGCTAAGTTGGTAGGGAACTTGCCTAGCAAGTACCAAGTGCTGGGTTCAATCCCAGCACGACACAAACTGAGTGTGGTAGTGGAAGACTTAATCCCAGTACTTGGCAGGCAGAGGCAGAAGGAACATTTCTTCCTCTAAGTTCATTCCTGGCTACATACCAAGTTTGAGGCCAGCTACTTGAGATCCTGTCTCCAAAATATAAAACAAAACAATAACCAAAAAAATAGTACGGCCACTTTGGGAAGTACTTTCTTACACAGTTACTCACGCACAATGAAGTAATGCCATTTGTAAGTACATACCCAAAGGAATAAAGAGTTCCACACACTTAGAGCCCTTTGGGGTTCTCTGATCTCTTTCTGTATCTAAGGATATAAACTTGGTTACCAAAGGGACTGGACTGCACCTGCCTGTACCCCTGGACTAGGGAGAGGAAGCTGCTGCTTGTGCCGGGCAAGTGGTCATTGAGGTCATTTCCTTTTGCGGTGCCCCATGCCCTGCCCCCAGCACATCTTCATCTCTGCCCTTATCTTCCCAGCCTCCATATTTGACAGGGGAGGACTTCCCCTCTCTGGCACCTAGAACAGGTGGGGTGTGAGGCTCCCTATTGGAGCTCCGTGTGGTTATAGTTTAAGGGTTTCGAATTTAACCTATTCCCCTACATACACATATATAATTCATTTCAAACACACACACACACACAGACTTGCACAAAAGTGTTCATAATAGATGTTCATAAATGTTTGTAATAGATATTCAAAGTGGCTCCAACTGGAAACAGTCCAAATGTCCTTCCACGGGTAAGCAGATGAAGATGCTAATAGAGGACAATCACCTCCTCCCCCACCTCCCCACCCCCACACACCCAACAAGTAGACGGGAAGTGAGTAGGGTTAGGTCTGGAACACTCCCTCTCCACTGATTCCAAAGTCTAAGAATGCCTCAGTTCCATTAAAACCTGTCATGGAGTTCACTCATCCTGAACTTCAAGTCATCTCTAGGATACTTACCTAACACAAAGTAGGCAATGAACAGTTGTCATACTATATCGTTTAGAGAATAACGACACAGAAGAAGTCCCTGCAAGCTAAGGGCAGACACAATCATGTCCGAATATTTCTGATCTACTGTAGGTTTGGATCCAGGATGCCAGAGGTGTAGACAGTGGGGCTGGGAAACTGTGACGTTCTGCGATAAGATGAACTATGAGAAAAACACTCTGGAACATAAATAAACCTAAAAACAACCATGCCGAGGGATGGAGTCACATAAAATGGGCTGGTGCTGCTTGGTTCCATGAGTTCGATGCCCTCCAATGGGTCACATGATCCACAGGGGTAGGAACCAGAACAGTGGGCTGCATAGCATAGTACTGTGTGACAGGAAGACACCGGAACACTGTGTGACGGTGGGATGGTCTGGACCCTTCAGAAGCTGTTGCACATTTATCAAAAGTTGTCAGCCTACGTATTTAAAAATGGGTATGTTTAAATGTTCCATTACAGCTGGGGTGTGGTGGTGCATACCTTTGATCCCATCACACAGGATGCAGAGTCAGGTGGATTTCTGATTTCGAGGCTAGCCTGGTACACAGAGTGAGTTCCAGGATAGCCAAGACTACACAGGGAAACCCTGTCTCAAAAAACAAACAAATAAAAGTTCCATTACGTGTAAAGTGCCCTGCAAAGATGGCTGACTCAAAACCACACAAGAACAGGCTTTGACAACGTCTCCAATCAGTGTCTTATCCTGATGCTATGGCTTCTTTTCTTGTTTTCCTTTACCTTCATTACTTAGAAAGAAAAGTTCTGGAGAATAGAGGATGAACCCACATTAACCAAAATTCCTTTAGAACCTTGCATGGTGGTACATGTTGTAATCTCAGCATCCAGGGGGCAGAGGCAGAGAGATCTCAAGTTCATTGCCAGCCTGGATTAAATAGCAAGAGTCTGTCAAAATAAAAATTAAATTTAAAAAAACCAAGATGGCATTACTTAGCACTATAGTGCTTGCTTAGTGTGTGTGAGGTCCTAGATTCAATCCCCAGTACTGCCAATTACTTAACTGGTTATAAAGGATTATTCCGGCAGCAGAACTCCAATTCAAATTAGTTTATCTGATCAGAGAAAGTGTCTTGGATAGGAACAACATTATGGGCTCTCTGGTGCATTTTGTTCCTAGATGAGCACTTGGTACACAGAATACCTATTCAGGTAAAGGATAGCAGGGGCAGAGCAGCGATATGCTTAGTAGCAAAGCTTGCCACAGTGGGTAACACCCTCTCCACTTTTTCTTCTCAGAAAATGATGTCCATGAAGGAAATTGGGGACGCCTTTGCACATCAGTCTCTGACAGCGGCCACTGGAATCGCTTCTCCTAATTAAGACCTTAAATCCTTGCTCTCCCATGTAGGGACCTGCAGCAAGAAGAGAGACACAGTGCTTTGGCTACTCAAGTTACTGGAACAGATAACAGATTCTATTTCGCAGCTTAAATTTATGTAGATGGATGCTGTAGTGCAAAGTCATATTCCCTCTAAAGACTTGACTGGGGCTCTTATTCTTCTGAGTTCAGGCATCCCGTGGGTGTGTGTGGAAGAGATGAGTGTCTACCTCTTAGCATCCACAAAGATGCTGGGATTCTGAGAACTGTGCATGTTCTGTACATAGTCAGGCTCTGAAAGACTAAAGAACAGAAAAAAATCATACAGATCAGTGGCTGACAGGAAGCAGCTTATGGAAGGATGGGTTTGTCTGGGTTCATGGATTCATGAACTGTGAGCAGTGGGCAGCTCCACGGTGTCAAGAGCCCTCAGCTGGGTCTCCTCACATCTCCCAGGGTCAGGAAGCAGAGGTGAGACAGGAAGCAAAGTATAAACTTCAAGACCAGTCGCCAGCCGTCCCACTTCCACCAGCTAGACTCCACCTCCCAAAGGTTCCACCAGCCTCCCAAACAGCCGCACCCGCTGGAGACCAACGGTTCAAACACAGGAGCTTCTAGAGGACAGTTCACACTGAAGCTGTGACCTAGAGGGCAGGGTAGGAGAAGAAGCAGGGAGAAGGCAATAGATTAAACCAGTTCCATCCGACCAAACTGAGCAATTCACTGTCTTTCCTGCCTGCCTCCCACCCTGCCTGTGTCCCACATCGCAGTACCTTGGACAGCCCTGTCCCATTGAATGTGCTATCTCTCAACACCTCTCCACGTCCAAATACCATCAGAACACAGCAGATAGATGGCCACTCAGGAACTCCTCTGAGCTCCCTCCGGCCCACTCAGCACATTAAACGAGTGGCCCAGCCTTATTAGCAAGTCTATAGCCTCAGAGGCTGAAGGGTGCCGCTCATCCCATTTATTGGTTATTATTCTCTCAGTGGCTTTTAGAGGGTTTTACTAATGCAGGGATGGTCCAACACCATCACAATTAAGACAGTGCTAATAAATTAAGTTTTATGGACATAAATCAGCAGGTATGCCTATTCAGCCGTTGTACCTCACTTAGGCGAAGGCTTCGCACCTTAAGATGAGGTCTGCTTCTATTCAGGCGTTGTAATGGCCTTGTTAATGGAATATTAATTACCTCGCAGTTGGACAGCACCACTATCTGCTCCTGCTCTCTTGCTACTCTCATTCCCAGAGAAAACTATTTCTCTAACTTTCTTCCTCTAAGATGTTGAATCTCTGCCAAGCTCACTCCATCTCCTCCAGCAGGAGAGACTGAGGTTCACTCTCCTTGGCTCTGCACCCCAAAGTAAGGGTAAAATAAAGCTTTAAGACTCCACAGGTATTGCTACCACATTGTGAGCTAGACCTGTCAGGAGTGAGATCACCAAAACCTGATCCAGTGCTGGGAAAACCCCCATTCTCCCCTCCTCACAGGACCCCATGAGAGGGATGGAGGTTCAGACCGAGCATAGTGAATCCCAGTCACTCATCAAATGCCTCCTTGTAAGCTGTCCTTACCAGGGCAGTTTAAACAATGGCATTTATTTCTCACAGTTCTGGAAGCTAGGAAGTCCAAGGTCAAGGTACTGTTAGATCCAGTGCCTGGTTTGTGAAGACTTTTCCTACAGTATCTGGCCCCCATCCCGACCTCCGATTTTCCTCAGTGTATGCTCTGCTTCCTGCGAGGGGAAGGGAGGGAGAAAGAGAGGAAAGAGAGAGATCCTGTCTTTCTTATAAGGCAAAATCACGAGTTCTATTATGTGGGCACCATCCTCACTATGGCGTCTAAATTTAATTACTCCTCAAAGTTGCTGCCTCCTTAACAACATCCTATTGGCGGATTAATTAGCATTCCACATAGGAATGGGTGGCCAGGCAGGAACATTAAGCCCACAACACAACTCCAGCAATATCTGCTGACCTGAGGCCGGTCACTTCCTGTCTTCAGCCTTGTGTGCACTGTGAGCCTAATTAAGTGGACATGGACACAGCATGGATCGTGGACAATTTTGTAGTTGTCTTTGCAAGACTCTGGAAGAAACACACTCCACGAGGAGAGGGGTAAGAGTTTGAAAGGGAGTGAACGTTCTGAATGCCAATGGGCTGATGATTTGAGATGTGAGGAAAACTGGGGAGGGATGCTAGGAGGATGGCTCAGGCACTGCAGAGCACGCCACACAAGCGTGGGACCCTGAGTCCTGTCCCCAGGGTCCCTGTAAAGGTCAAGCATGGTGGTCCATAACTGTAATGCCAAGGCTGGAGAGACAGAGGTGGGAGGATCCCTGAGGCTTCCCAACCAGACAGTCTAATCAGTGAACTCCAGGTTCATTGAGAGATCCTGTCTCAAAAAATAAGTGTGAAAGAGCTTGACCTCTGACCTCACAACACACACACACACACATACACACACACACACAAATGAAAAATAAACTGAAATAAGTAAAAGACAGCCAGGGTTACAGACGGAAGTAAGACATATAGAAGGACTCTCCCTACTGATACACGGAGAGTTTTTTGACCCTACATTCTGCAGCAAATAAAGGCGAAGGAGAAAGAAGCATGGAATGACCGATCATGCCAGCTGGGCCAGAGAGAACAGGACTAGACATTCTATCCAACACCAGAGACTGACCAGCCATCCAGATGCCAGCATGGTACAGCAGCAGCCACATGAGGGTGGAGCCCTGTTGGTATGGAGGACTAGGTTCTTAGATACCAGGAGCAGATCCATGCCATGAGAGCAATCATATACTTGAAGAGAGGGAATTTCATCAAGAAAGTAGATGATAGATGGCTAAGTTGGGGTGGGATGCTGTCTTAGTTACTTTCCCTGTAGGTATGATAAAATACTCTGACAGAAGCAACTAAGGGAGAAATGGGTTATTCTATCACACAGATCAAAAGTATAGTCAATCCACCATGGCAGGGAAGCCAAGGTGCCCGGAGCAGCTGGTCACATGGCATCAGCAATCAGGGAGCAAAAGAATGAACGCCAGCACTCAGTTCCATCTCTCCATTTATACAGCCCAGGATTCTCTGCCTAGGGAATGGTTCTGCCCACTATTCCAATGGCTGTTCTTCCCACAGTGGTTAACGTAATCAAGAGAATCATAAGCAAGCCTGGAGGCCTGTCTCCCATATGATTCTAGATTCTTTCAAATTGACAGTTAACACTAACCATACCATCTCAGAATCCCTACCCTGGGATTAGCTTGTTCCCCAAACTGTGCTAAGCAGGACCAGCATACTTGAGTCTCAGGCCCAGCTCTGCTTCCAAATCTCTATGCAGTATGAGACAATGCCCAGTCCTGCCTTCTTTCTCTCAAACACCAATGTCAAGGTCAAGCAGCCTCTACCTCCAAGAAACACCAGTTAAAATGGTTTCCCTTCCTTTTCTTCATCTAGGGGAATGTCTCTGACCCAGGAATCTGCAGGAAGAGTTTCTTCCTTCGCATCCTTTTAGCATATCAATTCCCACATTTCTCTGCTTGAACTTCAGAGCAAAGGGAAGCTGGGACTTTGCCTATTTAATGCATGGTTTTGCATATTTTCTTGGACTTTTTCAGTTCCCCTTTGCCCTAGAGTTGCTCACCACAGATAAACTCCTCTAAGCTCCTGGGCTCAGGGGAGGCCCATTCTCTCCATGGCTAATTGGACAGTGGTTCTTCCAGCACACTCTCTACTCCTTCGGTAGAGAGTCTAGGGCCAGAGTGGGTTGCAGAAAAGGGGTGGAGAAGGAAGGACTAGATGATTAGACACCAAACAGAGGTTATAGGCCTTTGCAGTCAGAGGAAATAGATGATTTGGTTCCCAAGGCTGATGGAATGGAATCCAAGCAGCTGATGCTCTGTGATGAACCCATGTTCTGCCTGGGTGTCAGCCAAGAAAAAGGGTCCTGCACAAGGTGGGGGTGCATTGTGTAGTACTGGGAGCCCTAAGGCTCTCCCGGAAAGGAAAAGGAAGGGAAGCTGGAAAGTGTGTAGAGCAATCTCTTCAGCCAGTTTCAGGTGTGGTACGAATGTGACACGGTCCCCTTGTTTCCTTGTGACAGTCTATCTCTTACTCCATGATCAAATGGCAGAGAGGGAGGGAGGGAAAGGGAGGGAGAGAAAGGAAGGAAGAGACAGGAGGGAAGGAGAGGGAGAGAAGGAGAGGGGAATGAGAAAGTATAAGCGTGAGAAAGAGGGCAGGAGAGAGGACCTTTCTAGAGCTTCCAATACAAGATGAGCCTCGAACCTCTTGCGAGAGCAGTAAATATGGCAGGAGTCTGTGGCAGAGCAAAGGCACAGCCTGAGCCACAAAGCAAATATCAAGCGCACAGACCAGGTCCTGCAGCCCCCTTCAGGGTAAACCCCCAGTGATAGCACAGACCAGGTCCTGCAGCCCCCTTCAGGGTAAGCCCGCAGTGACAGCACAGACCAGGTCCTGCAGTCCCCTTCAGGGTAAGCCCCCAGTGACAGCACAGACCAGGTCCTGCAGTCCCCTTCAGGGTAAGCCCCCAGTGACAGCACAGACCAGGTCCTGCAGCCCCCTTCAGGGTAAGCCCGCAGTGATAGCACAGACCAGGTCCTACAGCCCCCTTCAGGGTAAACCCCCAGTGATAGCACAGACCAGGTCCTACAGCCCCCTTCAGGGTAAACCCCCAGTGATAGCACAGACCAGGTCCTGCAGCCCCTTTCAGGGTAAACCGCAGTGATAGCACAGACCAGGTCCTGCAGTCCCCTTCAGGGTAAGCCCGCAGTGATAGCACAGACCAGGTCCTGCAGTCCCCTTCAGGGTAAGCCGCAGTGACAGCACAGACCAGGTCCTGCAGCCCCCTTCAGGGTAAGCCCCCAGTGACAGCACAGACCAGGTCCTGCAGCCCCCTTCAGGGTAAACCGCAGTGATAGCACAGACCAGGTCCTGCAGCCCCCTTCAGGGTAAGCCCACCGTGACAGCACAGACCAGGTCCTGAAGTCCCCTTCAGGGTAAGCCCCCAGTGATATAAGGGTCTCCCACTAGGCCCCACCTCTTAAAGATTTTGTTCACTCCTGATAAGGCCGCTGTGATGATGAAGTCATCAATGTATTTTGCTTTGATGGTTATTTTTCCAAACCATAGCAACCAGAAGTCTTCAGAGGTACCCCAATCAGCTATTGCTGAGTAACACACAGCCTCCATCAGGGACCACAGTAGGCATTCATTTAGGGCAGACATCTACAGGCTGTGGGTGGGTTGCATCTAAGTCAGGCTGGGCTTGGCAGGCCAGCTTCAAACTACAGGTTCAGGCTGAGTCTGTCTTACACTCTGTCCTCCTTCAAGGACCAACAAGCTTCCTGGGGCATGTTCTACTCACGGTGCAAGTAAGAGCATCTCCATGAATTCTGTCCCTACTGATGGCCAAAGCTACTCACGTGGTGGCCAAGCATTAAAGATAAGGTCAAGAAAATGTATCTTGCCTTAGTGGGAGGAACTGCTAAGGCTACAGACAAGGGCACAGACAGACAAAGAGACAGACATCAGGGCCAACAATGCAGACTACAAAGGGAATGTGTCCCATGGTGCCTTCATGTGGTCTTTACTCTAACAACCCTAACACTTAGTAATTTTTATCGCCGTTTTATATATGAAATGAAAATCCAGAAAGAAGACACAACTTGGTCATTCTACCATGACACAACAAAAAAGAATGTAGACTGGTCTCTTCAGCCAATTTCAAGTCTGTATTCTACCATGAATCCAGTACAGGCTTTCCTTCAGGAGCTATTAGGCCCTTTGAGGGGAATCAAAGGGTCCTCCAGTGCTGCTTCTCAGCAACAAATTTTATGGAAAAATAAAGACTTTAGTGTCTTGTTTTGCTTTGTTCTCGTTATTTGGGAATTTCATCGTGTGAAATTTGAATAGCTATGGTCCCCATAGATTCATGTGCTTGAATGCTTGGCCATAGGGAGTGGCATATTTGGAGGCGTGGTCTTGTTGAAGGAAGTGTGTCACTGTGGAGGTTGGTTTTGAGATGAAACTCCAACACCCAGAGTGGAACATAGTCTCTTTCTGCTGCCTACAGATCAAGATGTAGACCTCTCAGCTCCTCCAGCATCATGTCAGCCTATACACAGTCATGCTTTCTGTCATGATGATAGTGGACTGAAACTCTGAAACTGTAAGCCAGTCCCAATTAAATGTTTTCATTATAAGAGTTGCCATGGTCATGGTGTCTCTTCACAGCAATGAAACACTAAGACACATAGTTTGTTTAAGACTGGGTCTCTCTCTCTCTCTCTCTCTCTCTCTCTCTCTCTCTCTCTCTCTCTCTCTCTCTCAACTTACTTTGTTGACCAGATTGGCCTTGAACTCAGAGATACCTGTCTGCTTCTGCCTCCTGAGTGCAGGGAGTAAAGTCATGCACTATCATGCATGGCTTATACAGTATACTTTTAATCATATCCTTTTCTATTCCCTAACCCTGCCTCCCAATCCTCCTCCACTGTCTTAGTTGGGGTGACAATTGCTGTTAGGAAACACCATGATCAAAAGCTACTGTGAAGGAAAAGTTTTGTTTTGCTTACTTTTCCATATCTCCATTCATCATCAAAGACTGTCAGGGTGGGGATTCAAACAGGGCAGGGACCTAGAGGCAGGAGTTGATGCAGATGCCATAGAGGACTTGCTGACTTGCTCATCCTTCTTTCTTATAGAAGTCAGGACCACCAGCTCAGGGGTAGTACCATCCACAATCACTAATTAAGAAAATGCCCTACAAGCTTGCCTAAAGTCCCATCTTGAAGAGGCATTCTCTCAATTGGGCTTTCTTCCTTTCAGATGACTCTAGCTTGTGTCAAGTTGACATAAAACTAGCCAACACATTCCCTCCCTATCCATCTCCATGTTCTTTTTCTCTCTTTATTAAAAACAAAAACCAAAAAAATATGCAGTCTGATTTACATTGGCAATTCTTCCTGACATAGGGCTTACTCTAGAATATACCCAGTGATTTTCCATTTGGGGAAAAATGATTTATTTCATTTTCATGCAACTATCATTTACAAATGACCTTTGGGGTCGGGATGGGACTTTGTGCCTAATTCCCCTCGTTCATCCTGGGACCTTATACAGATCCTGTGCATGCTGCCATAGTCTTTATGAGTTCACTTATGTATCTGCTCTGTTGAGTTTGGAAAATTCAGCTTCCTTGAAGGCCTTGTTAACAGCATCTCATCTTATGGAGTAGGTCTTAAATCCATGTTTTAAAAAGTTATTCCCCTCATATCTGTGCCACTGTTGCAGGTGAATCATTACAGTTCAGTGTTGGAGCACACAGACTCACAGTATGGATGAGTTCCATGCTTGCTTCTCTCTTCCAGTAGCATTAGAACACCTTCTAGCACCATGAATGCTATGCAATAGGGGACCAGCTTCCAACTGAATACCAGCTACATCTCTCCATGTACTATGGCATAAGTATGTGGTGTCTTCAGCAATAGGGTCTTACTGTCAAGTTGTGAAGGGTAAGTAATAGCCTTGGCAATAGCCTGTAGTGTTCCTGGATCCTATGAGAGACTTTTTGCCTCATGACTCAAGAAGATGTAACCTATTCCTAGTACTGGAGGTTTTATTGGGTAGCACATAATGTCTTGTTAGGACAGTGCCTTCTCTGCTATTTGGTAACTCCCTTTAAAATCTTGTTATATATGTGTGTATTTTAGGAAGCTTCTACAGTAGTAGATTTTCATGTGGCTTTTTAACTGGCCTTGAGTATTCTTAATTGCAAAGACTTGAAAGACATGACAGACATCACTAATCAATGAGACATCACTAATCCATGAGGCACTCTTTCCTCACCAGGCTCAATCTTTCTCCACACAGCTCTGCCAATAGCCAGCACTCTTACACTAGAGATGACACAGTAGAGGAAACCTGTCTGACACTCTGTATTAATCTCTTCTGAGGCCCAGCCAGGCCCAACTCTGTGATACTGAAAAATAAAAATACGTCTGTGGAACAACAATGCCTGGATTTCATCTGTCGGTGTGACAAAGGCCTCAGATCAAAAGCAACTAAGGGGAGGAAAGGGTTTATTGCTGCAGAAGCCATGGAGGAGCCCTGCTCACTGGCCTGCTCCCAGGCTCATGCTCAGCTAACGTAGTCCAGCACTCACTCTCCAGGGAATGATACCACTCACAATGGGCTGGACCCTCCTACAGTCAATAATCAAACAATCCCCACAGACGTGCCCACAAGCTTATCTGATCTGGGAAACCCTTCCATTAAGACTCCTTTATTGGGTGACTTCAGGCTGTGTCAAGATGGCATTTATAACCAACTCTAACAAATAGCCTAGAAAAGGCACCTGGTTGTAGTCAGATGAACAGATTCTAGTCCAAAAATCTACTGAAGCTGTGACCTAAGAAAAATACTAAAGTTTTGTGCATAAGCACACCATTCCTGTGACCCTCCTGAAACCATTTAATGTCAGCTGTTTCATTCCATAAATGATAACTATATGCCTATAGAGTGTCAGACACCTCTGTCAGGGGAGTTAGGAAACCAGTGAGACACTTATCACAGATGCAACTATTTGTCCTAAAGGAGCTGTAGAGAGCAGGTGCTCTGACTTCTGAGGTCCTGTCCAGAGCTAATATTCCACTAATAACAGTAAAAAGCATAAGACATTATCATGGGACTCATAAATCCTGCCTCCTCTCCAAGCCTGAAGACATGGTGAGACTAATGGGAGGCTCTGACCTGGGGCATCTCCAAGGCCCCGAGGAAACTGCAAATGCCACTTCCAAGTCCCACCTCTCCAGACCCACCATCCAGGCTTAGTGATTCCCACCTCCTCTTCTTTGCTGCTTAACAGTCTGTACACCTTGGGTTCCCCACTTTCTGGGAATACCTAGTTACCTTACCCAAAAAGCTCACAGCCACAGCATCTGTAAACTATCACATAAGCAAACCCACACAAATGCCTGGAGTGCCCATCCTTTCCTTCCCATTACTCACATGCCCCATGTGCCAGCTCAGAGCATCCCACCCTAATGATACCACAGATTCTGGAAATCCTCTATCAAACAAATATACCCATGCCCCGCTCCAGGCCAAAGAGATCTGGGAAAGGGGACCAGGGAGTCGGTTAAGAAATCAAATCCTCCACTCTTGCCCCGGGCTATTTATATATTTTTGTTTGTTTTGGTTTTTTTTAAATCTATAAGAACTAAAGTGATGGCTTAGTCAGCTGGTAAAACCATTGCCTTGCAAACATGAGAGCCTAAGTTTGACCATTACAATAAAAGCTGAGCATAGGCAGATAGATCTTTGGGGTTAACTGGTCAACTAACCAGGCCTGCTGAAACTTAGCAAATTTCAAGTCAGTGAGAGACACTGTCACAAAAGAAAATAATGATGGGCATCACCTGAGGATGCACATCCTAGGATATTCTTATGCATACTATACATGTACATACATGTACTTATACATGTGTACCCCCATACACACACACACACACACACACACACACACACACACACAAACAAAACATCTATTGAGCTACATCCATATTTTCTCTATTTCAACTGTGTTTTTAGTTGCTTTCTGGTTCAATCCTCAGAAATCCTCAAAAGACCCTTAACTATTCTTTTTTTTAACTCAGCCCAAAGTTCTCCCCACGTCACTTTCATACACACTGGGGAGCTTACTGGCTATGGAAGAGGAGGACTACAAAGAGGTCATTGCTTAAACTTGCTAACCACGATTGTGGTTAGATGAGAATGGCCCCCATAGACTTGAGTGTTTAAAAGCTTGGCTCATAGGGTGTGACACTATTAGTGGGTGTGGCCTGTTGGAGGAAATGTGTCACTGTGAGACCGAGCTTTGAGGTTTCATATGCTCATATGCCTAATGTCTCCTTCTGCTTCCTGTAGATCAAGATGTAGAACTCTCAGCTCCTTCTCCAGCTCTATGTCTGCCTAGATGCTGCCATGTTTCTCCCCACGATAATGGGCTAAACCTCTGAAACTGTAAGCCAGCCCAAATTAAATGTTTGTCTTTATAAGAGTTGTCAGAGTCATGATGTCTCTTCACAGCTAATAGAAACCCTAACTAAGACAACAACCCTATAACTATGTGAGGGAGCAAATATGGGGTAGGGTGGAGGGTCGGCATGTAGGTCTATGAGTGGGAGTGAAGTAAAAGGGGCATAAGGCTATGAGTATGTTCATGTGCCCTGGGTGTGCTGTTCCTATTCATGTGTGATGTGTGGCTTGCTTCTGTGTATGGAGTTAAGTACCAGAGTATATTTATGTCAGTCATGTATGCGCGTGGACCTGTGTGTGCAAGTGAACAATCTAGCTTGTATATGATATGTGATATATATGGTGTTTAGATGCCCATATACATGTATCCAGAGTTTACAGTGCAAATGTACTGAACCAGGGGTTCTCCTCCGCATGCTACAGTCCTCTGGTCTAGGGTAGGTCTGCTATTTGAGTTGGGGTGTAGCATAGAACATATCTCCTTTGGAGAAATGCTGTGTGTGAGTGTGTATGTGTGTGTGTGTGTGTGTGTGTGTGTGAGAGAGAGAGAGAGAGAGAGAGAGAGAGAGAGAGAGAGATGGGGGTGATGATGAGAATGAGCGATGAAACTCACAAAGAGCCTCACACTGACCTGGTATGAGGGAGAAGAGCCTTTTCTTGGCTAAGCCTATCAGACTGAACAAATAAAGAGCCATAGCAAAAGGATGAGCTATTTGGAAAGAGTCCAGGTACAAATGGACTATCATCTAGTCCCAAGAAGAAAGATGCTATGAGTCAGACCCAGAGATGTGGAGGGTGGGGTTGGAGGCTCAGCAAGGCAGGGAGACATTCACAGGCACAGCCTTCAGGAAGTGTGACACACAGACCTGGATTTGAATCCTTACTTCTGATCATTTTCTAGATGTGTAGATTCAGGACATTAGTTTTCTTCACTATATCACCTTTCTCATCTACCCAATGGTCTATAAAAATACAAAGCAATACATGAGAAGTCTTCAAGATTTATTTTTATTTACACATAAGGGTGTTTTGCCTGCACATATGTCTGTGTAGTATGTGCATGCAATGCCATCAGAGGCCAGAAGAGCATATCAGGTTCCCTAGAACTAGAATTACAGACAGCTGCCAGTTACCATATGGATGCTAAGAATCAAACTCAGATCCTCTGGGAGAACAACCAATGTTCTTAACCAGTGAGCCATCTGGCCAGTCCTATGAAAGGTGCCTGTACACAGTAAGTAGCAGGGAGTGCTCAGTACTCCTCGTGTAGCTGTTGTCCTCCCCTATACCCCAGGCCTCACCTTTACTGGCATCTCAGGAGTCTCTGACAAAAGACTCAACCAGGAGACCTGGAGGTTCAAGCCACTACCTTGACAGACTTGAAGCTTTAGCTCTGGGATGCATGTACCACAGGAGGTACCCAGTGTCCTCTTGCTCCCTATTAGACCTGCGCCTGCTTGGTAAGATGGTCTGGTGTGTGTGTGTGTGTGTGTGTGTGTGTGTATCAGGATAACATACATGCATGAGTGGCTGGTGTTTGTGTTTATGTATGTCTAAGGGCAGCTGCCTTCACTGAGGCTGTATCCACAGCCAAACCCTAGAGCACAATTGTTTGCTCCTGTTCACAGATTATGAACCTCCCAGGCACTGTCCTAGGAGCTGGGAAAGATGGTGGTAACCGTGACACAAGTTGCAGGTGACAGCTCCTCCAATATCACATGCCAGCTCTACAAAGACACTAACATTTTTGGTTAAAATACTATTGTTTCAGGGCTTTCTAACCTCTGAATTATTTACATCTTCAGAGATGACCAGAAGGCTTTATGCTACCATCAAGATGTCTGATTGGCTCAAGTAGCAGCACGTTAGGGCTCCATCTGTCCACACCCATCCCTGCTGTTGGTAAAACTCCCAGACATGTATGCTTGACTGCTTGGTTGGTCATTGCTTGCTTTTCCCTTTAGTTGGTTGATTTCGGAGTTTTAGGTGATTTATACTCCTGCCAAGCTTGGAGGTTTCTGCTGTGCCTCTAGTGGCATCTCCTTAGAATGGGGCCAGGCATACATTAGGTAAGCAAGAGATGAATATGATAACAGGTCGGGGGGGAGGGGTTCTCCACTTTCCTTCCACAGCCCAGGGGTGCCTCTGCTCTACTCCAAGGGAAGGGCCTGAGGTGCCGCCCCTCCTCAGAGAGTTGAGTTTAACTTTCACTCTCCTGGAAGAACCAAAACCCACCCCACCCCCCACCCCCAACCTTTTACCCACCCCTCAGGTAGAACCTAAGATAATATGAAGACCTTGACTCATGACTCACGTCCATCTTAATAAAACCCCTTATAGTCTTTCTCAAAACATATCATTGTTTTCTGACTTTTGTTTTTGAGACCAAGTCTTACTGCATAGCTCTGGGTGGCTTGCTACTCAAGCTATAGCCCAGGCTGGCCTCAAAATTGTGGCAACCCTCCTGTTTCAGTCTCCCAACCTGAGATTACACATATGCACAACCACACCTGGCCTGTTCAATCATTTTGATCTAATGGTTTACCCAAACAGTGTAGTAATGAAGAAAATTCCTGACTCTAGAGGAATTTATGTGTGAGCCCATGTGTGGTTTCAAGTTGGAATACAGGTTAGGACTGTTGGCTTTGCCACATGAGCAGTCATGAAATGCCTGAAAGCTTTCTGATATCTATTCACTCCTGGTTATGAGTCCACCAATCCACTCAGAAGTTCTACTGGCCTTGTTTCAGTTCCTTTGTGGGCAACCAGGTGGCTCCATTTCCAGGGAAGGCAGCTATTTCCGTGACTGTCTCAGTTTCCCTATACCCTACTAGCTTAGGCTTCTTCACAAGGCAGATGTTGGATCCAAGAGAAAGAGTGGAAGCCCACAAGGCTCAGCATTGGCATGCCTTGATTTCCAAAATGTCCTATTGGGCAGGGGAAGCCACCAACATAACCTTCACTCAAGGGATAAGAAAACAACCTCCAACTCATTTTTAATATAAAGAATTTTATTGTGTTTTAATCACATGTATATAGGTGTTTATGTACACATGAGTACAGTACTCTTAGAGGCCAGAAGGCAGTGTTCTATTTCCTGGAGCTGGTTGTGAACAGCCCAGCATGGTGCTGGGAACCAAACTCAGGTCCTCTGCAAGAGCAGCCAGTGTTTTTAACCACTGAACCATCTCTCTAGCCCAGACAACCTCCTCTTCTTTGATGAAAGGTGTCACAAACTCACATCAGTGCTGCAAAGAGGCATGGGCATAAACAGAGTTGGAAAAACCATACTGTCAATCAACAACATGGGCCATCAAGAAAATAAAAGGGATTAATGGCATATGAAGTCAGCTTAGGTAAAGAGGTTCTTTCTGTAGGTACTCAGGAATGATTTCTCTGAACAGATAGTATTTGAGGTAAGATCTGAGTGATAAGAAAAACCAGCTTTACACCAAAGATTAGGTAGACGAGAGGAGAGAGAGAGAGAGAGAAAAACCTGTGAAAAAGGAAAAATCTTCCCCACTGTGTTCAGGACTCCAAAATTAGTAGACCCACCCGCAGCACATGCAGAGAGGGGAGGAATGCTGGGAGATTACAGAGATGTACAGGCAATGCTGTTGTTTGATCTAATAGGTCATGGGAAGACACTTGGATTTTGCTTGTTTATTTGTTTGTTTGGAGACAAGGTCTTACTATGTAGACCAGGTTGACCTCAAACTCACAGAGAGGGAGCCGGCCTCTGCCTCATGAGTGCTGGGATTAAAGGCATGTGCTACCATGCCTAGCTAGATGCTTGGATCTTAGTATAAATGTGACAGGAAGCTATGGGGGGATTTTGAACAAGGAAGTGATATGACAGGATTGGAATGTTTAGGAGATCATGAAACTGGATAGATGACTCAGTGGGTAAAGCATTGGGGACATGCAGAGGGACTAGAGTTTGGAGGAACAGAACCCACCAAAAAAAAAAAAAAAGGCATGGCAGCCTTCGGTGATTTTAGTATTCACCATCCCAGAGCAAGCTGGCTAGCTAGACTAGCTGATACATCAAGTTCTCAGTTCAATGAAGAAGACTGCACTCAGGGAATGAAGTAGAGAAAAATCGAAGAGGATTGGACTGAAATCAGCCTTGAGCCTGTATACACATATGTACATACATATGCACTTCCACATTTGCAAATTCATACACACACACACACACACACACACACCTACCTATACACATGAGAGGAAAAGAAAAAGTTAAAGGGACCTCATTGGCTCCTCCATCATTGAGAAGAGAAGAGGCCAAAGTAGAATATTAGCAGGGTGAGCACACAAAAGACTTCTGCAGTATTCAGGTGAGAAATGTGCACCACAGAGGCTCAAGAGGTGGGAGAGAGGTGGGAAAGAGATGGGAGAGAGGAGAAGGCAGGCACTGGGGAAGACAACTTTGAATCAGAGCCTGTGGGAGTTACTCTTAGATTGGATGATGGAGAAGCCTCGAGGAAGTAAAGATGTCTCCAACGTTTTCAACTCTAATAATGAACACCATGGTCTGAGTGTCTGTGTTCCCTCAGTATTCACAAATGCAAATACAAGCTCCCACGGAGATGGTATTGGGGAGAGGGCCTCCTGAAGGTGATTAGGGAGAAGCCTCAGAGGATTCATTCATTACAAAAGATATCAAGAGAGTTTGTCCCTTTGGCCATGAGAGAAAACATCCATCTGGAAACCAACCAAACAAACAAACAATCAGACCCTTACTAGACTCCAAAACTGGTACCTCGATCTTGGGACTTCCTGGCCTCCAGAACTGAGAGGGACCTGCTGGTGTCCAGGCAGGGGAGCGAACCTCGAAGAGATGAGACTGAAAGCTCATTCAGATTGACTTCATAGTGAGTTCTAGTCCAGTCAAGGATAGCTGTGAGTCCCTATATCAAAACAACAAAACAAAAATCTTTAGAAATATAACCAAAAACTGGTTTTTAAAGAGGTAGAGGGAGGCAGCTTCCTGAGTCTGGAGTTCTGCCCTAGGACTGTGCAGAAGACAGGCAGGCACCTCAGTACAAGGCCAGATGAATCAGCCAACAGGGAATGAACGGAGAAGAGAAGCAGACTGAAGCATGAGAGATTATGCTAATGTTCATAAGTAGATTAGGGGAAGGAGAAAGGAGAAGAGGAAACGGGATGACTGGTAAAGCAGAAGAGGGAGGTGCTACAAGGCATTTGTAGTGAGTCCAGACAAGATGCCCGTGTGTGTGCTTCAGCCCTAAGGCACTGAGTGTAAGCAGCAGTTTTCTGGCCACCATGCAATAAGCAGGACATGTGGTCCCAGGAGCAACCCATGATCTAATTCTGAGATTTCAACAAAGGCAGTGGGGACTGAAACATAACTTGGAAGTCTGGGTGAGCTGGTGAGTCAGAGGCAGATAGTCCGGAGGCCAAGAGAGCATGCATTTGTAAGACAGGAGAGGAGAAGAGGAACCGGGGAAGGAAGGGTGCTGCAGATCTGTGGAGACCTCAGCCTGTGCCTGAGCACTGCACCTGCTTACAAGAAATACCCTTGAGATGAGGAAGGTCACCAGGAAACCAGGCAGAACAGAGCTCAGGGCCCAAGACCGGAAACAAACCTCACAGCGCATGGAGTCTTCTGTAGAGAAGTCAAGAGGGAATCCATTGCCTTGGTATTGATGATGAGTCACACCCAGGCCCAGAAGTTGCTTTGCAGCCTGCCATGAAAAAGCTCAAAAGTGCTCAAGATACCTCATTCCAAGTAACTATGCACCAAAAATAATAATAATAATAATAAAACAAAAAAAAATCCTGTGCTGTTTAGATAAGTAACTGAAATCCAGCAGCTATAAGTGATATTCAGCACCATTGTGTAGCATTGAAGCAAAAACTAACAGGTGTTGAAATACCATAATTGGGGATAAATCAATCAGTAGAAACAGGCCTACAGACAGCAGCATTAGCAGGTAAAATAGTGGTGTGGCTATTGTAAATATATACTTAGTTTTCAATAAGACAGAGAAAAACATGGCCACGAGAGGAAGGAAAATAAAATTCATGAAAAACACAAGTGAGACTATGAAAGACCAACATAGCATGTGAACAGGAAAATATGTAGATTAGGATTAAAAGTAGTTGACTCAGCAGAAGGGAAAAAAATCAATACTGTGAAAATATAGAAATAAGCCAGGCATGGAGGCACACACCTTTAATCTTAGCACTCAGGAGGCAGAGGCAGGCAGATCTCTATGAGTTTGAGGCCAGCCTGTTCTACTGAGTTCTAGGACAGCCAGAGCAACATAAGAGAGACAACCATCAAAAGAAAGAAAGAAAGAAAGAAAGAAAGAAAGAAAGAAAGAAAGAAAGAAAGAAAGAAAGAAAGAAAGAAAGGAAGGGAGGTAGGTAGGTAAGGAGGAAGGGAGAGAGGGAGGGAGGGAGGAAAAAGAGAGGGAGAGAGGGAGGGAGGTAAGGAGAAAGGGAAAGAGGGAGGGTGAGAAGGAAGGAGGAAGGGAAGGAGGGAGGGAAGGAAGGAGGGAGGAAGGGAGGGAGAGAGAGAGAGGGAGAAATCCCTAAGAGACAAAGGGCAGAAGGCCTATCAATGAATTTGCGATTTCTGGCCAGGACAGAGGAAGAGACATAAATGAAGCAGAAACACAATCTCTCTGAATTTGGTGACTACTAAACTTACCAATGGATATAGTTCAATAAGTTTAAAGGATAGCTGGGCATGGTAGCTCATCCCTTTAATGCAGCCCTCAGAGGCAGGAGGATCTCTGTGAGTTTGAGACCAGTCTGTTTTACACACTGAGTTTCAGGACTACCTAGTGAAACTCTGTCTCCATAAAGTAAAATAAACCCAAGGATTAAACAAACAAACAATTTAATTAATAAAATTAAAAAGAACAGCTCCAAAGTATACCACAATACAAATCCTGACAATACAATACAATACAAAACTCACAATAAAAAGGAAATCTTAAAGGCAGCAGGGCACCTTGCATACAGAAAAACAAAACTGAAAAATGAGGAAAAATCTTATAAGAGGAGCTGGGTGAGTCACAGGAAAACAGACAGCAGTATGTTATTGCAGGAGAAAGAAGGAAAAAAATTGCCAACAAGGAATCCTTCACCCAGGAAAGGCACTGTCAACAAGTGAAATGGTTTTTAAAATGAAAGTAGAGACAACCATTGCCAGCAAACATGAACTCCAAAGTTTCTCAGGTGGAAAGAGCTGTTCAGATGGGAATCAGGTCAGCGTAAGAGCATAAAGGGCAGAAGCTGGAAGCAGATGGCGCATGTGGAAAGTCTCTTCTCGTTTTGTATCTCTTTAGAAGACAAGCTATGGTTTATGCTTTTTAAAAATGATTGTGTGTGGTTTATAATTTATGTATAAGTCAATTTTGACAAAGAGATAGCAAAGACATAGAAGAAATGCAAAGGCATCACTCTAGAGCATCATGTGGGCTGCATGTGACACAGATTGCTAGAACAGGATTTGAAGACTGACTTCCTAAACCAAATATGCACCTTTAATGCCCAGGTTAACGACAAAAATAAACAGAGAACCGATGACCATGGTTTGTCATGGTTTGTCATGGTTGTCATGCTAAAGGCTTGTCTCCACACGCATGCTATTGGCAGGTAGTGCAACCTTTGTGAATTGGAGCCTGGTCGAGGGGAGTTAGGGCCTTGAAGGGAATGTGGAACCCCACACCCACCCCTCAGTCTCCTCTCTCTCTGTCTGTTTCCCTGCCCACCAAGAGCTGAGCAGCTTCGTTGGGAGCACACTTCCCCTCTAGTGTACCACCTCACCACAGACCCAAAGGCAGTGAGACCACCCAATTATGAACTGTAATCTCCAAAACCGCAAGCCAAAATATATTATCTCTCCCTATGTGTTTTATGACAGTGTTGAAGAACCAGCTAACACGTAAGCCAATGTGGAAGACAACATAAAATAAGTTTTAGTTTGGTTTGGGTGTGGTTTTTCGAGACAGGGTTTCTCTGTGTATCCCTGGATGTCCTGGAACTCAATCTATAGACCGGGCTGGCCTCAAACTCAGAAATCCACCTGCCTCTGCTTCCCAAGTGCATTAGAGGTATGTGTCACCACTGTCTGGCATAAAATCAATTTTTAAAATCATTTAGGAAAAAAGGAACGAAGATCATATGGACAACAGAAACTAAACAGCAAGGTGATAAATGTAAATGTAAACATTTTGATAATTTTGTAAAATGTAAAAGTCTACACAGCCAAATTTAAATTTTTAAATTGTTCATTTGGAGTGTGTGTGTGTGTGTGTGTGTGTGTGTGTGTGTGTGTGTGTGTGTGTGTGTAAATGTCTGTCTTGGGTGTACTGGGATGCTGTGCATACCACATGTATATGGAGGTCAGAGGACAATTTGTGAGAGTCGGTTCTCCTGGGATTGAACTTGGGTTGTCAGGTTTGGCTGCAGTTCACTAAATCATCTCAGCAGCCTTGCACCATCTAATTTTAAAAAGCAGAGAATCGAACTAGATATATTTGGTACCTACAACAAACCAACTTTAAATATAAGGACATAGGTTTAAAACAAGAGGATATAAAAGCTGCCCCATGATAGTGCCGATGAAACTAAAAGGTTACACTGGTAATAGACAGATCTTTTTTTTTTTTTTTTGGTAAAAGTGCTCTCACTTACAGAACATACATTTAACAATAGAAGAGCGCAGACTTACAAGTTCACATGAGACATACACCAAGATCATTTAAGCCTTCCCATGTCCTAAAGATAATTAAAACCACATAAAATATGCTTGTTGGCCATAGTAGATTTAAACCAGAAATAGAAAACAGAAAAATATCATTATCCAAAAATTATGCTATATTGGAAATTAAATAACACACTTCTAAATAACCCATGGATCCATCCATTAAATGAATCTGATATTCTGTACTTTACAAAAATTAAAACACAGTACCTCAAAATGTGTGAAATGTAGTTAAATCAACACTTAAAGCAATGACTTAGCAGGAAACATCCATATTAGAAAAGCGTTGAGTTCTACCTTTCCCACTATGAGAGTTCAAAAGAGAACTGTCTCTATAAGCTCGGGCATTTGAACATAGGACCCCTACTTGGTGATGATGTTTGGAGATATTTAGGGGGGCTGCCTGGCTGAGGAAGCATCTCTCTTTCCTCTCTCTCTCTCTCTCTCTCCCCCTCCATCCCTCTCCCCCCTTCCCCCCCCATGGCTACATCACTACAGACCCTACAGTCTTTGAAAGGAAAAACATGATATGAACAATATAAGCTGATTAATTGCATAACCTACATGAAACAAACAGCCTGAGAGATTCTAGATGGCGAAGCTTACTCAAGAAGAAATATATGTGAAACTAAAAATCTCTCTACAAAGGAAAACCATCAGTCTCAGAAGCATTACCATGAATTCCAACAAACATTAAAGGAAAAACTCACCTACACACACACACACACACACACACACACACACACACACACTTTTAAATGCAGAAAAACATACAACCCAATCATTATAGGGTATACCTTAATACCAAAACCAGATGAGCAAATAATAGACAGGCAACTTGGCAGGTAAAGGTACTTGACACAGAGGCCTAGTGGCCCAGGTTTGATCTCCCAAATGCACATAAAGGTGGGAAGAGAGAGCCGAACTTCCACATGGGTACAGTGGCACTCTCATTCCACATACATGTAACAAGTGCACTGACACTAATAATACTATTTAAAGAGGAAAAAAAGAAATTACAGAAAGAGAAAAAAAACTACTGGAGACAGATTCCTCTCCCAAGCACAGGACCAGACATCCTAACAAGCAAGGGAGCCATCAATGAGATGAAATTTTGCTCAAGAGTGGGAATGATGACTGTTTTAGCAACTTGGAGCTTCGGTGTTCCTGCCTTCTGGTCTCAGACCTTCCCTGCCTTATAACCTGGCTCTCAGTGAGGGTTTCTATTGCTGGGATAAAACACCATGACCAAAAGCAACTTAGGGAGGAAAGAATTTATTAAATAGTTGTTAAATCTGAGAGAAAAAACATTTCCACGACTGTCTGATTTAAACAAGCTGTATTTAGAAACTGCACAAGGTACTAACCAGAGGATTGCCTACCCTTAAGTTGGGGTTTCAGAGAGCAGCCCTTCACTGGTTTTTGAGGTCCCTTTTATGGGGAAGGGTTAGGAGGGGATAGAAGACAACTGTTGAGATCATTAGCTGTTAGCATCTGGACAGAAGAGTGGAGGATTCAGGGCTCAAGGCTGCCTGTGAGACAGAAAAGCCTCCTGTGGAAGGAAAGTCATCGTGGGTGTTCAGGAGTTTAGCAAGGCTAAGGGGTGGGCATACATTATGGGGTTATAAATTTAGCATAGGTTGTAGGGGAGTTTGCAAGATACATTAGGCTTGGGAAACAGAAGCTTACTCTTGTAAGGTCTGGAGATGTAGTAACAATGTATAACAATGCGGCTCCTTAACAACAATGGGCTCCTGCTTTGGTTTAACATAGTCTTCCACCAGAAAGGAAGTTAGGGCAGGAACTCAAGCAGGGCAGGAACCTGAAGGCAGGAGCTGATGCAGAGACAGTGGAGGAGTATGGCTTAGTGGCTTGCTTGGTCTACTTTCCTGTACAAATAAGGATTACCAGCTCAGGTCTGGGACCACCCACATTAATCATTAATTATGAAACTATCCCACAGGTTTGCCTGCAGGCCAATCTCGTCGTCTGGTTGGGGCATTTTCTCAACTGAGATTCCCTCTTCCCAAATGACTTTGGTTTGTCTCAAATTGACAGATGAAGAAGAAGGAAAAGGAGGAGGAGAAGGAGGAGGAGGAGGAAAAGGAGGGGAAGAAGGAGGAGAAGAAAGAGAGGAAGAAGGAGAGGAGGAAAAAGAAATCAAAGCAACAAGGACACTCTGCTTACTAATTTCAGCTAGTCAGCCCCTCACATAGCTCTCACTCACCACAATTCACCATCCCAGGCACACCATATCCCAAGACCACGACTGTCTTAGTTAGGGTTTCTGTTGCTGTGATGTAACATCATGACCCAACAACTAGGGAAGGAAAGGGATTGTTTGGCTTACATAACACTGTCTGTTAAGGGAAGCCAGACAGAAACTTAAGCAGGGCAGGAACCTGGAGATAGGAACTGATGCAGAGGCCATGGAAGAGTACTGCTCATTGGATGACTCTCCATGACTTGCTCAGCCAGCTTTCTTATAGAAACCAGGACCACCTGCCCAGGGATGGCACCACCCACAAAGGGCTGGGCCCTCCCCCATCAATCACTAATTAACAAAATGCCCTACAGGCTTGCCTGCAGCCCAGTCTTGTGGAGGCATTTTCTCAATTGAGGCTCCTTCCTCTCCAATGACTCTATCTTATGTTAAGTTGACATAAAACTAGCCAGCACACCGATGGGGGGGGAGGGGAGTAGTCAGTACCTCCCTCCAAATTAGAAACAGGTGCTTCCCCTAAACATTTGAGATAGTGGTGGCACACGCCATTAATCCCAACACTTGGGAGGCAGAGGCAGGCAGATTTCTGAGTTCAAGGCCAGACTGGTCTACAGAGTGAGTTCCAGGACAGTCAGGGCTACACAGAGAAACCCTGTCTGGAAAAAACAAACAAACAAACAAAAATTGAGATAGAAATGTGAAGCTAGGGTAGAACACTCAAAAGATACAAGAACTTTGAGTTGGAGCCTCCCAGAAACTACAGATGAAGCAATGCATTATGGTTAAGGATACATACCTCTTGAGGTCCAGAGGTCCCCCAATTGTGTGGGCAGTCACTTCAGTTCTGATGATAGACAGCTTATGTCTAGTTAGGGTTTTACTTCTGTGAACAGACACCATGACCAAGGCAACTCTTACAAGGACAACATTTAATTCAGGCTGGGTTACGGTTTCAGAGGTTCAGTTCATTATCATCAAGGTGGGAGCATGGCAGCATCCAGGCAGGCATGGTACAGGAGGAGCTGAGACTTTTACATCTTCATCTGAAGGCTGATAGAAGACCGGCTCCCACATGGTTAGGAGGAGGGCTCATTGCCCACACCCACAGTGAGACACACTTCCTCCAACAAGGCTACATCTACTCCAACAAGGCTACATCTACTCCAACAAGGCCACACCCTCTAAGAGCACCATTCCCTGGGCCAAGTGTATTCAAACCACCATACCGTAGTTGGTGACAAGACCATAGGGAAGAAAGTTGAACAGAGCAAGCCAAAGTGGGGCCTCCTGGCTTCTCAGTTCTTCTGCAATGGACAGGGTTGGAAGTGACTTAGTTATAGGGAAAAGCCTGTGACAGCCAGAGAGAAGAAGAAGCAGGATAGGCAAGGAAGAATACCAACCAGTTGTTCCTGTCTGATACCCATGACAGGAGAAGGGGCAGGGTTGGTAGGACAGAAAGAACTTTGCTGCTCAGCACTACACTGAGAGTGTCTTGGCTAGGCTGAGAGGGACCCCTAGAGTGCAGACAGCTCATTTACCCAAGAGGAAATGCCCTGGGCAAGATACCTCACAGTATTCAGTGGTTGGTTGGCACAGGCCAGGAGAATAAGGCCTCAGCTAGCTGTCACCCAGCGCCAAAGCTACACAGCTCCCAGGCTGTCAGCCAACCTCACTCCTCACAGCAGGTTCTTGAAGTGACCCACTTCTGCTACTCATGTGCTTGATTTCAGAGGGTTTATTAAAAGGGCTGGCAGGGGGATTAAAGAGTCAAAGGAATGATGAGTCCAAAATAATCAAGAAGGAACGGGGAGAGAGGGTGAAGGTGGAGCCATCAGAACGGAGATGAGAGCCAGGACACTGCTCGCCGCTTCCATTTCTTGCGACATTGTTTGGTTTTATCAATTTTAGTTGATGAAAGTGAGTTGGCTCCTTTTGTTTATTAGCAGTGTTTGATGAGGAATGCTGTTGGGTATTTCCCTGCATCTGCATCTAACTGTACAGTCTTAAGGTACCAGTCTTGTTCAATTCAGCCTTGGTCAGTACCCAAGCCCCCTCTTGGTCTGAGGGACAGTGGCTGACACCAGAAGGTATCTCTGACCCAGCGTGGCTCATGGCTCTCAGGCAGCCGGTGATCTCGTGAGGCCCCAGGAAGCACATTGCTGACCAAGAGCCAAAAAATAAAGCAGGAGCAGCAGATTCCCCTCAGACAACAAACTCAAGAAACTGCCGTCCTGAAATGCAAAGTTGAGCCAGCAGGCACAGCCACCAGGAAGGCATCCGTCTGCTCTGGGAGGCCATGGTCTAGGTCCCCTGTGAATTCCTAGCAACCAGATAATGCACACAGACGTTCACAGAATGAATTCATTCATGAGCACAGAAGAAGGCAACCTCTCCCTTTTTCAGTAAGGACTTTAGGGAAACAAAAGAGAGGCCACACAGACACATACATCCAAGAAGGAGCAAGGCATGAAAATAGGTGAATGCTGAACTTGGAGCAATTCCAGAGTCAGGAGCTGGGTGGAAAGAATCCTAGAGGCTTCTGAGTAGCCGAGGAAGGTTATCACAAAATGAGATACTCCAACAACATGAGAGAAGTCAGGGAGAGAGCCCACGGCGAGGGTGGAGTCAGGAAGACACTTTTCTCATATGACAGTGGCCTCTTAGCCATTAAGCCAAAGAATGTCGGGTCAAGGCAGTGACATGTTTTCCTCCCAATGATACCTCCCAAGGCTGAGAGAAGGAATAAAACGGAAGGCACACGATAATAAGAAGAATCAGGATCAGAACAAACAGGAGCCAGGGAAGAATGAGGCCATCAGGGCCTTCCTTCCTGAGAAGGAAGGTGACCAAAAGTAAAGGACTCAGGACTCAGAGATGGATCAGTGGGTCAAAGGCTTGACACACAAGTGTGAGAATCTGACTTGACTTCCAGCAACCATGTAAAAACCAGGCCCTGTGAAAACTGTCTGCAGCCCCTGCCCTGGTGGTGTGTGTATGTGGGGGTGGGTGGGGTGGGGGGTGGGAGACAAGTGAATCCTTGAAGCTCATTGACTAGCCAGTTCCAGCTAATCCTAATGTTCCAGCTTCAGTAAAAGACCCTGTGTTGAGATTTGGTCTGTTGCCATGTATTGAAATGCTAAATTTTGTATCCCAAGGTCTAGTAGCCTCAAGACAAGTGAATTCTCACCACCCCACCCCATGCCAGCTTTTGTTGTGCAAACCTTGCTCCTTAATTTAAAACTATTGGTTGAATAAAGATGCCTGCAGTCTGTAGCTGGGCAGGCAGGGCTTTGGTTCAGGCCTTGGGGTCTGAGGCAGAGATGTTGAGAAGAGAAAGGGGAGAAGGAAGAAGTTGATATGGGTTAGGTGGATTTCCAGCCCAAGTCCGTGAGGGCTGCTGGCCTGGTGGAGGAGGAATGGCCCAGGCAGAATGTGGCAAGTGATATCTCAGGACTATTGACTGGGAAGTAGACAGAATAGCAGAGATGGTGATATCTGTCCAGCTCTAGTGCTATAAGGCTTATTATAAATATAAAGGTCTTATGTTTTTTATTTGGGAACTAGATGATCAAGGTTGGGTAGAAATTCCCAACTAATATTTACTGCAACAACCCTATCCCTCCACCCCCACCCCACCCCACCCCAAAATGAGGAAAGCTGAGCTGGTTAGTTTTTTGGTTTTGGTTGTTTTTTTGTTTTGTTTTGTTTTGTTTTTTCAACTTGGCACAAGCTAGAATCATCTGGAAAGAGGGAACCTCAACTAAGAACTGCTTCCATCAGATGGGCCTACAAGCAAGTCTGTGGGGCATTTTCTGGATTAATGGTTGTTGTGGGAGGGTCCAGCCCACTGGGGCTGGTGCTACTCCTAGGCAAGTGGTCTTGGACTGTATAAAAAAAAAAACAAGCCATGCAAAGTAATTCAGTAAACAGCATTCCTCCGTGGTCTGTACTCCAGATTCCTGCTCAAGTTCCTGCCCGGATTTCCCTCAGTAATGGATTGTTACCTAGAAATGTAAACCAAATAAGTCCTTTCTTCCTCAAGTGGATTTTAGTTTTGGTGCTTATCGTAGCAATAAAAACCAAACCAGGACAAGAGCAATAGAGGAAGACACCCAGTGTTGACCTCTGACCTCTGCACACATGCACACAAACACGTATATACATCTCTCACACACAGACACACACACACATACACATGCACAGAGATATGAATCCCATATATGCACGTTCATGCACACACTCAGACATAAACACACACACACACACATGTGCACAGATGGAATTCAGGGTTTATAGACACCAATGCAATGCCCTCTCTTTGTTGCATATGTAAGTCATTTAACCCTAATTGTTTCCTGCAAAATTCTCAGTTCCTATAAAACTGAACAAATACTTAACATCCATTTCAAAATCAGAATCAGATAGCAGAGGGGACCACATAAGGGCTTGAATTTCGTGTGCCCAGTCCCTGCTCGCTATCCACAATCCTGCCACTGCCCTGAACAGAGCTCTGGCCACTGCTGACAGTGGGGCACCTTGAGAGCATAAGCACGCGCCCTGGAAGCAGGCCTCTGAAAGAAGTGGACTTGACTTATGTTCTCATATATGGGCCATGGCAGAGGCCAACCCCAACATCTCTCCAGAACAGGTTTTCTCCTCAGGGGCATCTTGCTTCCTTTCGGCACAATACAAGCAAATAGACCATGTGTTCCCCACGCCATGCACAGACTGGCAAAGCGAGTGTGAGATTAATGGCTTTCCTGTACAACAAAGGCCTTCCTGCACAGCGGCAGAATTCAATATGCAAACCTCACCACCCTGGCCTCAGACCCACCCTCCCGGCTCAGTGGACAGCGGCAGCTCGAACCTGTAATGTATGCATGCTCTGGCTGCTGGGCCCAAGTTATTATTCATTACGGTTTTCTATTACCCAGTGATAAATGACGCCCCCAGGCTGGCGTTGCCCCCAGAATGCTTATTACGGCTCACTTAAGTAGGCGTTGATTTAGCTTAAATCGGTTGTTCTGTTCAGCCCAGACATGGGCCTGCCCTGGCTCTGCCTGAAAGACTGCCTTCAGCAGGGCCTAATTGAATTCTAACTACTCAGGGCCTCCTATTAGGAAAAGGTGGGGTAGGAAGCCCCTGTGGGGCCATAGGGTGCCCCAAGCCCCAGTAGTCTCTCCAGCCCGTGCAATCCTAATTTGATAGGATCTCTCCTTTGACTCCAGCCAATAAATTTTGACAAGCAACTCCAATTAGGCCAGAGAGAACTTAGCTCACAGTGAAATGATGAAATTGAAGTTAGAAGCATCCTTGGGATGCTATCCTGACCACCCTAAGCCTTGCCTCTAGGTCAGGTAACTCAGGACATGGTAACTTTGAGCTGACCATATCCATCCACCATTTGCCAGAGAGATGGGGCCCATCCTGCCCCTCATAAGGACCCAGCACAGAGGGAATTGCACCTAAGACACTGTGGCCTCAACTTGGGTCAGAACCTCCACCATTCATTCATGTGAAATTTACTGAGCATATAGTAAATATCAGGTACTAGCCCAGTGGTAGACACACAGCAACGAACAAGAGAGATAGAGTGCTCTCCCAGCAGATGTGATGGCTCTGGCCTATAACCCCAGCACTTGGAAGGTAGAAACAGAAAAAGATTAAAAGTTCAAAACCATCCTCTGCTACAGGGAAAATTCAAGGCTAACCTGTATTATATGAGACTCTGTTCCATTACCCCTTCACCCCCCCCCAAAAAAAATTCCTGTCTGCCATTGTGGAGGTCACTGTCAAGTTGTATTTATTTATTATTAATTATGTACCAGGTATTGGTCTGGGGACTGTGTTCATAGCAGCAGACTTAAATACCATCACAGCCTATTCTATTTTTCTATTCTTACAGGGAAAAACAAACAAACAAACAAACAAACCAGAATTTAGGAAGCATCCAATGCCCAAGGTTATCTCTAGGAAAACAGGTCAGGCATGGGGTAAGATTTAAATCTAAATGCGAGCACAAGCTGTAATTTCTCTTTTGTTGTCGTATGAGGTCGCATTGTGTCTGCCTCACATGCTGGAGGAGCACATGAGTTTTACTTCTTCATGGACAGTAGGTGCAAATGTTCCCTTCTCACAACTGCATTGGCAACAACAGCGGTTCGTAGTCACAGGGGCCAGTTAGAAGACTTGCTCTGCCTCATACTAGCAACGTGATCCTGGCCAAGCCACGTAAATGCTCTAAGCCTCCCTTTCCTCTTGTAAAATGGATGGCCGTGATGGTATTGCCTTCAGAGGAGTAGTAATGCTATTTCAGATTAGAGCAGGCTTTGCGGCACTGGGGTGAGCTGTGGTCTTCAGCGGATGGCAGGAACAGATAATAGAAAACTAGAAAGTGTCTTCAACGCCAGATATAGGCTCATAAATGTAAACTCAGCACTTGAGAGAGAGACTGAGGCAGGAGGATTGTGGGTTCATGACCAGCCTTGGCTATATTTTGATACTTTGTCTCAAAAAAAAAAAAAAAGAGGAGGAGGAAGAAAAGGAAAAAGAAAGAAAAAAGGAGGAGGAAGAGGAGAAGGAAGGAGAGGAGGAGGAACAAAAGAAGGAAGAAGAGGAGGAAGGGAAAGAGGAGAAGTAAGGAGAGGTGAAGGAAAAAAGGAGGAAGGGGAGAAGGAAGGGGAAGAGGAGGAGGAAGGGGAGGAGGAAGAAAGGGAGGAGAGGAGGAGGAACAAGATGAGGAAGAAGGGGAAAAGTGAAGGAAGGGGAAGAGAAAGAGGAAGGGGAGGAGGAAGAGGAAGAGGAACATATCTTCACAAGAAGACAGGCTAGAGGGCTGGGAGTGTCCTCATAACAGTGAAGCCCTGTGTAAACCCTGTGAGATCTGAGAAAGAGAATTCCAACAGGGACAGGGTCTGGATTTCAGACATGTAAAGGATGCAGGAAGTCTTTGGGTTACTCTGTGTCTTCTACCATCACTTCTTTTTCTTTTTTCCTTTGTAAAGTTCTTAAAAAAAAAAAGAAAAAGAAAAACACCCTCCCCAACTCCAACTGGGTGCAAAGGGAAGGGATAATCACACAGATTAAAAGCCCAAGAGCTGGCCTTTGCCCAGCACTAATAGCTTGTTTCTTGAAATCAGAGAAGAGCCCTGCCCTCATCCCCACTGGGGAAAGTATTAACAACAGAAACTAAAGAAAGCAGCTTTCAGAGCCTGTTACCACTTTTTCTTTCTTTCTTGTTTTTTTTTTCTTTTGTTTTCTTTTCTTTTAGACAGGGTCTCACTATGTAGCTCTGGCTGTCCTAGAACACACTATGTATGTGTAGACCAGGCTGACCTCAAACTCACAGAGATCCACCTGCCTCTGCCTCCCAAATGCTGGGATTAAAAGAGCCCTGCATTCTGAGGGAGGGGGGAGGTGTGGGGAATCTGGTTCCCTGAAGTCATTGAACCAACTAGTCTGATAGCAAAGTGCTCCCAACCTGGGTCAGCTCCTCTGTGGTCTCTGCTTTCGCTTTTGGTTAATTGTTTTTAATTAAAAATTCTTGCTCAGTAGGACAGTGCTTGCCTAGTGTGGGCAAAGCCCTGAAGATTACTTAAAACAAAAAAAAAAAAAAAAAAACAAGTAAAGAAATAAAGATGAAGGGTTTCTTCATCTAGTTTTTAGACAACCAGGCTTCTGGATTTGTTGTTTAGCTGTTGGGAGGCAAAGCCAAGTACAGAACAGGATGCTTCAGACAGAAAAAGAGAACTAAGCTGCCTCTGTGACCCTGGTGAGCTACACGTGCAGGGGTCCTGGGGTTGGGTTACAATGGCAGTTTCCCACCAGGTGTCCCATGAACTCAGAACCTGAACCACACATGGTCCTGCCCTCCCCGCATTACCCCAAGGTTGGAAAACATTCCTCAGACAAGGTCACCTCTGCCTGTTAATAAGGTTCAGCTAGAGAATTATTTATCAGCTTTTAACAAATACATCATTTTCATCATAAAAAATAATATCACCGTATTTCAGAAAAATTGGGGAATAGAAAAAAATAAAAGAAGAAACAAAAATAAGTCATAATTCATTCACCCTGACATTTCTATTAACATTCTTGGAATGTTTCCTTTCTCCTAAGCTTTAGCCTTTACTCCACCATAATCATTGTGAACTCACAATCATACACACACACACACACACACACACACACACACACACACATATATATATTGAACTCAATACAATATATATATATGTCAGCCTAAGCATTTGGGAGCACCATATATAATCTAAGTAAATGTCATTTCAGTGACTTTCTAATGTTCTACAGAGTTGTGGGCAGTTTCCCTAGGTAGTCTATTGATGAGCATATTATCATTGTAAGTAACACTGTAACAAACATCAGTACAACTATGATTTTCTTCTCTAGTATTTGAGATTATTTCTTTTCAGTCAGATTAGCAAAAGGCCAAATATCTCTTTTGTGGTCCTAATTTATATATATATGGAGGTGGGGCAGCAAGGAGAGCCCTAGGAAAGAGATAGTTCTCAGTTCGTTCCGCCTGTCTCTTCTTGGCTGTGTAGTGGCGATGATGATGTCACCTACCTGCAGGGCTGGCGTTAGGATTACTTCCTGGCATGTGATTAGCACCACGTGTCTCTGATTGTAGCTCAGCAATAACTGCGAAGCACGGAGAGTCCAGTCGTATGGGATGAAGAATGAGTTAACCACAGGGCTGTCTCTGTCTCACAGTAATAAATAAGGAACGACAAAACAGTTAGTTCATGTTACGATGAAACTCAGGACAAGGCAAAGCAAGGAGGTCAGGAGCTCAGGGTGGTGGTGGGGGGGGTGCTATACCAAATACAGCTGACAATGGAGGACACACAGAGAGCATTGTGGGAAAAGCACAAGGAGAGATAAGCACTAAAAACCAAGCAACAAGGACCTGAGAGACAGCCGGTGGATAAAAGCACTTGTTTTACAAGCATAAGGACTGGAGTTTGAATCTCCAGCACCCACTTTAAAAGCTGCACAAACCTAGAAGCGATGGTGGGGCAAAGACAGGAGGATGGGTTGGGCTTGCTGAAAGTCAGTCTAGATTCAGTCAGAGACACTGTCTGAAGAAAATAAGGCAAAGAGTGGTACAGCAGAATATCAAATATCCTCTCTGTCTTCTACACACTCGCACGTGCACATGTGCGCGCACACACACACACATGCATGCACGTGAGCATACACTATACACACATACCCCATATACATTTGAAAAAAGAAATAAAACAGTGATGTTCTGAGGGATAGACAAAGGGGGGGGGAGGTATTCCCCAGGGAGAAAAAAATAAAACCTATACTAAAAGTCTACATGGAAACATCCAGTAGGTCCATGGTAGTCATGGCATATATATGTGGTCACTCAGGGAGCAGATCTTATGGCAGGATGAGCACGCTTTCTAGAACTCTCTGCTGATTCTCTAGTCTTGTCATCATAGCTACTTTTCAATGTGGATATGATGAGGAGAGGCAGGGTATTAAAAAGTAAAGAGTACCTCTTAGAGCTTACACTTAACCCCCTTTTTAATGAAAGAGTGCTAATAATAAGACCAGATCCATCCAGACCCCAGAGTCCTGACAGAGTGGGACAGAGGGTGCTGGATCAGGCCAAGAAGACTCTTGTCAAGCTCTATCAGCAACCTGTTCACATCTACCTCATGGACAAAGCGGCAGAAGTGCCTTCTATACCCTCCCGCATCAAGTCCTCCCCCACCTCTGGCTCTAACCCATTTGACAGACACTCTTAGTTTGCTTTCTGTTATGACAAAGCACCAACCAAAACTAACTTGTGGATGAAAGAAAGTATTTGGCTTACAGCTTGTAAGTATGAACAGTCCATCATTGGGGGAAGCCAAAACACAAACCTAGAAGCAAGAACTAAAACAGAGATCATGGAGAAACACTGCTTACTGGCCTGTTCACCATGGCTTGCTCCTCCTAGCTTGTTCAGTTTGCTTTCTTATAAACCCCAGGACCCCAGGAATGGCACTGCCCACAGGGGACTGGGCTCTTTCATATTACTCATCAATCAAGAAAATGCCTCACAGGCTATATCATGTAGCCAATTCTCAATTAAAGGTGTCTCTTCCAAGATGACCCTAGTTTATGTCAAATTGGGGACAAGGGCAGACTAGCCAGCACACAACCTGTCTTAGGGTTTCTATTGATGTAGAGACACTATGACCATGGCAGCTCTTATAAAGAAAAACATTTAGTTGGGGCTGGCTTACAGTTCAGAGGTTTAGTCCATTGTCATCATGGAAGGAAACATGGCGGCACACAGGCAGACATGGTACTGGAGAGGAGCTGAGAGTTCTACATCTGGATCAGAAGGCAGCAGGAAACACACTAGGCCTGGCTTGAGCATTTGAGACCTCAAACCCCAGCCCCAGTGTCACACTTTCTCCAACAAGGTCTCACCTACTCCCACAAGACCACACCTCCTAATAGTGCCACACCTTTATGGCCAACCATTCAATAACCCTTCTATTGTTGATTCTAAAACCAGAACCACGTGGCCGAAGCTACCAAGTTCTGCTGCTTGCTGGGGCTGGACCACGACCTCTTCATTCAATTACATCTTCACCAGCTTTCTGATTTTGATGCTTTACTTCACTGCCTAAGCTTGACTGTCCTGAAACTCAATCTATAGACCAGGCTGGCCTCAAACTCAGAGATCTCCCTGCTTCTGCCTCTGGAGTGCTAGATTAAAGGTGTGCACCACCACACCTGGTCCTAAATTTTTTTTCACTTCCTTTTCACAAATTGGAAGCTTCGCTGGGTGGGGTCTTGCCCTGAGGTCTCTACTCACTATCTTCCACCACACAACCCTTCTGTAGTCTCACTCACAGCCCTATTCACACTCACTTCCTGGGGTTGGGGATTTAGCTCAGTGATAGAGCGCTTGCCTAGCAAGTGCAAGGCCCTGGGTTCGGTCCTCAGCTCTGGAAAAAAAAAAGACAAAATAACAAAAAGACCAAAAAAAAAAAAACAAGATAACTGGCACACTCACTTCCTGTTTAGCTAAAACCTCATTTTGTCTCCTGTATTCACCTATTAGATAGGAAATTTCTTGAGGGCAGGGGTATAATCTTCTGGTCACTGTTCTCTGTGCTCTGATTCAGAGAATTATTCTAGAATTACTGAAGCAAAAACTCGGCAAACAATTTCTGAGACACAGGTGAGAAGTGACTATCATTAGCAAAACCAAGACTAAACATCCTGAAGTCATCTTTAATTGCACCCACTTCTCTCCTTTCCCCTCCCTTCTTTCTCCCTCACCTCTTACTCACTAGGCCTCCTGTGTCAATCATTCTTTGGTTTCCCTTGACCCTCTACAAACAAGCTCCTCCCAGTTGGCCTCCCTATATCATCTCCGATAAATCAGTCCCTATAACATCTCCAATCAAATTCGCAGCTTTGAGTAACCTAGGTTCACTCCAGCATTCATTTCAAATTTGAGCACAGTATTTACCCAGCTATGCCAGGCGTCTACAGTGGTCCTAAAGCACCCATGATGTAATTAATGAAGTGCTTCTCAAGCATAAGGACTACTCTAGATACTAACCTGCATAGTGGGGTGGTTTGAATAGGAATGGCTCCCATAGATTCATGTGTTTAAATGCTTGGCCATAGGGAGTGGCATTACTAGGAGGTGTGGCATTGTTGGAGTAGGTGTGGCCATGCTGGAGGAAATTTGTCACTGTGGAGGTGGGCTTTGAGGTCTTAAATGCTTAAGTCAGCCTAGTGTGTTCTCTTCCTGCTGCCTGCCAAACAAGATGCAGAGCTCTCAGCTCCTCTCCAGCACCATGCTTTACCTGCATGCCAGCATGTTTCCTGCCATGATGACAGTGGACTCACCTCTGAACTATAAGCCAGCCCCATTCAAATGTTTTCCTTTATAAGAGTTGCCTTGGTCACGGTGTCTCTTCACAGCAATCAACCCAAACTAAGACATATAGACTTACTTAACCTCTACAACCAGCCTTTGGGGTAAGTGTGAGCCTCATTTTAAAGATAAAGTAAGTACCATTGCCAAAGTCTAATTTGTTTGACCAGATATGCAGTAACTGATAAATGATAAAACCATGAACCAAGAAGTCTGACTCCAAGATCCAGGCTTTTAACATTACGTAGATTGGTTTGAATGCTTGACAATGGACAGCCTAGTAGAGAAATCAGATTCTCAAAACAGGGCATTTATAAAGAAATGTCAGCATTTAAAATCCTTGCTCATAGTAGCCAGGGGACAGGGAAGGGAAGGGTGAAGAGATGGAGAGATAGAGAAATGGATAGATGGGTGGGTGGGTGGGTGGGTGGGTGGATGGGTGGATGAGTGGATGGATGAATGGATGGGTGGGTGGGTGGGTGAGGGGATGGATGGATGGGTAGATAGAAGATGAATAGATGAATGAATTTTGCCATTGGTCTACTTATTGTTCAACCCCCTGTATCAGTTAAAAAGAAATTCTGAGCTAGGTGTGGTCCACTCCTTTAATTCCAGCACTCAGGAGGCAAAGGCAGAAGGATTTCTATAAAGTCATTGCCAGCTTGGTCTACATAGTGAGTTCCAGCACAGCCGGAACCAATGTCTCTCAATGAAACCCAAAACCAACCAACCAAACAAACAAACAAACAAACACAAGCAAGTCCAATAATACCTTTGACATTTAGAGGGAACCTGGAAAGAGAACCAGGACTCCTATTCCCTTAAGGACTTTGGAACTAAAGGACAAACTAAAGTTCATAAGCAGGAAAGGGTATTTTGTGCCTGTTTGTATTCACAGCAGAAGCTTAGAAATGGAAAGGATGGAGGAGAATGCTCAGAATGCAAAACCAGACCATGGGAGGGGAGGAACAGGAGGTTTCCAACTGGGAACCAGAAGGGACGGAAGCCCTTGGTGAGCTCAGCAAGGCCCCACAGATTCTGACACTGTCCAGGGAGATGAGCACCAAAAGATGCTAAATACAAAGTGTATTACCTGCTCCTTAGAACCCCTCAGTAACTCCTCATTGCTCTCAGAATACCATCTAAACTCCATAGCCTGTTCTTGAGGTCCTTCATGAGATGCTCGCCACCAGACCGCCACACTGTGTCTCCCAGCAGCCACTTCCTCTAGCCATCCTATGTTGCTTTCCGTAGCTGTGATAAACACCATTACCAAAATCTGGGGAAGAAAGGTTTATTTGGCTTACCCTTCCTCATTACAGCCCATCATTAAGGTAAGTCAAAGCAGGAGCTCAAGTAGGAGCAGAAGCAAAACCAAGGACAGAAACTTACTGGCTTGTTACCTCTGGCTTGCTTGGCTACCCTTCTCATAGAGCACAAGAATGGCACTGCCCACAGGAAGCTGGGCCCTCCGCATCAATTAGCAATCAAGAAACCTTCACAGACCTGCCTAACGGCCAATCTGATAGACACAATGCCTCCACTGAGCTTCCCTCTTCCCAGGTTTGGGAAGTTGACAACCAAGCTTAGCCATTGTACGTCCATTCTTTCAATTCAGTGAGCAAGCTCTCCTGCCCCAAGACCTGTGGGCATGCTATTCTCTGCCTGAACTTATATTCTTTCTTATCAGCAACACCAACTGCTTAACTACCCTTCTCCCTTTTCCTCCCCTCCCACTCCCTCTCCTCTCCTCCCCTCCCCTCCGGTTTCATCTCTGGAGAATGCCTTCTAGGACCACAATATTGAGTCTTCAAGTGCACAGTGAAGTAGGTTGCGTTCCATTCCTCAGTCCTCCAAGAAGGGTTCTTATTAAATCAATAGAGCCTTTTCTAATCAGCAGCACGTGTTACTTTTTTTTAAGCTACAGTAACTGTTAAATGAATCACAGACAAGCCCTCTGCCCCTTCCATACAGTTGATTTTTCTCCACTTCTGACACCAACCTACTCACCCCCTGCTCATTAAGGCCGTTCAGGCAGTACCCTCTGACTGTTCCAGCTTCTCTTGTAGTCACGAGAACCACAACTGCCCTCAGAAAACTCTAGTTGGGACTGCTTACTTTTATAGAAACTGCTATTCCTTCCTGGGCACCTTAGCTCTCCCAGGTTCAAAAGTTCCAGTGACCTCTCTCAGGGTGAACATCTCTGACCCTCCCATTGAAGCTTCCAAGTACACAAAAGGGGTGTGTGTGTGTGTGTGTGTGTGTGTGTGTGTGTGTTTCTCCAGTGTTCTAGACTGAATTATTATAGCCAGAGGGAGCCATTCATCAGCTCTGACATTGCAAGAAGCTTCCTAGGCAAACAGCTTTATTGCTGTGTGAGATTAACCCAGACTGTAGTAATTTGTAACAAAGATAAGAAAATTGCACTGGTCTCTCAGAAATAAATCTGAATTCCAGAGTGGACAAAGGGGACTTCAACTTGAAATCTGCTATTTCAGATATAATCAAATTTATAACTGTCCCTGAAGAGTCTAAAAAGTAAAGTGCAGCTTCAGGCTGGAGGTGTCACTTCAGGACCTGCCGTGATGAAATCTATTTAGCTGGGCCACATAACACGCTGCGTGCAAGTCCCGCCCCACCTTACTTTTATGGAAGACTGCTTGGTCTAGTTGAGCAGCTTTCCCTGTCCATCTGGCGTCGTGAGATGAGGAGGTGTCGTTGAGACAGGGGAATTTTACACGAGGTCAGGCAACCTGTCTCTTAACAGCTGTAAAATCTCAGAGAAACAGAAGATACGAGGCCCCTCCCAGAGCTGCTGTGGGGATGAAATGAGAGAAGCACCGGTAAATGGGAGGCAGATGTCAGTTATTAATGAGAACTTGTTAACCTCAAAGGTTTTGTGGGCTGAGCTCCAAAAACCTGCCACTGGGCCAGGACTTCACTTTAGCTGCGTAGCTGTCTGCCATCATGGAAGGGTGGTCTTGTAATTATATCCTTTTAACAAAGACAGAAACTGGAGGCCAGAGAGACTATGGAACCTACCCAGAGTCACACAGCCAGTAAGTGGCAAGACATGGATTTGGACACCTGCTCTTGGAAGACATAGTGTTTTCCATTATGTGGCAGCCACTGTGCCAGCCATGGAGATACAGAGGTGACAGTCTTATGGTGTCAGACCCGGCAGAACACAGCGGCTGGTGGGACACATGTCTATGAATAAACTAGTGCCTTTAATACAACAGCAAGCGATATTTAGTATTCTGCTATATGCCAGGTATGGTTCTGAGAGCTCTGGGAAAATCTTACTTGGTTCTTACACAACCAGAGCAACTGGACACTGTTATTTCCTCCATGCGGATATGGGAACAGGTTCCGTGGTCGGACGTAGCTCAGCTGTAGACCAAGGAATTTAACCTAGGCTGTTTCTCCTCTGCCACAGAAGAGGCCACAGGAGAGACAGGTACAAGAGCCACAGGAATCACAAGCTGCAAAGAGGCTGAAGGTCTCCCAGAAGAATTAACACTTGGAGACAAAAGGAAGCAGAGGAGACAAGAAAACATCTCCGAGGGACCCAATCCACCCTGATGGGCAGTCACAAGGAACCTGACTGTGAAGGCCTTCATCAGGGAGACCAGGCCTGTGCTCCCATCTCTGAAACGCCACTCAGGTCTAGTTCACAGTGGGCACTGATTTCTTATGGAGATTAGCACTCAGTCCACAGAAATTCAGACCAAGAAGAGTCCTTAAGGACTAGGTCATCCAAAGTCTTCATTTTACAGGAAGGAAACCAGGAGCCAACAAGGGACAGAATTGGTTTAAACTATTCAGATTCCGTGTGCCTGAGGGTCCAGACAGACCCAAACCACAGGTGCCATGAAAGTAGCCTAATTGAACCATCTCTGGGCCGCAAAGAATTAAGGGAGGGACTCCAGGCAGACCCTGGCAGACGTGGGCAGTACAGCACAGATGATGTCATTGAATGGATCCCTCTGGATGACTAAGCTGCAACAAACGAAGGCCTGTCAGCCTCAGTTTCCATATTTGGAAAACAGGGATAACAGCCTCAGTCATTACATCATTGTGAAGATTAAATGACAGGCAGGAAGAAGTGGATAAGATGCGTGAAGCTCGTTCTTCAAATAGTATTAATTCATCCCCTTCATGAAACCTAGTCGGTGGCCTGTGGAGCCCATGACATTCTCTTTGATCAGTGTTTATCATCTCTCCTTCTGCCAGCCAAAGTGTGCTCCCCTACCCCCACCCTTCCTACCCTACCTCCTTACTCCTGAACTAGAAATTCCTATTCAAACCCACGAGACTTCACAATGACTCTGTCCCTTGAAGGGAGCCCAAAATGTCCAATCAGAGGAGGGAGAGGGTGAGTTCAGAAGTTGGTCAGAGGTCTGCTTCCACTACCAGGTGTGGGTAGAACATCTGCCAGAGTGGCCTGTCACTCAGCCGTCCTGGTTGAAAAAGCGAGCCCACTTAGAAGTAGACAGGATGGGCGCCCAACATCACACTCTCCAGCTCTTACTCATGGGGTCCCAGAAAAACACAGGTTTCAGGGGTCTGCACTGGACCATACTTACTTGTTGCTGTCTATACAAAGAAGGGCTGTATACACACACACACACACACACACACACACATACACACACACACACACACACACACACACACTCACTCACTTACTGGGGTGAAAATCTCAGTGCAGTGCAAAGGTGGGTCACCTGGCCAGCAACTTACCCTCAAAGCATTTCCTTTCCCCCTCAAACCCTTCCTGAGGGTCCATCAAGACTCCTCTTTTGTACTTTGCCCAAGAAGAAAGTAAATATTTTTCAATGAAATTCAGCAATCAATTAAACGCCGTCTCTCTTTAATACAAACGTTGAACCAACAGCGGCTGCACATTCCAACAAGAATATTTAAAGCAATTAAACTTTAGCTACTTTTAAAACAAATTCTTTTAAATGCTAATGGCCATTGTTTTCCCACTTCATAAGTAAAATTTTGTGTCGAGCAAGGTTAGGCGATTGAAATGATTTAATTGTACTTCTCAGAGAAGAGAAAATGTTAAGAAAAATAGCTGAGGTGGACCTCTCACCACATCCCTACCACAAAATGTCCTGTAACAATAGCAGCGTGATTTGCTGAAATTAAAATGCTATTATGGTGAAATTAGGGCTTCAATATTTTTAGCAGCCTTAATAAGCCTTGCATTTTAAGGGACATCTGATAATAGATAATTACATTTCATCTTAAAGAAACTGAGTTGTTTTCTTAAGGAAAATACTTTTCTTTCTTCCAGAGAGGTTAAAGCTGAGCCATCATTAGAAGCAGCTCCGAGCTCGAGGTTCCTGCTTCGGCTTGGGAAATAGAGATTAGCATATAAATAGCCTTCGGAGCCTGCTTGATTCCAGCTATTTTGCGTTTCAATGTGGCATCAGAATGCACTTAGCAAGAAATGTTCGAGAGGAGAAAGAGGTTTGTAATACGTCGCTTTTATAGAGGGGGGAACTTTAAGTATAAAAGATCACCCACTCTTCTGTGGGCCTTTTTTTCTGTATCCTTTCAATACCCCAATTACAGACTCCAAGGAGCCATCGGGCCCCCTAGAACGGATCCTTAGTTTACACCGCAGCTTTTCTCTGGACTGGGAAAATATGTCCAAATGGCCCACAGGAAATAAGACAAATATTCGGGTTTCCTTCTGGATGCGGTAAGGGTCCTGGGGTGGGGGGCACAATGTGCCCTTTATCCTCACCCTCTTGCTTCCCATCAGCAGTGGGGACGTGGACGGCTCCTCCAGGTCCCATTTGCTGGAGCAGTGAGGGAGATTCCTGGCTTGCTGCCTGAAGGCTGGTTTCTCTCCTGGGAAATCTCAGGGACTGGGCATGGAGCCTGAGGGTCTCCTCTCTGCTCTCCTCCATTTTCCCAACTACTGCCAACACACACACACACACACACACACACACACACACACACACACACACACAGTAGCTAGATGATTTGTATCCCTTTCCATCCAGCACAGGGCACTGGACAGCTGTAGGAAGCATGCTCAATGCTCAGCTGTTTGCACGGGGTGGGGGTGGGGTGGGGGGAGGCAGTGGGGGAATGACGTGACTTTTCCTAAATGCTTCAGTGGGAGAGGAATGTGAGCCAAGCACTGACACCAGAATGACTTTCAAAAGGAAATAGGAACCCTCACTAAGACAGAGAAGATAATTTCTCCTGCCCTTAATCTGTAACCAGATTACTCACCAAGAGTCTCTTGTCTCTGTCAGTGTGGAGTCCTGGGTTCAAGTTCACACTCCTCTGTGAGCTCGATGTGTGTGTAGAAGTAGAAGCAATGGCAAGACCTTCCCTACCCCTCATGAGGAAGATGGATAATTTCTTATAATAAGGAACACTCAGTGTTGGTACCAGGACCTCCAAAACCTGTGACATCACATAGGCGACAGCGCGACCTATACACCTGTTGCCAAGGCAACAGCCACCATATTCCCAGAATCCATTGGGCTCACTTTTACCTGAGACCACATCACCATCCACATCATCTGCTGTGATAAACATCATGACCAAATTCAGCTGGGGGAGGAAGGGGTTAATTTCATCTAACAACTCTCAGGTCACTCCATCCCTGAGGGAAGTCAGGAACTCAGGACAGGAGCCTGGAGGCAGGGGCTGGAGGCTGGGAGCCTGGAGGCAGGGGCAGGAACAGGGGCTGGGGGCTAGGGGCCTGGAGGCAGGGGCAGGAGCAGGGGCTGGAGGCCAGGGGCCTGGAGGCAGGAGCAGGGGCTGGAGCAGGGGCTGGGGGCCTGGAGCAGGGGCAGGAGCAGGGGCTGGAGGCTGGGAGCCTGGAGGCAGGGGCAGGAGCAGGGGCTGGGGGATGGGAGCCTGGAGGCAGGGGCAGGAGCAGGGGCTGGGGGCTGGGAGCCTGGAGGCAGGGGCAGGAGCAGGGGCTGGAGGCTGGGAGCCTGGAGGCAGGGGCAGGGGCAGGGGCTGGAGGCTGGGAGCCTGGAGGCAAGGGCAGGGACTGGGGGCCGGGAGCCTGGAGGCAGGGGCAGGGGCTGGGGGCCGGGGGCCTGGAGGCAGGGGCAGGGGCTGGGGGCCGGGAGCCTGGAGGCAGGGGCAGGGGCAGGGGCTGGAGGCTGGGAGCCTGGAGGCAAGGGCAGGGGCTGGGGGCCGGGAGCCTGGAGGCAGGGGCAGGGGCTGGGGGCCGGGGGCCTGGAGGCAGGGGCTGGGGGCCGGGGGTGTTTGCAGGGTGCTTATTGGCTCTAGCTCCACAGCTCCCACAACCTGATTTCTTATATAACTCAGGACCACCCACCCAAAAAGCACTACCCACTGTGGGGTCCCCTACATCTACCATTAATCAAGAAAATCCAAACCCCGACACCCATGGACTTGCCTACAGGCCTATATGAAGGAGACCTTTTCTCACCTGAGGTCCCCTTTTCTGAGATGATGCTAGATTGTATCAAGTTGACAAAAAACAAAAACAAACAAACAAAAAAACCCACCTAACCAGCACACCAAGTTACAGCAGAAAAGTGTAAAAATATGAACTGAAGGCCAAAATAAACCACATGTGTGCTGAAGATTCTCCAAGCTGAATAACCAATTAGAAGGTCAAGATTACGGAGGGTCTGAACGCTGCAGATCAAAAGCCAAGTTACCTTGGGCTATTTTCAGTTGCTTTGAAAACCGTTCATTCTCTACTTCTGTGTCTGTAACTGTCAAAACCTTTAAGAAGTGTCTGAGCCACGGCCACTAGCTTTCACCAATCTGAAAAGCTAAGGATGCCATCAGCATCTAAAACCTACAGCAGAGCTTTGCCAAAAACCTTCTCCCTGCAGCCCCAACTGACATATTTGATTTATGACCTTTGTTCTGTAACTAATCACATGCCATGGAACCACTTCCACAGTAGAACACTTATAGCTGCAGTCACTCACATTTGGAAAAAAAAAAACTATCTTTGATTCCTTTTCGAGGTGAGAGCTGTGTTTTGCATCAACATGAATTTACTTGATCGTACTTTTTATATGACACAGGACCCTTCAGATTGAAGAGAAGGTTCAAAGAGCAAAGGTGAATGCTTTGGTTCGATGGACATGGTAGAAACATGATTGGACAAAAGGGGCGTTACTAAAAGAGGGGATGCTGTCGTCCAGACTCTTCTTGGCCTCTCAGTTGAAGTACCTGATCTTTGGGGTTTTTGTTGTTGTTGTTCTTCTTCTTATTATTATTATTATTATTATTTTAAGATTCATTTATTTTTATGTGTAAGAGCATTTCTCAGAATATGTGTATGTAAACCACATGTGTGCAGTTCCTGAAGAGGCCAGGAGAGGCACTGGATCTCCTGGAACAGGAGTTATAGACAGTTGTGAGCCACCATGTGGGTACTGGGGCCTAATGGGTCTTTTGAAAGAACAATAAATGCTCTTAGCCACGGAGACGTCTCTTCAGCTTCCCTTGTAGCATTTCTTCCTTGGAGATGCATGGCAGGGATCTGCAACAAGGATCTTAATTCCTTTGTGGCCCAGCTCCTTCACAGGAGCTTTGGGGAAAGTGATTCCGGCTCCTGTTGAGACCATGAATGGGCAGGGCCCACAGTGGGCCATGAGCTGGTCACATCTGACCAGGTCGCTGGCTGGACAAGTAACCGATAATGATCTTTCAGTGGGGCCTAGGGAACATGCAGAATACAGGTGGATGGATGCCTTATTGGCTAAGCACAGGATGGGCTTAAAAATGACCAATCCCAATAAAGATAGCTCTAATAGTCATCCAATTCCCAACACATGATCCACAAAATGTCATGGGGCATGTTAGCCTAGATACACTGCTACCTTAAAACCTCTTGAGTCCCCAGAGTTTTCCTCACTTTTTCTTAATAAACCTCCTTTCACTCTGCTCACACCTTGCTGGAGTTTTCTTTTCTTGGGCAGAAGACAATGGCTCCCAGTGACTTTGGGGACCATTTACCCTCAGGCACCCTAGCTCTCTGAGCTAAACTCACTGAGAGCTGAGAAAGGCTCTACCATTCTCTAAGAATGTCACTCACCTCAGGGGCAGCAATTACAGTTTCTTTGCTTGCTTCAGGCGAGAAGGAGGGTAAGAGATGGGAGAGCCAGAGAGAAGCTTGGCTTTTGAGACCTCCACTTCGGGATGTCACCTTTTGACCCCCCCCCCATAGAAACCAAGCATACCTGCTCTAAGCTGGGGTTTCCTCGTTGCTAACAGGCTATCTGTAAACCCTACCCCATGGGAACATGAGCTATGACAGGGCTAAGACTGGCTCCCCCTACGGTAGCACTTTGTAGTTACAACACTTAGTCTTCTTCCTGGATCATCCTTTAATGCAGACCTGTGTCTCTTCCAGCCAGCCTGGCAACTCCCTCAGGCTTCCCACCTGAAGTGAGGGAGGTAAGAAATAAATACTCTAGCAAGAAGCTGGCGAGCCTGGTGAGCCAAGCAGACGGCACTGTTGGACAAGCCCACCCTTCTAGATTGTTTGAAGAGAACTAGGCTCAGGGGTGGGCACTGAGAACCAGGGTCCAAAGTCTTATCCCCACTCTATGGCACCTCAAGCCTGTCTTCCATCCTCAGATGGAACTACTAATCCCTCCAACAGAACAGGAATCCCCGAGGCTCCTATCCCAGAGTATACTAGAAAGGGCTTCAGGAACCAGGCAGTGTGGACACTTGTCCACTTGTCCTCTCAAGCCGGATCCAGAGAGAGTAAGAATTACAGTGGCGCTAGGACTCAGAAAATGGTACCAAAGATCAGTCCTGGAGAGCCAAAGAGTACAGCGTGGGGCATCAGAGCTTCCTCTAACTGTCTCCTATCTAATCTACATATCTGATCCTCCAGGAGACACTGGATTTGGGGAGTCCCTTCACCAGATTGCTGTCATACACAAGAAGGGATACTAGAGTGGAACCGATCTCTGTTCTCTGGATTCATTCATCACCACTGAAGCATACTTACTCTTCCTCCTAGGTTGCCTGCATCCTCACATCAATCTGTCTTAGTCACTTTTGTATTACTGGGACAAGACACTAGGACCAAGGGGCTTAAAGCTTCAGAGTCTGTGACCATTGTGGTAGAGAACTTGACGGCAGGCAGTCATGACACTGGATCAGTAGCTGAGAGCTCACAGTTAATCCACAAGTAGGGGCAAAGAGAGAGCGAGATGCTAGGAATGGCGCTGAGTCTTTTGAAACCTCAAAACTTGCCTCCAGTGGCGTACCTCCCCCAAGGCCGTACCTCTTAATCCTTCCCAAACTGTTCTAACAACTGGAAATTGAGTATTCAAACATATGAGCCTATAAGGGTCATTCTTATCTAAATAATGAAACCTTTCCCTTTGATGGCAACATATAAGCTTTGAAATCTCATAGGGTAGCTGGCTGGATGCTCAGACAATGTAATACATGCTTGGTGTGTCCCATTAAACTCTCAAATGCTGAACAAACAGAGGGAAAAGAGGTTCTTTTTGCCTCTAGATTGCTTGCACCCTGTCCCTTCCTGTACTGGCTGGTTTTGTGTGCCAACTTGACACAGATTGGAGTTATCACAGAGAAAGGAGCTTCAGTTGAGGAAGTGCCTCCATGAGATCCAGCTGGGGGGCATTTTCTCAATTAGTGATCAAGGGGGGCGGGGGAAAGGCCCCTTGTGGATGGTGCTGTCCCTGGGCTAGTAGTCTTGGGTTCTATAAGAGAGAAGGTCGAGCAAGCCAGGGGAAGCAAACCAGTAAGAAAGATCTCTCCATGGCCTTTGCATCAGCTCCTGCTTCCTGACCTGCTTGAGTTCTAGTCCTGATTTCCTTTAGTGATGAACAGCAATGTGGAAATGTAAGCTGAGTAAATCCTTTCCTCCCCAGCTTGCATCTTGGCCATGATGTTTGTGCAGGAATAGAAACCATGACTAAGACACTTCCCTTCTCCCAGGCAGCACCACACACCCAAATTCAGCATCCTTCACCATGGGAAAGACCACTTACTCTGGTAAGCTTGGACACTCCCTGGTCTCCATGAAAGTGGCCCTGGATCTGCAGTCTCTTTCAGCCTACAGACTCCTCTATCCTGTGGGTCAGTACCACTTCCACAGGAGCCCTGAAATACCCAGGTCAGTCCTGGCTGATGGGTGTGTCCCCCGTCAGTCCTGGCTTTGATGGGTGTGTCTCCCTTAGGTTCCTTCATCAGAAAGTGCTAACACAACACGTGAAAGCTTCTTTCTTTCCCCAGTGTCCTATGGCTGCAAACACTTGGTATTAATAGATGAAGAATGCTATATTTTGGGTTTGTGCGTGAAGACTTTCTACCCCAAACAGCTAAACTTCCTAAAGGGATCTCCTTCAGAAAACTGAGGGCTGTTTGGGGGCTTTGGTCATGTACTGGCAAGGTAGCCGGGAAGATTCTGAACTCAGTCAAGATTCAGAGTACTTACTATTCTGCTGATCCTAGTTGGGCAGTACCCACCTAAAACCAATCAAATGAAATGCCCCTAAACCTAGGCCAATATAAATGTGTTTGTCAGGTATGTGTGTCCACCTTGCCAAAAGCATTAGACACGGAAATCAGTCCACAGCTCTTTCTTTCTAAGGCGTGGAGAACATTTCATTCTTAGGCACCCCAGTTTTCTTTACTCCATCTGTTGGAGACACAGCCAAGATTACTGAATACTCTGGGTTTCTCACCAGGGATACTAGTATGAAGAGCCCTGGGGGCTCAGAAGCTTGACTCCAGGTTTTAAACATCACAGTTGACAGGGTCCACTCATGCGAGATAAGACCTATGCCTACACCTTTGCTTTGGGCTGCAATTATTTCAATTCATGCAGTTGCACTCCCTTAAGTTGCCCGGACATTTCAGCTTGACAGATCTCTGCTAAAAAAAAAAAGGGGGGGTGGGGTGGGGAGGGTTGGGGGACAAATTAGTGGTTACATAATAATTCTAAAATTTGTGGAAGACCAAAAAAAAAAAAAAAAAAACTTTCAACACCTGAGTGCAGAGAAGTTGGGTAACAGGCCAGGTGACCCAAGGGGTTGTAAGTGATGGTTTCTCACTGAGAACCCAGCTCAGAACTTGCTATGGAGTTAGCTCAAGCACCCATCTAGTCATTTTTCTTCTACCCAGCCCTTATAGAGAGGCTCTCTCCAGACTCTCCATTCACAAAGGACTGCTGCCAAGTCGATGCTTCTCCCTTTCAACCATTGCACTGAGAAGTTTCATTCATCTGATTAAACAGCCCCTCCCCCATGCTCTCTAGGGTGGCAGCTGGCCAAGGCAATTCTGCCATTCTAAACTGTCGTGAAAATTGTTTCCCTAGAACTCCCTTCAAATTGGATGATTTCTATCATCCTTAATGAAGTACTAAACTCCACAGCCTCATCAGGAAACCAGGTACCCAGCAACCTGTCAGCATAGGTGGCTACATCTCCCAGTCAAGACCTCTAGAAAGGCGCTCCTGACTTGTTTTCCAGATTTCCCACTTGCACCTTGGCCCCAGTACTGTTTTCAGCTCATGTGGTGAGACAACCTCCCCATCTCTCTCCTCTACCCACTATGGTCTACCTACCAGCTAATTCTTAACACTCCACTTCCAAGGCTACCCCTTCCCCACTGTTCCCACAAGATCTAAGCTATCATCACCTCCAACCCTGCAGATCACCCAGGCCATCTCTTTTCTCCTACCTCCTCAGCTCTGGTCTAACACACTTCCCATAAGACAGTCAGGCCAATCCACCATCCTAGCATACCACTCCGATGCTCAGAACTCAAGCTGGGACCCAACTCTCCAACCCACCTCTGTGTCCTCAGCCCTTCCAGCACAGGCCCGCATAGGCTCAGGACTCAGTGAGTGCTGTCTACATGAAGGAATCAGGTACAATAACCTTAACTGTAGACAATGAAAATCATGCAAAAATGTCCCTCTATCTATTTTAGCTGTGGGTGAGTGGATTGCTTGCCTGTAATCCTAACATTGGTCTTTATCGGAGGAGATGTCAACCTAACTATACTAAGCAACTTCTCTCTCCTCTTCCCTCCAGCTCAGAAGCAAAGTAAAAGGATTTGGTACTTACATGTACTGAGTCACCATACTCTGGTCCTATGACTTTGAGAAGAGAAGGAGGCTACAGTGACTGAACTGGACATTTCCCATTGCTATTATTTTAATTATAAACATAAACTATTTGGGGGGTAAAAAAAAATCAAATGGAAGTCTGCCGATCAATTTCACAATTAACATTTCATTTCAAGATACCCATCAGCTCAGATGAGGGCCAGTGACCTTAATCTTTCTCTAAATACAGTGCTTGATTCCTCTCATTAGTCAAAAACCCTCCAAACCATGAAATATTTGGGTTAACCCTGTGACAGTGTCAATGACACCACTCCTCATGTAAATAAGTCCAGGGATCTCGGTGACCTTTGTGTCATACAGTTTGTATGCGTGGACGCAAGAAGTCAAAAGCTGTGCCAATCGTGTGGCAGAAGTCACAAGGCCACCTTAATTTTTTCATTTATTTGTCTAAGAATATGAAAAGATATACAACTGTTAGGGAAGGGATTTCACCACAGATTAGTAAAGATGAACCTGGAAGAGGAGGAAAGCCTGAAAGCCAGAGGCAGTGATTTTAATCAAGAGGTTCTGTGGGAGAGAAAAAAAAAATCCAATTGGAAAGAAAAACGCATTGTGATTTTGATTGCTTTTTAATGATTACTTTATCATTGTTTTAAATTGTGCATATGTGTGGGCTGCATACGGGTATCTTAGTCCGGGTTACTATTGCTGTGATGAAATGCCATGACCAAAATAACTTGAAGAGGAAAAGGTTAATTTGCTTATGGTTCATCTTTGAAGGTAGTCATGGCAGAAACTCAAACAGGGCAGGAACCTGAAGGCAGGAGCGGAGGCAGAGGCCATGGAGGAGTGCTGCTTGCTGGCTTGCTCCTCATGACTTGCTCAGCCTGCTTTCTTATAAAACCCAGGACCACCAGCCCTACCCAAAATAGGCTGGGTCCTCCCCATAGATCACTAAAAAAAAAAAAAATGTTTTATAGTTTTGCCTACGGCCTGGTCTTAAGGAGGCATTTTCTCAATTGAGGGTCCTTCCTCTCTGATGACTTTAGCTAGTGTCAAGTTGATATAAAACTAGCCAGCACAGTGGGTATCCACATCTGAGTGCCAATGCCTGCCAAGTCAAGAGGAGTCAGATACACAACTCCCCCCAATCCCAAAGCTGGAGTTACAGGCAATTGTGAGCCACCTAATAAACGTGCTAGGAATCAAACTCAGCTCCTCTGCAAGAGCAGTGTCTGCTCTTGACCACGGAGCCATCTCTCCAGTCCCAGGAAATGTTTTCTGTTTTTTGGGCATGGTCTTACTATGTAGCCCTGACTGGCCTGGGACTCATCATAGAGACCTTGAGCTCACAAAGATCTTCCTACCTCCACCTCCTGTGTGCTGGGATTGAAAGTATACACCACCATGTCTGACTGGGAATTTGATTTTTAAACAGTTAGAAGTAGGGCTCAGGGTAGGGAGGTGACTTAGTTGATAAAGTGCATGGAGAATTAGTTTAACGTTCAAAGCTCTACTTAAAAAGTTGTACGTGGTAGTCCACACAACAACCCTGGTACTAAAGAGGCTGAGACAGGATGATTCCTGGAGCTTAAGCTTACTTGCTTGTCAGTCTATCCTAAGTGCTGAGCTTCTGGCCTCAAAGGAAACAGACACATTACTGAAAATGATTCCTGTAGTTGTCCTCTAGCCTCCACATGCTCTCTCTCTCTCTCTCTCTCTCTCTCTCTCTCTCTCTCTCTCTCTCTCTCTCACACACACACACACACACACACACATGCACGCACGCACACATGTGCACAAATGCACTCATTATAAATGATTTTTTAAAGATGGGAAACAGAAAAATGTACTATCAAACAACACTTTAGCAGGGCCCACAACTTTACAAGGGTTTAGAACTAAACCTTTCACTCTATAGAGTGAGTCAGTCCTCCAGAAGGGTCACCTTAGTAATGGGAGATATACATACAGGTACCAACCCACCATTAGGATCAAATAACAACAATAACAAAAAATTTCTGATGGACTCATTGACGGGTTTCTGGGCAGTTCCATTTTGGAGGAGCCTTGGGGTGCACAGGATGCCAAAAGAAAACTAGTATAATGTTTCAATGTCCGATGGGCTCCCCTGCCTTGTCCCCCTGGCTCCATTGGTTGACTCAGTTTATACTGCTCCACTCTTCTCTCTTACCTCCTCCTCTTCTTCTTCTTCCTCCTCTTCTTCCTTCTGATGCTTCTTCCTCCTCCTCCTCCTCCTCCTCCTCCTCCTCCTCCTCCTCCTCCTCCTCTTCTTCTTCTTCTTCTTCTTCTTCTTCTTCTTCTTCTTCTTCTTCTTCTTCTTCTTCTTCTTCTCCTTCTTCTTCTTCCTCTTCCTCTTCTTCTTCTTCTCTGTGATTCCTGATCTTCCCTCACCCTGCTGCAGGGAAGACTGGCTGGCCAGAGTTCTGAAGTTACAAGAAACAGAAACCCACGTAAGCTAAACTGAGGCAGCAAAGGGAGATTCGCCGGAAGTATTTAGAACTATTCCTTAGGAACCAAGGGCAAAAACATCAGAAGGCCTCTCTCCCGAAAGGACCTGCTCCCTTCTCCTTTTTGGTATCCATACATTGGCTTTGCAGTTCACGAGGTAGAAAGAAATGACAACTCTTGTTACCAAGCTCCCATCTGCATCTGGATTATGCAGTCCGCACTAGGGTCTATTGGCTTTTAGATGCCAAGGAAAATCTGAATCACCCATTATGGAAGGTCATATGGCACAGCCGTGACGATGAGAGCTTATTGAGGAGAGCGACTCAGGAAGATGACCAGGCACCCCTTGGAATTGCCCTGGAGGTGTCTAATAGTAATGGAGCATGTTGTCACAACCAAAGACACAGACAGCGGGGGAGGGGCAGGGGAACAAATGACCTCATGGTGCCACCACCACCAAGATCTCACTCTAGACCCCACTCAGCTTCCTGGTTCTGTGTTCTCCACTAAACCGAGACAGAGTGCCATGGGGGAGAAATCACACCTTCAAGGGGTAAGAGCAGGCAGCGGCTGAGAGACTGTTGTGGTGGCCTGCATTTTAGATGGACTTTACACTATTGCTAAGGTCCCTAGAGTAGGCAGCAGCAGGGTATCTCTGTCTAGACGGCTGACAGGTTCATTTAGATCGACTCTTACAGCAGCTAGATAGAACTCTTAACCATCTTTCAGGAAGTTCAAAATGTAATGTCTTCACTCGGAGTCAGAAGCAAACTCAGATTCCATTCTTTAGACCAGTGATAAGAAGCCCATAGCTTCAGTTCTTGCCTCCGCAGGCTGCCAATCTTCCCGGAGGGAGGGGTCAATCTCCAGTGACTTTCAAGCTTGGTCAGTCTACCTCCTTAGGGTGACAGGGGAGCACCCAGTAGGATCGAGAACCCACAGCTGCCCCATACCCTGGGAGAGGAGCCCTGGCTGTACTCTCTGAGAGGTCCTATGCTCTCAGTCTGCAGACCATTTACACAATCTGCAAACCTCATTAATGACCATCTCCCTCCACCGAGAAGCTTGAAGCTCAACCAGGTCAGACTCCACCCGACTCCCGTTTTCCTTTATTTTCTCGGCACCAAGCCTAGTGCATCATGGGTATCCATTTACACTGGTGTTTCAGAGAACACTGGCTGCTCTTGCAGAGGGTAGGTTCAATCCCTACCACACGCATAAATCAGGTGTGGTGACACATGCCTAATTCCAGCACTGGGGAAGTGGACACTATGTGTAGACTTTAGAATCCATCCAGTGGGGATGTTGTGGGGCAGGAAGGGGCGTCACAGTGTGTGGGAACATACAAGGAACATGGGAAGGCAGCGAGGTGGGAGAGGAAAAGACTACGTGTGAGGAAGGAGCCTGAGGTACAGCTCAGAGGGAGAGTTTGCCCAGCATTCTCACAGTTCTGGGTTTGATAGGAGCACCGACAGGTGGGGCTGCGGAAGTGAGGAGCATCAGGAAGGAAGTAGAATTACCAGAAATTCTAAGACAGATCTCACCTCCCCAGACAACTGCGAGCTTTTCCTCTGTCTGCCCCACTCCTGCATTGCTAGGGCTCACTGGTGCCTAACCAACATTCACCAGATTTGCTAATAGAATAAGCTCAGGAAAGCCTGACTGACAACTAAGTAAGAACTGCAACAGCTTCCGGGGCGGGGTGCCAGGCAGAGTCCTTCCAGGGCTTCCGGACAATTGCTGTGTGTTTATCCTGCCTCATAGCGGAAGCATGACACCCAAACGTTTCTACTCAATCCAACCCTCGCCTCAAGCCTAGGCTCAGTGTAGCTCCAGCCCTCTATCCCTACTACTGTTCCGGAATGGAATCTATGGAAATGGAAGACGGTAGGTCTCAGCCAACATTAGTCACACCTCCCATTCACTGGGGCACCCGCCATGAATTGGGACAGTAACTCTGAACTATTTCAAGCCTTTGGGTTGGCCTGAAAAATCCCCACTGTCCTGTCATTCAGTTTGCCTATATAATAATTTTGATGAGGATTTCCTCTAAACATAATCCATCTTGACTAAATCAAGTATTATATAGAATAAAAAAGGGAAATCTGTGTTTTGTTGAAAACCCATTACCACACAATAGTATGAACTAAGTAAGTTTTATTGTGTCTTTATACAGTTACATGGATTAAACTTTAAACACTTCTTCATGTTACCAAACCCTCAGCCCCCACACACTTTTAGCAATTGTATAATAATACCCCTTCCTGCAATTTAGCTAGTGTGATGGTTTGTATATGCTCAGCCCAGGGAGTGAAACAATTAGGACATGTGGCTTTGTTGGAGCAGGTGTGTCACTGTGGGCATGGGCTTAAGACCCTCAGCCTAGCTGCCTAGAAGCCAGTATTCTCCCAGCAGCCTTCAGATGAAGATGTAGAACTCTCAGCTCCTCCTTCACCATGCCTGCGGATGCCGCCATGTCCCCACCTTGATGATAATGGACTGAACCTCTGAACCTGAAAGCCAGCCCCAATTAAATGTTGTCTTTTATAAGAGTTGCCTTGGTCATGGTGTCTGTTCACAGCAGTAAAACCCTAACTAAGACAGCTAGGTTAAATTAACCATTGGCCCTCTTCCTTTCAGGCAGCCAGGGCTGTGATAATGAACAACCTTCTCCACAGAGCAGTTTCCATAACCAAGCTAACTAGCATGGAAGGATTCTAGGTGTGATGGTCAATCTTTGCTGTTCACTTGATTGCACATCAGAATCAGCTACAAGGTGTCTCTGAGTTATTTCCACAAAGGTTTGACGGAGGTGACATATACCCTGAATGTGGATGGCACCAATCCCTGTGCTGGGGCCCAAAGTTGAAAGGGGGAGTGATCTGAGCTAAGCAGCAATATTCCTCTCTTCCTGCTTCCTGATGCACACACACATGCAGTGTGATCAGCTGCCTCGCACTCCTGCAGCACTGCCTTCCTTGCCATGATGACCTGTACCCTCAAAACATGAACCGAAAGAAGTCCGTTCCCTCCTCCCCTCCTTCCTTCTTTGTGTTGATTTTTGTCTTTGGTATTCTAGGATAAGCAATGGAGATGATAATGGACACACCTGAGCACACTTCTAGAAAAAGACATTGCCTTTGTGCCCTGTGGAGATTGTGATGCAAACCGAAACTGTGACTTCTGGGTCCCATGCCGCTTGAAAGGCTACATCGAGTCTCAGGGCAAGGCTGGCGCCTGTACCTCTCAGCCTCCCAGGGAAGGTGTTTCCATGGCTCATCTCATCTGCTCATTCCTCAGATGACTGAAGTCAAGTGTAGGTGACTTCAGCGGCACGTGTAGACTGGTAGCTCCTAGCCTAGAGTCAAGAAGCAGATTCACAAAAAAAGTAGTACCAGGCCAGGAGAAGTTTGGGCAGAACACCACCTCCCCGTACATGCTCCGTGGCCACTTTGGATTCTGTTTGCTGTAAAGTTTAGTTTTTCATATGTGTACGTGTGCACGCACCTGTGTGCATGCGTGTGGAGGCCAGTGCACAAGTTCCAGTATTATCAGCAGGAAGGCTGCCTACTTACTTTAAAATGGTCAGTCCTTGACCTGCCCTGGGGCTACAGTGCACACCACCATGCCTGGCACTTTTACATGGGTTCTGGGAATTCAGATCTCCCCATTTACAAAGCAAGTACTTTGCCAATTGAGCCACCCCTGACCTCGGATAACCAGGATGAATTCTAATCTGCCCCTACCCTGTATATCAAAAACCACTGCACAGAGCAAAGGTTCCTGACCCGCTGAGCATGGACAATGAGCCCATATGCAAACAGTACCTGACCCTCTTCTCTCTGTGTTTGGGAGGCAGAGCATCCCTCTTACCTACCCACAAAGAACAGCATATTAGGATTCTAGACAATTCTAAAAGGCAAACATATGCTGTGGTTGCCTATCGTCTTACCATCTTGACTCTCACATGAATTCTAAGACAATCATAGGCCATGTTACCCTACATCTTAGCAAGGAAACTGAGGCTCGGTGAAAGTAATTAGCTTCCCAAATGCATGTCAGAGGTAGAGTTGAGTTGTTCTTTTTTTTCTTTTTTATTGAATATTTTATTTATTTACATTTTACATTTCAAATGTTATCCCCTTTCCTGGTTTCCCCTCTGGAAACCCCCTATCTCATCTTCCCTCCCCCTGCTTCTATGAGGGTTCTCCCTCACCCACCCACCCACTCCTGCCTCCCTGCCCTGGCATTCCCCTACACTGGGGCATTGAGCCTTTCCAGGACCAAAGGCCTCTCCTCCCATTGATGTCCAACAAGACCATCCTCTGTTACTTGTGTGACTAGAGCCATGTGTACTCTTCGGTTGGCAGTTTAGTCCCTAGAAGCTCTGGGGGCTCTGGTTGGTTGATGTTGTGGTTCCTCCTATGGGCTGCAAACCCCTTCAGCTCCTTCAGTCCTTTCTCTAACTCCTCCATTGGGGACCCTGCACTCAGTGCAATGGTTGGCTGCAAGCATCCGCCTCTGTATTTGCCAGGCCTGGCAGAGCCTCTCAGGAGACAGCTATATCAGACTCCTGTCAGCTAGAGTTGAGTTCTTGTGACCACTCAGTACTGTCTATTTGGGTCCAGTCTGTACACTATAGACAGTGAAGATTTCTCACTGGAGCAGTGACTTACTAGAAGAGGCGGAGTCACCACCATCTCCAGACTCTGTCCATACTGCTCTCCTGAACATCATCTTACCTTGCTATTGTTGTTACTATTTTTGGTTCCTGAAGAAAAGACTGAGCAGTGAGCTCATCTGTTCTGACATCCAGTGTGTTAAATTAGTATGTGAACGTAAATTCAGCGGTGAAGACCCCAGTCCCTGCAGCCAAAACTCAAAATTGTTGATCTTAACCTCAAATATTACAAAGAATGCCTAGAAACACAGCTTGGAAGTTCATAGGAAATAAAGCTTTTTGTGGGATTGTTTAGGAAGGTGGCATCTCAAAGAGGAAGTCTTGGACTTGAGAAAGTAGAGAATCTTGGTGGAGAGAGGAGGTACCTCGCCTCCCTCTGCTCAGCATTGTCTTGGGTTCTAGAAGCCGATTAGGAAAGACCCTAGGGAGAGACAATTTAAGGAACCTCTCTGGAAGAGATGATGGTTGACATTGGTGGCCCTTGGGACTGAATGTTCCATGAGGCCACATGGAACACAAAAGCAAGGAGTGAGGGCCAGTGAGGTGGCTTGTCAGATAGACACTTGCCACCAAGCTAGACAAATCTGAGCTCCCTCCCTGGAAGCCACACGGTGGAAGGCCAAAACCAATTCCATAAAGATGTCTTCTGATTTCCACACATACACCATGGTACTCAAGCACACACACACACACACACACACACAAAACCACTCACACACACAGACACACACGCACACACATGCACACACACATACACAATTAAATGTAATGAAAAAATTTTAGGCAAGGAGTGAGCTTAGTAGCCACAGGATCTGAGCCTTAACAGGCAGGGCATTTTTACCTCGGGCTCCTGGACAAGAGCCATTTTGACACGGACTAAAGTGAAGGGCATTAATATTTCATCTCCTTTGTTAGCCACACAGTGGGTGGTAGGCATCCTCACCCAATTGTTACCCCACCCCATGAGCTTGGTGAAATTGAATGGCATGAAATGGATGGGAGGACCCAGGCTGTCTCAGGGCTATACACTGTTTTAAATCATAAGTGTGGAATAATCATATATTCCTGCTTAGGTTTGCATATGTGTAAGAAAACAGTCTAGGGTACCACTCACAGTGCTATCATCTCTACAAGGAGCTAGGTTATAAGGAATGTCTACTCTCTAAACTATACAGTTCTGTAAGGTTTGACGGATGTTTTCCCCATAAGTATTTTTTTAGTTCAGGAAAAACAAGCAAATAATAAAGATACATTTCACCTTCAAAGAGTGGATTTCAGAGATGGAAAGACTCAGTAAGTGCTTGCCATGCAAGCCTGAGGGCCTGAGTATGAATACTTCATTCCCATGTGAAAAAGTCAAGTGTGGAGCTGGTACATCCTGCTACCCCAGAACTGAGATAACAGAGACAATGACATCTGGAGCTCACTGGTCAGCCAACCTGGCTGCATTCAAGAGCCCCAGGTTCAGTGACAGACCCTGTCTCAAAGAAAGAATAAGATGAGGAAAGACTGAAGAAGACTCCCGACATTCACCTTTGACTTCCATACTCTCACACACAGATTAAACATAAGAGGAATGACCAGCCTTTTATTCTGTGTTGATGTGGCCACATTAAGTATCTCTTGCCATCAAGTGGACATATCAACATAACAGTGTGCAAAGCTCTACTTAGAACCAAATGCTGGACAATCCACATTGTCTCTCTCGACTCACTTGCTCAATTGTAGCCATTGGCTATATCCACAGCCTTGTCCCAAGTTTACTTGGCCCTAGAAAGAAGACCTTAGCCATGTCTTGAGTTGGACTTTTTAAAATTAGGGTTTTTTTTCATTTATTTTCTCTCTCTCTCTCTCTCTCTCTCTCTCTCTCTCTCTCTGTGTGTGTGTGTGTGTGTCTGTCTGTCTGTCTGTCCACCTGTCTGTCTGTCTGTCTCTGTCTCTGAATGTGTCTGTCTGTCTCTCTGTCTGTCTCTGTCTCTGTCTCTGCATGTGACTGTATAGGACAGCTTTCAGGGTCCATTCTTCCATTCTACCCTGTGGGTTCCAGACATGGAGCATGGAGCTCAGATCCCCAGCAATAAGCACCCCACCTCAACTTGATGAGCCACGAGTTAGAAATTTTTAAATACCAGTGGGTTAAATGGGTCTGTGGATAAAGAAAAGAACATGTCTAGCTGTCCTCAGAAAGAAAGCCCTTCCTCGCTGCCTATGTCACTGTGTTGCAGGGTCTCCATAGAGGAATGTGTATAATATATAAATAATAGAATGCCAAGGTTTGGGGAAGACTCACACAGTTCCTAATGACCTGACCAGAAGATGAATGAGGGAGGAGATAAGGTGAAAGTGAAGTGATCTAATTCAGGACAGTTATTAGAATTACGAGCAAGCCGCCTCGGGCCTGTAAGCCACATTCTATTGCTCTGGAGTCGGTTTGGAGATTCACAACAGGAGGGGAAGCTCTTCTTGGCTTAGGCATCTGGGTAGAAATGTCAAGAATGTTGTCCAGTTTAAAAGCTGACTTAGTGTTAGCGTCTCCTGTCTGTGTGTGACACAGATCTTCATGGTACAAATGTCAGCGCACAATATCTCGAAAGGCCAAGGCATCTCCGTCCCCAGGTTATGAATGCCCTAAAGATATATCTAGTCCCTGGATGGTCTTTCCAAATTCCTCCAGGGGCCTACCCCAGCCTCTCCCAAACAAGACCCGGGTGCAGGACAGATGTCCTACCAATATGGAGCCATAGAGCCCATACAGTAGACAATAAACTAAGATGTGGAGGCCACAAGAAGGGAAGATCTCAGAGTCAGAAAGGATAAGACTAGCCTGGGCTGAGTGAACATGAGTATACAGTACTCCCTGTCCCTCCAAGGAGGAACAGCTTAGAATACCAGCCTCTGTTCTCTGCTCTCCTAGCAGTCAAATGCCATAAATTACTGCAAGAGAAATACCAACTGATGGGGCAGAGGTGATTTCCTGAGAAGTCACAGCCAGGGGTCTAATTAGAAGTCAGAGAGATGGTATTAAGCTAGGATCGACAAACTGCGGAGGGATTCAGCATTGTGGGCCTAATGATTGACATGTGTCAAAGCCCTAGGGCGGAGAAGTCCAGGAAACAATCAGTGGAAAGAAAAACTGTACGACTGGAGAGCTGAGGGCAAGACCAAGGGGCATCCAGACAGGGTAGACAGTCTGCACATAAGGCATGGAAGTGCTTTAGAGCCAGCCAGACTTGGGTTCAATTCCTGGCTTCACTAGTTCTAGCCGTAAGACCTTGGTTAGGTGACTTGAGTTCTTGGAGCCCATCTCTTCAAATTCACAAATAATAATCCCTTCCTACATCACAGAGTCAGGGGAGGGTTGAAGTGGGGCAACATGTACACAAAATATTTTCTTGATGCAATAAGACCCATAATAAACATCTGGTGGATGAGAAAGTCAGTGCTGAAGTTAACCCCAACCAATAGGCCAGGAACAGTCATCTGTGACTCTCCTAGGGCTGCATGCCACTTCCCGTTGCTCATCTGTCCTTAGGCAGCCTCAACATAAGCCCTGTGTCTTTGTTAGAATCATCACCCCAAGCTCCGCTGTAGATGCGTTGAGTTCTCTATTTCCTCACAGAGGGGATACCTACAGCTCCTACTTCATTCCATTCCCCTCTTCCCCACGGGCCCTGGAGCAGTCCCCACCAGGGTGAGTGCCACAGGTAGCCCCTACCTTCTCTAAGGACTAAAAGCTGTCAGAACCCCCATTCCAGGTCCCAGGGTCCCAGCCATGACCACTGAGATCCAATGCCAATGAGTATTTCAAGAACATGTTCTAGAATGCAAGAAGGTTAACCACCTACCCCCATCCATCTCCAAACCTTAGTTGAGTCTTACCTTAATAACCCCAGAGTTTCTTACCCTTGGCAAGAATATTTCCCAGTGGCCTGGGCCTGGTGCCTGCCTGGGTCTCTGATGTGTCAGAACAAGATGTTAAGAGTTGGGCTCAGCAGGGCAGTGGTGGCGCACGCCTTTAATCCCAGCACTTGGGAGGCAGAGGCAGGCGGATTTCTGAGTTCGAGGCTAGCCTGGTCTACAGAGAGAGTTCCAGGACAGCCAGGGTTATACAGAGAAACCCTGTCTCGAAAAACTAAAAAAAAAAAAAAAGAGTTGGGCTCATTCCAGCCCAAGACACAGCACTTGTACTTGACCCTTTTATCTGTTTACAATCCTCTTTTCCCACTGTTTGGGACTGCCAATCATTTGACCTACCTAACCCTAGCCCTAGCTATAACACTTACCTGGGTTAGCCAAACAGAACACCCCAATCTTCTGGGTTCAACAATTGGTGAAGCAGTGAACACATGATTCTAGCAAGCTCAAGAGTTCAAGAGGAAACCAAGCTTGAGCATACCCTACAACTCAGGGTTCAAAAGAAAGGCTCAGAACTGATGGAGAAGGTTCTCCCTTTGTACTGGCTTTGTCAGAATGTCTCTCGAAACAGATGAGTCAGCCATTTTCTGGAATAGGTGGCATCCACTGGTGACAGCCATGAATTAGGATAGTCTACAGTAGAATGCAAGAAGAACTAAACCCTGAAATGTTAGGCTTAATACAATAAGTTTATTGTTCACAAAAAGTCAGGTGTGTGAAGTGGAAATTTCTGGTTTCTTTGGAGATTCAGTTGTGTTATGTAATGTTTTTCTGGAGACTGTCTTATGAGAGGATGTTTTTGTTGAGAAGAGAAACATGGTGGTTTTCTGGATGCTGCTTGGCAAAAGGGCATGTGATGCTTTGCTAGAGCGAATGCTTGAGAGAACACGTGATGTTTGAAAAGGAGATAAATATATCCCAATAGACAGTGGACGACACTGTGTGGTATTAGTTCACCTTGCCACTCTTTGCTGGTCTTCATTGGACTTTGCTGATGCTGGTCTTCGCTGATGACCCTGTGGCATTGGCTCACCTTGCTTTCTTTGCTGATCATCATTTTGTAAGGGTTCATGATTTGCTGAAGAATGACACCCTGGACTTAGATAGCCTGTAAACACAAAGAGTGTTTTATTCTGCAGAAGTCCAGCATGCTGGGGTCTCCCCATTACCAAGATAGAGAGACTCTCAAGTGAGCTTGCAGGCATGATTTAAAGCACATTAGGGAATTCCAGAGTAGGTGGCCTCTATGTTAATCTGTTGGGTCCATCTCTACTGACATTCCATTACCAGGAGTGAGGGCTGGAAACTTGCTGGGGAAGTCTGGAAACTGCTGCTGACCCATTGTCCTTGCCTCAGTTCAGGTGGCAGGGCAGCTTCTGAGGCCTGGAATTGCCTGGAATTGCCCAGTTCCAGAAACAGAGATTAGGCCTAGTCTCCTTAACTGCCAATTTGAAGCCTGTCATGGAATCAGCCTAACCTCAGTTTAACGTGATTTTGTTAGAGTCCGTTGGAAGACCCCCCACTCAATAAGGCCACAGAGACCAGAATCGCTGCAATCCACAAGAGGTTTAACGTTTCAATGTACATTGAGGTTCCCCAGCACGCAGGCAAGAGGAGACCACGAGCTCACAAAGCATACCCTTTTTATAAACTTTTTGGCGGGGAGTTCAGCGGTCACCTGTGTTGGAAGACTGTGATTGGTTACCCTGAGCAACATTTAAAATTATTGGTCAACTCAAATGGGGAGGTTGTCTCTGCTATTCAGCCCTGTCCTGCCCACCTTGTGGTATTCATGGTATTTCCTGGCATTGTCTTTTAGTCATTTCCCTCTCTGTCCTAACCCTAGGCAGGGTAGTTCTGTTTAGTCCATTTCTGTATCTGTCCTTACCCCAGGCAGTCATGGACAGATTGGAAAGTTCCTGTCCAGCTGTGTCCCCACCTTGGTTGTGGGGAGCTGGTCTGCTGTTTCTGACTGGGTTCTCACAACTTAATAGAGAAAAAAACACCAAAGAACTTCTGGTGATGTTCTGGTGACTTCTTGCCACTTCTGTGGACTTGGGCCAATTGGCAGAGTCTCACAATTTCTTCTGGATTGAACTACTGCTGCTGATTCGTGAATGGTGTTTGCTAGTGGATCAAGCTACTGCTAATGATTTGTGTGAACTGAACTGCTAATATCTTGACAATGCAGATTGGATTTGCCCCCAAAGAACTATTTTTTTTAAACAGGTCCACATCCTCCTTTGTTCTACTAACATTTCCTTTCCACTACCTCTGGTGGGTGGTGGGCTAGAAGGGAGGTTAAAGCATTTAATTATCCTTATTAAAGAAAGTTTTGAAAAATATAAGACTACAGGTGCAGGCCAGGCTGCCTCCCTCTGTCTGGAGTATTTGTATTCAATGTTCACAGTGTCAAAAGTAAAAAGACAAGGAGGGAGGACCTGTCAGCTCCCAGAACCTTGGCCATTCACTGACATATTTCACTTCTGCTCACAGTCTATTGGAACCACCAGTCAGGTGGCTCCCAGTCGATTGCGGGGGAGGCTGAGGCCCAGGAGTCTTTCTGCTATCCTTCCTCTGAGGATTGACCTCAATGCTGCTCCACCATCAGCCTGGTACTCAAAGACAAGACTTCTTGGTGCCTCCCCAAACTAGGGGCCTTGCACCAAACCCCACAGGCTGGATTTTAGTGAGAAATGTTCTTCCCAGGCAATTAGGAAAACACAAACAAATTGGCCCAGAAAAAAAAAAAAAACCAAGACTCCCACAAGTGCAAGGATTTGAGCTTGAAGAAAGACAACCTTGCCAGCCTTGTACCTCTTAATAAACACAATTATGCCCAGGCCTCTGACGAAAGTCCCCTGCTAATCTCTATCCACTCCTAGATACTGCTCAATTGGAAGGAGCCTAATTAGTGCAGAAAGGCATGAGGGGAAGGAAGGGTGGCCTCCTGTCCCTCTTCAGGAGCCGCTGAACCTTCAAAGAAGCCACAGCACGCAGGTAGAGGGCTCCGCCAGCCTCAGTTGAAGGTGAAGGGAAAGAGGGTAGCTCAGGGCTTGTAAATCAGCAGCGCCTAATGTAAACAGCGCTCTCTGTTCTAATGAGCCCATTTTCCCACAGCTGGAAGGGGTGGGCAGTGGCTGGGAGGCCTTTGATGTGATTCATTGGAAGCCTGGTGCAGGCACCAGATCGTTCTGTTGCAGACTGGGCGCTTTCATCTTGGTTGAGAGAGATACCTCCTTAATATCATAGCCCACCTAGAAGACAGGTCTCTTAACTCTAGAATCAGCTGTGAGAGAAATTCAGATGATTTTGCTTTTAGTCCCCTGATCACATTAGCAGGGAAGCTGGCTCGCTAACCTCTTGGAGAAGGAACAGGATGGAATGAGCGGGATAGGTTTACCAAGGCTAGGAGGCCACCATGGGACACATTATGGTAATGTATTCAAATGTATAAATGAGGATGTTCCTAAGGGCATCTTTCAACAAATTAGGAAAAATTGTTTATGATCAATGAGTACAGTTGGACCAGAGTCGCCCAAAGAACACCCCAGCACCTTCTTGAGTGTCCTTCAGGTGGGCCAGCATGAGGCCAGAGCAGAGGACACCCTGGCCAAAGCTGCTGGGGAAGTTCTGAGGTCAGAATGGAGGGTCCCAGGACTAGGAGGGCTTCCTGTTTGCCTCACACAGAAAGCTCACCACTTCTTCCGTCTTCAGTGCCCTCTGACCTGACTCTTGCCCAGTGTCATTCTCTCTCTCTCTCTCTCAGCCTCATTACTGGTGGCACTGTCCCCCAGAATCAGTCCTTTCCAGTGAGGCCTCTTCCTCACAACCCTACTGCCCAGCTTCCAAATGGTCCCAGACCTGTCATCTCTGGACATCCCTGAAGGGACAGGTATTCAGCACAAGACACCCCAAGACCAAGTTCTCAGCACAAAGGAGATTTTCTTTGTTCCAGAGGAACAAAGAGCAGGGAATAAGAGACAAAGACAGGAAATGGAGGATGAGGGAGAGGAGGAAGGGAACAAGGGAGAGGAGGAGGGATATTCATACTGGGTGGGAAGGTGGCAGGAGACACTCAGATGACAAAGTTATCTATCTCTGGAAAGAGAGGAGACAGATGTGGCCCATAGGCAAATGGCAGTTTATAAAGGTAAAAAGGAGAAACCCCATGTTAGGATGAGATGTTTAATTTTGGTTGGACAGGTTAATTAGGTGAGCCAAAGGGGGCTTTTGATTGCTGCACTTCAATACTTCGATAGCTGGACCTTGGTGGTCAGTCTCAGGGAGAGGAAGTGGCCAAATAAGGGACCTGCTACACTAGACCTTAGTGGCTAGTTTTAGGAATGTAGCCAAATGGTTTTCAGCAAGGCAGAAGGAATAGGAAGGGCAAGGCCTGAGGGAGCCGATTGTGCCATGCTCAGGCTGGCTAGAGCCCCTTTAGTCCCAACTTGACCAGCTTCTGTAGTCCCTTAGTCATCAGTTCAACTATCACTACCCTAAGAATTCTCTAGCTATCACCCTTCATGGCCTCAGAGGGACCCACTGTGTTGGCTATTCCTCTAGGCTCTGTCCAACAGCTATCAGCTTGTGTCACGACTCGGGATTGAGGACGGAGAAGGGAAGCTCAGAGTCGAGGTTAGGTTATGACAGCTTATTTGTTCCTAAGTAACAATAGACAAATAGGTAGCGAAATGGGATCGCATTCGTTCACACATGCTTCACTAGCCTCCAGTCTGGCCTAATGTCGTAGCTGGTGGGCGCCTGGGTCCATGGACTCGATCTCTCAGCACAACAGCATCTCCGTGGGACTCCAGGAGTGAGTGAGTTGCAGTGGCCAGACTATTTAAGCAACTCTTAGCCAACCATAATTAAGGCGTTCACACATTACTTCATGAGGCGTTTACCTTACTTCAATGTTATCATACTCATGCACACACTCTAGGCTTGGTTTCCATGGTTATATTCATGCATGGTATCATTTCTTTACATCTTGTTCCTTAACAGCTTGCATCTCCTCCTGCCAGGCAGGAACCAGGTATATGTATAAGAAGGACTTCTTGACCCCCCTTCTCCCCCACTCCCAACCTGTTCCTGACCAGCCTCTTCCTCTCTTCCTTTCTCTCTGTCCAGCTCCATCCCCATCCCCACCCCCACCCCCACCTCTATCCCTTTCCCAGGTCCTCTTCCCTTCCAATAAACCTTCTTCATACTAGGTCTGTCGAATGGCTTGACTGTTCAGGGGAACACCTTGGCAGGGTGCTCTCTCCTGCCCGATCATACTGCCAGTCTATGAATCATAACACACTATCTTCACACAACCCTGGCCTGTTCCTTGCTTGCTGACTCCAGCCTCCTGGTCTTCACTGAGTTGTGTTCTTAACCTCCCTCACATGTCTCAGTCACAAGACGAGTCAATAATGGTGCACTCCTGCAATCCCAGCCCTCAGGAGGCTGTGGCAGTAGGAGTACCACAAGTTCAAGGCCAGCCTGAGCCACATAATGAGCTCAAGTGTCCCCTTCCCAGCTGAGCTGAGGAAACTCCTCTGTGGCCCAAAGGAGGACCAGACAGAATTTACAGGGTTTCCTCTGTGTGCTTAACACAAACCCTCACAACAGCCTCAAGGTGCCCAGCCCTGCTGGAGGAACCCAAGGCTCAGAGAGCTGAGGGTACTTGCCAAGGTCACATAGCTATTATGTGACTATTGGTTTGAATTCAGACTGAATCCATTGACTGGGTTTTTATTTAATGGCATCCGCCTAAGGACTAACAATGCTCATCCAGAATCACCTGAGAAAGACTGCGCTTGTCCTGAAGGAAGGAGAGCATGAAACCGGATCACTAGAGGAAACTACAATATAGCTTTACTTTTTAAAAAACTGACTCTTAATAATGGTTCTTAAATGCTTTAACCTCCCTTTTAGCCCACCACCCACTAGAGGTAGTGGGAAAGAAAGGATACATGGGGGGAAGGGAGGAGTGGACCTGTTTAGAAAGGTTCTTTGGAACAACTCCCATCAGTTCACAGGTTAGCAGCTCGATCCACTCGCAAACACTTTACTGATATACCAGCAGTCCAGTTCAGTAGTGTCAGGAGGACAAACACGAATCAGCAACAATGGCATTACCTAGCAGACACAACCAGACCTCAGCCTTTGGCACTAGTCAGCAGGAGGGACGAGGGCCAATAGGTATGCCAGGGAAAGTTCTCAGTTGTGCTTCTCTCTTTGAAGTGAAGACGCGAGACCAAGGAATGTTCATCTACGCAAGCAAGCCAAGCTCAGCCTCTGTTACTGTCCCCTGAGTTCTATTTATACTCCCCCCCAAACATCACGTGTCCTCCATGAATCTTGCCTCAGCACATGCGTCTGTCTCAGCTGACATCACTCTATCAGCCCGAGTCTGTGGAAGCGCAGCACACCACCAGAAGTTTTTTGGTGCATTTCTCTCTATGGAGTCCCGACAAATGCAGCTCAGCTACACAGTGTAAGGTGGACCAGTACATGGATGCTGTTTGTGAAGAATCCTTTATCACGTGTCCTTTCACTTGCTTGCTTTAGCAGAACATCCTATCTTCTGTGTCTGCTTCAGTGAAACATTCCTTCACAAGTTTGTTATAGCAAAATACCATCCAACATGACTGACTCTCCAAACCCTTAAGTTTCCACTTTACTGCAGGGATGTGAGAAATGTGTGATTCTGTAAACACTTAAAATATGTCCACGTGGGAGGGCTGTTACCTTAAAGAGCGATGCTGGGCTGTGGTGGTGCACACCTCCAGCTCCAGCACTCAGGAGGCACAGGCAGCTGAATCTCTCTGAGTTTGAGGCCAGCCTGGTCTACATAGTAAGTTCTGAACCCACTGGGGTTTGTCTTGAAAACAAAATTTAAGAGAGAGAAAGATGCCTGAGGCCAATGAAATGGCTTAGCAGGTAATGGCACTTGGCACCAAGCCTAACCATCTGACCTTGACTCACATAGTGGGGGGGGGGGAACCAATCCTAAGAGTTAGTGGTCCCCTGACCCCCACACATTGTCCATGGGACACACACACTGTTAAAAATAAAATAATCTGTGTCACACACAGGAGCATAAGAACCAAACAAGTGTAGCTGGTCAAGACTTTTTTTCATAAAAGGTGAAACCGGGTTCTAACCGACATGACTTCCATCTGCTGCTGGTGGCTGTATCTCAGTCCTTTAGGGAGAGCCTGACTTTACAATCTGATGTGATTGGCTAATCTGGGAAGGGGACAGTTCAAGAAATATGAGCCCTCACAGAGCTACCTACCTCTGATTGAAAAAAATATGTTTCTCACAATATATATATACATGAATGCATACACATCATATATACATATAAATATATTATATGTATACATATATATACAAACATCATGTATCATACATATATACATAGATATACAAGCATATACATGCATGCATATATATACACATACATACATGCACATCTATACATACATACATATATCATACATACATACATACATACATACATAAGTACATGCATCCATTCATACATGCATACACATAGTACATATCCACTTTGGAGGAGAATAGGAGCTATGCCATCACCACAAAATGAAATACAGAAAGAACCAGACACACGGTGCTTGAGAACATGCCCCTGCTTTTCCCTCTCTGCTTTCGGGGCTGCCTGTCCAGACCATTTGTGACCCTGTCTGTGGTTGTGTGCAACTCTCAGGCAGACTGCAGCTCCCTTGCCCTCTGACGAACTGAGATTAGTTCAGCGGTTGTACCCTGTTTCTTACCCCTCCGCCAACATCCCTTCTTCTACTCCCAAGTTCCTCTGCTGACAAGCCCAGATAAATCCAGGTGCTGGCTGAACCCGGTTTCTGTGTCCTGCCCTCCTCCCATTTCACCACGTCCCACCTCTACCCCATATTTGTGGTAAGTCAGCTCCCAGATAAACTCCTGAGACCCAAATCCTTGTCACCCCAGACCTTTCTAATCTTTCTGAATTCCAGGTCAGGACTCTGAGTTTGGCTCTGTGACCAGTGGTCTTTATTTCCACTCACCTTCTGCCATCAAAGGGAGCAATCTGGGTTCCTCCTGGTCCTTGTTGTCCTCCATTTTCTAACTGCCTTCCATTCCCAGATAGCTGCAGACCTTCTATGCTCTGACCTCAACTACAGACTCAGACTCAGACTACAGTGTTACATAGACACGGTGTTCGAGGGCAAATCGACAGGACGGATCCCTGAAGGGGGAGTGTATCTTCTCCAGAAGGGACACCGGAAGTTGTGTGTCAGGAAAGCCCCCAGAGTACCTTGATAGATGTCCTCTGATAGAGTCCCCACTGACACTCCTTAACTCAGATTCTACTTTTGAGAAAAGAAATTCCCAGGCTCTCCTGCTCCACTGTGGAATGGAGCCTTTGCAGGTAGAGTGAGGCAGGGCAGGGGCGTTGCATCCTCGGGATAATAGCTGAGTTCCTTCGAGCCCTCCCCAGCTGTGTACCCATACCTCCTCCTGTGTCAGAAAACAACATTAGTACATTCTCCAGCGTCCAAGGAGAAATATTTCTGTTCAAATGTCAACAACATTATCACTTGTTTCTAAGTGGTGGCATATTCCCTGGTGCTCTCCATTTAAGATCCTAGTGAAGATTCAGCCTGTTTATACTTGGTTCCCCGGGGCTGAATCAGAAAGCATGCTCCAAGGAACTGGAGAAAGTCCACCAGGCCTTGTCCTATGAAAGGGGCTAAGATCAGCTGGAATCCAATTGGAATTCTCTGAGGAGACTGGGAAGCTGGGGCCCAAGAGGTGTGGGCGAAATGCTCACCATCCTGTAAAAGAAAGTCTTTACCCCACCCTCACCCCCATGGCCTGGTTCCTAGCCACTGGGCAAGGCTTGGCTTGAGTAGCTACTGAGATGGAAAGAAAGGAAGATGGAGAGAGGGAGGGAGGGAGAGAAAAAGGGAGGGAGGGAGGGAGGGAGGGAAGAAGAGAAGACTTTATGTAATAGCAACAAACTAAGAACTGATTCACACCTTAGAGGTCTGGGAATGTAGTTTAGTTGGTAGATTGTTTGCCTAGCATTCATGAAGCCACAGGGTTGAGTCCCAGTACCACATACACTGGACATAGTGGCACAGGCCTGTGAACCCCAGGACTTTTGAGGTGGAGGCAGAGGATTGGGAGTTCAAGGTCTTCCTTGGTTTTTGTCCTAGTTAACATCATCTTAACACAGCCTAGAGCTATCTGAGAGAGGCCCACCTGAGGGACCGCTCAGGCCATGTCTGTGATTTATCAAGCACTCGACTAATCAGATTGTCTTGAATGATGATTGATGTAGGAAGACCCAGCCCACTGTGGGTAGCCCCATCCCTGGGCAGATTGGCCTGAACTGTATAAGAAAGGTAGCTGAGCAATCCAGAAAGCCAGTCAGCAAGTAACATTTTTCCACGACTCCTGCTTGAAGCTCTTGCCTTGAGTCCCTGTCCTGACTCTCCCCAGTGAGGGTCTGTATGGCCTAGAAGTGTAAGCCAAATAACCCCTTCACTAGTATTTATGAAACAAGAGTGTTTTATCTCAGCAACAGAAAGGAAACTGGAACAGCTGCCTAATTGTACGCCAGCCTGTGCTACATGAGACTCTCTAGAAAATAAAAATAAAAATGAATGAAGAAAATCCTAGATTTCACGCCTCTCTGCTTCTAGTCCAATAAAAGCCCTTTCTTGCATTCCACCCTCAAGCTTATACCCCAACAAACCCACAATTGCTCCTCCATCATTTACCCAGAATTCTCCTGAACTATTTATTTAGAGTCCCCTTGGGTCACTCACCAGAAATCCTGACTCCTCATGTCAGAAAGGAAAACTCTGGGACACCCCACCCAAGACCCTTTAGATGTGAGGACATGAAAAGCCCGCATGCTAGAGCATCGTTGGCTAGCCCAGCAAATGACAATCTCCTGCTGTGAAAAGGACCCTAGCATTAGACAGTCTTCATCCCTCCTCACCAGCACCTCCAGCCTCAAATTCCCCACGTGATGGTCACTGCAAGATATTAGCATCTAAATTATTTCAAGGAGATATAATAAGATTCACCCAGCAGGCCATTAACGACTAAAGAGATTATTACTGGAAGAATTCCAAGACTGACTTGGAGCAGAGGTGGTTCATCTAAATGACCCGTTCCCTGCACCCCAGATCACCCTGCTCCCCAGAGATGATTTGGATTTGAAAAAGTAACTGCCACACAGTGTGCTCACGTTTATGCAAGAGGGGCTTCCAGAAGGAGTCCCTGGAGAGTTCAGGTCGGGAGTGCACGGCTGCGAGGTAAATGAGATGTTCCCTGAATCGTAAGAATGTTCTGTGGCAGAATTTACAGGAAGCATCTCGAGTCTCCATATTTGGCAGGCATCCAGCCAGAGTTGTCAAGTATTAGATTAATTTTAATTCGATGCAAAAAAACCACATTCGTGTAGTGTTGCAATCGAGACTGAAACATACAAAAGCCAAGAGTCCTTGAAGCACATCATTCCAAAGCCTGAGCCTCCTTTCAAGCATCCATCAAAAAGAGGCCCATCCTCAGAACGTTCCCCAGCTAGCTCCTGCCGTCAAAGTGCACCACTTCAAACAAGTAAGTGAACCACTTCACAGTGACCTGAAGGGTTGGGGATGTTGATTAACATCACCCCACAGGTTCTGGCCACAGTGTTAAAAAGTCAGTCTCCGACACGTGTTGAAGAGCCTCCATGATCTGACCTCAGACTCTGACACGTGTTGAAGAGCCTCCATGATCTGACCTCAAACCCTTTTCCCCAGCACCACCGATTAGTGCAGCCATGTTCCATAGGTGGCCATGACCACTGGTTCACTTAACCTGAACTTGAAACTTGACCTGTGCCCTGCCCCTCAACTCTGGAAGGAAGCTGTCCAAGACACTGCATATCCCAGGGCACCATCTGACCCAGAGAGGGCGGTGCATTGACTCTCCATTAGCCAATCAGGTTCTTCTTGCAGTCCCAACAAAGGAGATTAAAATGGTAGTTAGCAGGTAGCAGTCTTAAGCAATGAATAAGGAAGACATTTAAAGCCAATACACCATGAGAAGAAAGTCCAGTCACCCCAGAGAGAGGACAGTGCAGGAAACCACAGGATGAGCAGGGAAAGAGTTTCCCATCAGCTCTCTAGTTCCCAGTTCCTGCCTCTCTTTTAAGACTTCTCTTTTAAGACTATCTTGTGATCCCAGTGAGCCCTGATTCTATGGGTTCCTTGGGAAGACTCTCACTGAGAAGACATAGCAACAGTCCCTTGGTGCAAAAGACGCTTGTCACTTAACATTGCAGGTGACCATAGGGGTGGTCCAGATGTGGTCTCAGTCTCCACATCTCCCAGTGCAGCAGTGGCCCTTCGGCCTCTTCTGCTGAGGTTGCCTCAATAGGATGTGGACTTAAAAACAAAACAAAACAAAAACAACAACAACAACAACAAAACCAAACAAAAAACCCCTTACCTTAAGAAATTGGTTTGCATTATTATGGAGACCAAAAAGCCCAAAATCTCCAGAGAAGGTCAGTAGTCTGAAGACCTGGGATGCTATCACTACTGCTCAAGTCAGAGGGCTGTCTGTGATAGAGTGCCCTCTTGGTTTGTTCTAGTCGATCTTTCAACTAACCGGGTAAGGCCAACCTACATAATTCAAAGCTGACTACTCTGTTAATCTCATTCATAAGTATCCTCATAGAAATAGCCTCAATAATGCTTGACCCTCATGCTGTCCCAGGGGTACAGCCTTATGTGCATACATGGCCAGGTTTGCCAGTGTGTGTGTGTGTGTGTGTGTTATACACATGCATATACACACTCCTGCTTAGAATCTAGACTCTCAGAGGAGATGGAAATGTTCTTCATGAACAATGAACCTGCATGTGTAAGAAGCCAGGCTAGGAGCAGAGTATGATATTGACCTGCATGCTTCCCTGTTCAAATATGTGACTAAGTTGTCCAGTTATTGGTCTTGGAAACTGTTTAGCAATCTGCACTCTTTGTTGCTTAAACTCTGAACTCTTTCAGGAGAATCTGTCAGTATTTCCCCTGGCTATAATATCCTTTACCAAACACACATGCTTCAGAACACATACATCTCTGCATGTACATACACTTGTGCATACACATATAGATGTGCATGTACCTACATGTATGCATGTCTCACCTACACAGATATATGCATACACATATGCACATGTGACCACATATGTATACTCACACCTGCATGCAGCTGTACATGCCTATCTGTGTAATTATACACAGAGATATATGAATATAAATATTTATATATACATAAACATATATCATGTACCAGCACTAATATACATGTACAAATGTATGTATACATGGATTTATATACACCTGTATGTGTGCATGCCTCTGAAGCCCACATTTGTCTTCACAAATCTGCATGTACTCATGTCCATACATTCACACATACATATGCCTGTAATGTGTGTGCACATACATGTATATGCACATACATGTGTATGTACAGACATGTGTACATCTGTTCAAATGTATTGAATAATAGTGAACCCCATAGGCTCATATATTTGAAAGCTTAGTCATCAGGGAGTGTCACTACATGAGAAGGATCAGATGTGGCCTTGTTGGAGGAAGTACATGTCACTGGGGGTGGACTTTGAGATTTCAAAAGCTCACACCAACCCAGTGTCTTCCTCTTCCTGCTGCCTGCACCTCCAAATACAGAACTCTCAGCTACTTCTCCAGCACCATTTCTGCCTGCGTGCTGCTGTGTTCCCTGCCATGATGATCAAACCTCTGAACCTGCAAGCAAGTCCTTGTTCAATGCTCTCTTTCACAAGAGTTGCCATGGTCATGGTGTTTCCTCACAGCAATATAACAGTGACTAAGACATACGTGTACACGTATGCATGAACACTAACTCTAGCCATGAGGAACTATCCCCTGAACTCGTCACTGTCCCCTCCTATACATTTCCCAACATCAGGGTCTTTCTATACACTACAGCTCCCTTCCAGAATATTCTTTCCCTGTTTCCCTTTTCTACCTAAGTATTTCTCAATCTCATACCAAGTCCATACTTGCACTTCTGGCCCTGAGTATTGCAAGTACCTGTTCACCTGTCTAAGCAACAAATCGCCTGCTATGGTACGCACCATTGTATCCATCCCTGGTACTTGTATGAGCTAATATGACAATTTGTGGCATAAGTAGATGGGTGGATGCATAGATAGATGAAATGATAAATGGGCAAATGGTGGATGGCTATAGAATCAATTTACCAGCTCTTATCCTCATTTACCTCGGGAAATAGTTTGAGCGTGGCCTTCTACACTCCTGAGAGGTCTCCAGAATATTAAGTCTATAAGCCAAAATGTCACTCAGACATAGTCCCCTCTGTGCCAGAGCTCTGGAGAATCTCCAAAGTAAAGACAAGGGGTACCCAGGATTTGACTATGATATAGAAGCTGCCTCGAGTCCTCCACATAGTTAACATTCCATCAGGCTGGCCTGACCCTCTCAGAGACACTTAGAGAGTGAAAGCCCTCTGCTGATAGCATATCAAGAAATCTCGGGGAGATACAGTCCCTGACTGGGTGCAAACTGATGGCCATGCCAAGCTGAGCGATAACGGGTGAGGGCTCCCAGCAGGAGCTGGGGCCGAGGACAGCGATGAAAAATGGCTGCTTCATACTAGCCTTCAACATGAGGCTGTTCTGAGATAGAACAAATGAGGCTCCTGCCCTTGAGGAAGGCACTAGGGAGAGTTTTCTCTCTGGAGAGGCCAAGGAGGCAGGGCACTGTCTGGATTACTCATAGGCTTACTTCCCTTCCTGCTTCTGCGAGTTGGGTGTCCTCAGCCACTGCAGAACCAGCCTTATCCTCCTCTCCATCTCGTACGCTTGTCTGACTCTCCTCCTGAGGTTGTTACCCCACACACACATGCCACAGACCACCCTCCCTAAATTTCCCCCCTTTCCCCCATTCTCATCCCACAGAGAGAGATTCTCTGCTACCCCCCACTCCCAAGTGACTCCCTAAATATTCCCTACACTGTGACCTCAGTGTCCACCTTGGACCAAATGTGAAACAGAGCTCATCGGCCTCTTCCAAACTGAGTCCCCTCCTCCAGAGTCACCCTTTCAGCACACAGCCAGTGCCTCACAGGTAGAATCCATTTCTCTGCCCTTTCTAGCACATGGCACTGGTCACTGTCCTTGAATGAAGGCCCCTTCTTCAAATCAATCAACCGTATGCTTAAGTGGTCACTACTTCCTTTTCTGTAGCCAGCGCTCTCTCTTCCCTTCTATAAAGACACTCATGATTGTTTTCAAACCCTTTCCCAGGTGATCACTCCATTGAGGAGTGGAGGGGGAAGCTTAGTTTGGTCCCATCTGTAAAAGGTTTTGTCATATAAGGTAACACTCAGGGCTAGGGCTATAGCTCAGTAGTAGAGGGCATGCCTAGCATGCATACAGCCCTGGGTCCAATGCCCAGTAATGCAAAAAGAAAAATAGCAATTTCAGTTTCATAGCATGTGTCATTAGGGGCCATCATCCACACAGCCAGAGTGGCATGTTATAGAATATGGTAACATATATAGTGGACCTGCATCCAAGGGGACCCTACAGCTTCAGACTTGAGCCAACCAAGGCCATCTCCACCAACCACTGAGAGAAGAAAAAGGGTATCCAAATATGGAGGGAACCTGCAGGCCTCCCAAGGTGGATACTCATGTCTGAAACTTAGAGGAGCCTTCAGAATGGTCCTAGGGATTGTGGAGGAAGCCTGATGCTAAAAGGATGGAGGAGGGAAGGTGTGGGAGGACACCAGTGTACAGACTTGGGAACTTATGCAGGAAACTGTGTGTTCTTGATGAGGGGCAGGAATAGTGAGAGATATCTGCTCTTACTACACATGATATGTTGTGTAATGTGGCAGCATCTGTGTGTGTGGGGGGGGGACAGTGCCTTAGCGGGCCCATGCTGAGGCCAAGCCAGACTCAGACTCCTGGCTGTTGGGTGGAGCCTAGAAGAAATGCTAGCATGTATGTCCAGTGGTTCTCTTACTTAGTAAGATTGAGTTGTTTTGTTGTTCAGGGTTTCACTTCTCATGAGTCTGGCATTTCCTGGAGATGGTTTCACATCAGTGCTTAAAGACACATGGTATGCTTTTGAACCTCTCCCTCAGTGGGTTGTTGCCCTAACTCTAAGCAGTCCCCCAGGTTACTTAACTCTTCTCCTGATGGTGGTCTCTTAAGTTGCTACCAAGCTGTAGCTTCTAGAAGCTGCCCCTGCTCAGACACCTCCCGCGAGGATGGCTGTGGGACAGATGCCTCCTAGCCTAGCCGGGCGGCTGGTTGCAGCATTTTGATTTTTGATGGATGCTGTTAAGTGGTCCTCCAAAGATACTCCGCCGGCTCCCCTCACCACCCACTGCGCAGGAGAGGACTCATTTCCTCACCCCCTTCCCAACACTAAAATGATTATCCATATTTATACATTTCCATCAGCCTGACTCGGGTGAAACGTGGCTGGCTTGGGTTTGCCTTCGTCTCTCTGGTGAGGCGATCATCTGTTGCATGTCCATCGCCTGTAATATGTATCTTACCAATGTTGGCTTGTTTTATGTCGGACTGTTTGTCTTTTTCTTAGTGATTTTTAGCTCTTGGTGATTGTCTGGGTGTGGAGAATGTAAAGTACAGAGAATTAAAAGTCACACCTTAAAAATGTCCTTGGGTTTGGGCAAAACTAGGGTCATGAGGCCAGTCCCTGACTCAGGACCCCTACTGGGCCAGAACCCAGGTAAGGCTGAAGGGTGCACAGTGAAGCTGAGGCCACATCCTGGGTGGCTTTCACAGTTCCCTCCTCTCACTCACATGGTGGGGGGGGATGGGAGGGCTGGGGAGTAAGGGGGTGGAGGAGTGAGGAGGTGGGGGTGGGGGTGGCTGGGTTTGGCAGCCCCAGACCTGCAGCAGTAATGGCTGGCCATCCATCAGAGAGCCAACAGCCACTCAGGCCCACCTTGAGCCAGATATTTTCCCGGGCAGAATGAATACACCAGCAATATTTTAATAAGGAGAGTAGAGCAATGTAAAGCATAAGGTAATAAGAAAATCGTAGGCAATGGTGCATGCTCTAAAGGAATCAGGAAAAGGAAGAAGGCACTGCAGACCACCAGTCTGATCCGGTTTTGAGAAAGCCTTTCTGAGGATCCACACAGTGCTTGAGACCCTGCCTCACAAGAAGAGCCTTCTACAGGCACACGACAGTCAGGCAGCCATAGATTCTACAGGAAGAGCGAAACATCCATGCATTGGGTGGGTGGGTGTGGGGGTAGGAAGGTATAAAAGACAGTAGAGATGAGGGTGGATGTGGGTGGAGGGAGAGGGAAGCTGCAAAGAAAGTCCCAGAGAGTGTGGTGAAATAAAGGGTTTGGAGTTTGTTCCCAGTAAAATTTAAACCAAGGCTTAGAGTCTAAGGCTCTTATTAGAGACAGTCATGGTCTGAACAGACTTTAAGAGAAGCACAAAGACCAATCCAGAGACTGCCGTGAGGGGAGTGCATGAGATGGTGGTGCTCGAGCTACGTTCTGTGCAGATGGACAGATGGGTGTTTGGTCTGCAGACCTGAGGCTGTGGGACAGGCGGGGCTGGGACAGGCGGGGCTGGGGCAGGTGGGGCTGGGACAGGCAGCACTGAGGGCAACAGTTGAGGAGCAGGTGAATGATGCTCCTCCCTGAAGTCTAGGTTTGAAGCTTTAAACTTGATAGTACATCCAAACCACCCAAGAAACAGACTTCCCAGGCCCTGAACCTTTCAAAAGCCCTGCCTCTGGGTGACCGAGAAATCTCAGCCCGGCAGGATCAGAACGTTCCAAAGGGCTGTGGCTGTGTGTGTGCAGCCCTTGGAGCCAGAAGAGCTGGCAAGCTTTCTAAATGGAGAGAGGGAAGGAAGAAAAGGAGAAAAGAACAAAGGGAAGAGGAGAAGAAAGGGAGAAGAGTGAAAGAAAAAGACTTCAGATTCTCAGGTCAGACTGCAGCTCTGGCAACTATTAACCTCTAACCCTCAGGAGCCCCGCAGTAGCTTTCAAGTGTCAATCTGAGCTCCCGGCCTGAATTAACTCACCTTCAGCTTTGAAGCACAGTCGCCTAAGGTCAGGAGGAAGCAGTGCATCCCAGGAACTCTCTCTGCTTTGGGTAAGGATACTTGAAAGGCAAGGGACTTGGGAGAGGGACATAGTGCAGCCAAGATCTGGCTGAAATCAGCCACCACAGTTAAAAATGGCTGCCTTTGGGTTTAATGTGGTCCCTTATTGCTTAAATAACTACAAGGGATTGTGGGGAAACACTGCGCTAACCCCTCACTCCTGTGCCTTAGGCCTTTCAACAACTCCCCAAATCTGACTGTGTTGATTCCCTCCACCCACAGTGAACGCCAAGAGAAGAGAGAGCTCCTGGTGATTTTGTAACATAATAAAAGACACTGGAGAACTGTAGTGTCTGCTTCAATCTGCAGGACTTCTGAGCGACAACTGGTGCCAGGAACAGCCTGAAGCCTTTCCCCGCCTTATCTGATTGCCGGCAATGTCCCTCAGGACCAAGGTCCCTCAGATACCGTGGGGACTCACAGTAATCCCCTTAGTCTGGAGCTCCGGGCCTTCCACAGCTAGCCCAGGCCCACTTCCAACTTTATCCATCCCATACACACACATACCCCACCTGAAGTTCTCAGCACACTAGCTCCCTGTTCTTCAACAGGCACTATTGACACTTGGCCAGCTGCCTTCTTGGCAGTAGCATCCTTACTTGGTTTGTTTTATTGTAGAAGAGTCTTAAGTAGCCCCAGTGGGTCTCAAATTCACTACATATAGCCTAGGATGACCTTGAAGTACTGATCCTCAGGCATCTACCTACTGTGCTAGGATTATCTCCTGAGTTACCATCATGCCAGGCTTGGATCCACTCTCTCCTCTCAAAATCTGCTCCTGTGGTCCCCTACTCCACCTATTTGCCTCCTTGCAAAAGTGCTTGCTCTCAGCTCCAGGCTCTACACAAGCCGGACTTGCCCACATGTGATTAGCCTGGTTCTTTTCGTGACATTAACTGTATGACCCTCACAAACCTCTTGCCGAAAGTCACATGACAAGAGTAGATCAGAAACATTGTCAAACACTGCTGTCTAACACTGGGCCACGTCACTCGTGAGCCTGAGGTGAGCTCAGTTTGACTCAGGTGGCTGAGCCTGAAGCTGCTGGGGTTTTGTTTTCTCTGTCTCTTCATCTCATATCTTCAGTGACTCAGTTCTACCTCCAGAGTGGCCTCCCACACTGTGCCAACATAATTGCAAAAGTTCCGGGCATCACATCTAGACACAAGAGTGTCCTGAGAAAGAAAAGAAGGAGAGAGGAAAGGCCACAAGCATTGTCTAAGCAACCCATCCTGATTCCTAGATGGCGGACCTTAAGAAATGTGTGCAAAGATATAGTGGAGAAGGGCTGAGCTGTCTTGGAAGCCCAACACATTCATCCTTGCCTCTTCCAGGAAGCCTTCCCTAATGGCACTCCAGACTGGCTCCCGGAAGGCCTCCCAGAGTTCCCCACATTGCTCTCCAGAATCTTGTAATCTCTTAGTTCATTGTCTGTGTTCCATACTTAACCTTGGAGATGAGGGATCACAGGAAGCACGTGACTAGTCACCATGGCACCTGCCATGGTAGAAAAGAACAGAGTCTTTAAAATCTGCTGTTCAAGCAGAAGACAGAGGATTGGTAAAGAAGGGGTTGTTGAACCAGCTTGACCATTCGGCTGGATCTTTGGGCTTTGCGGTGGACTGTTTTTGGGGACCCCAGCTAATCCTTCTTGGGGGAGCATGGAGAGGAGGCAGGACCACTACATCCAAAAAGCCAAATGAGTCACATGCAGGGAGAATGTCACTTTAGGTTTTCCCCACAATTTGTGAAACCTAAAAGAGATGGAGAGTTCTGAGGCAAAGTAGTCTTAGGTAACATGAACCATTAACGTTGGATCTAAATCTGCCACTTCCAGTCCAATTTCTTAAGGAAGTCCCCTCATCTATATGGGCCTTACTTTCTTAATCTGGAAAATGGGATTTGAAGCACCTTCCCACCCCATATCCCCACCCTACCAATCAGAGGCAGGTGTCAAGATTAAATGAGTTGAATGGAAAATTCCACCATGAATCCAATGACAAACACCCATGAGAATGAAGAAAATCCTCCAAGAAAGGTCACTCCTGTCAGTGTGCACAGCCACATGACACACCCCCAGAGGAGACCCAGTTTATGACAGGACTCTCTGGGTTTCATCTCTAGAGCACCAAAGAAACTTGCTATGGTAAGGGCCTTATGGTAGAGGACAGGAGATCTGTTGACTGACCACTGTCCTCTCTCAACCATGTTGGACTAATGAAGTCATCGACATAGCTGAGGGGCCCGGAGCAAGGGCAGGGCTCACAGAAAGCTCTCTAAGGAACAAGGACCAATTTCATATTGAGTTGAGAGGTAGTTGAGGATAAAACTTCCATCAGTATTTCTAGTACAACACTTGCATTCTTGTCCTGAATCCATCAGCTTGCTTCAGCACCTGGCGCATATCCCCACCTCACTCTGGCCTCCATCTAGGACTCAGGGATCACAGAGTGACTTTGAATGGGCAGGAATGTGGTAGAGTGATACCCTCTCAGAGAGAAAACCCAGACTTCCACCCAGAGCACTGCAGGAACCAGCCACGGTTGCCATGGCTGTCACCTCAGAACTGAGGTGAAAATGAGTTCTGTGTGTTTGAGGCCAACTTAGGCTTTCAAAAACGAAAGTGCCCACATTGGGCAGATCACAATTACCTGTAAGTCTAATTCCAGGGTACCTAACGCCTTCAAATGCCCTCTTCTGGTCTCCAAGGGCACTGCATACACAATATGCATATAGTCTCTCTCTCTCTCTCTCTCTCTCTCTCTCTCTCTCTCTCTCTCTCTCTCACACACACACACACACACACACACACACACACACATTTTAGATACCTGGTAGCTAAGAGGGCAGCAAAGGTAAAATCTACGTTCTAAGGTCAAAATCACAAATGGTGGCCCTCCTTAAGTCTCACAGGCACTCTGAATAAGCCTCATGCTCACTGCATATGAACTGGACACCTCTCCGTTCCCTTTCTGAGGACTTGTCCATCCTGCACTTCTCCCAGCAGCTATTTTGAGAATGAGGAAATAATTACGAGAGCCCTGAACCAGTCCTGTCATGTGATCACTCTGTAAGTGGGAGCTCCTGAGGTTCTGTAAATCTCTTGACACTTCTGGCGATTAGCAAGCCCTACTGAAAGTCTTCATAGACAGTGCGCTTGACAGGGGTGCATGACCCCCTCCAAACAGGAGTATCACCCGCAATGACGGACAGGCCCTCACTTCCCAGGGAAGAATTGCTTTCTGCTTCATGTGGCATCTCAGCCTCTGCCTCAGTCAAGCACCTTACCAAGAGCCTGCCCCAAAGCCTCAGTCATGTCAGTGTGGGTGAGTCCTCTACCCTGCAGGGACTGACTCCATCTCAAAAAGAAAAAAAAATGTGTCCTCGTGTAGAGGAAAGTGGGAAACTTCTCTGTATCCATTCCTGGTTTTTAAGGTTCCTTCTTCAAACAGGGGAAAAAACCAAAACAAATTAAAAAAACAAACAAACTTTTACTCTGCTCGTGGTTAAAAACCTGAGCTGGGATTGGAGAGATGTCTCAGGGGTTAAGAGCACTGGCTGCTCTTGAAGAGGACCTAGGTTCAGTTCCCAATACCTACAGGGTGGCTAATAGCCACCTGTAACTCCAGTTTCACGGGATCCAGCGCCTTCTTCGGGCCTCCATGGATATTACATGCACATCACACATGTAAACTTAAATCTTAAAAAAGATAACACTGAGAATAGTAAATGTTGAAAAGGATGTGGTGAAAATATATCATTTGTATATTGCTAGTGGAGACGTGAAATGGTACAAACATGTTGGCAATCTTCAACAAAACAACACAGTCAGAGGTCAGTTTCCTTGACTGTCAGAGGCAAGAGGTACACAGGTGAGGCTCTGAAGGTCTTAAATCAATATACGAGCCCCAGAACTCTGAACTGAGCTGGTGTCCTTTGCCTGGCCCTAGGTAACTCCCTCATGTTCATCTGCATGAGCCACTTGAAGCCTCACCATATGTCTGTGGGTAATGAGGTCTTCAAAGTCATTTGTTTTCTCTTGACACATCTATTTGAAACAGCCTGAATCTAAGGCCATACAGTTGTCTTGCCTGAATGTATGTCTGTGTGTCATGTGTGTGTCCAGTGTCTGTGGAGGCCAAAAGGGGGTGTCCAATCTCTAACAACTGGAGTTACAGAGGATTTTGAGCCCCCATGTAAGTTCTGGGACTCGAACCAGGGTCCTCTGAAAGAGCAGCCAGTGCTCATAACCACTGAGCCATCTCTCCAGTCCCTGTCTCATGATCTTAACTTGCATCTCCTAATGCCTGATACTGTTCAGCATCTTTCTATGACATATTTACAATGCAAGCCACATATCTTAATTACTGATGATGACAGATAACATTTAAATCTTAGGTCCATTTTACATTGACCTTGTTGAATTTTGGGAGTTTGTTTTGCATTGTTTTGAGACAGGACCTCAGGTAGCCAGGACTACATAGCAATGCCCTTTCTTGGAGTTGGGAACGACACAGTTGGCAAGTAGTTGGTTGCCTTTTATGTATGGAGTTCAAGGTAATCCTTGGGTACATAGTGAGTTGGATGTCCTCTTGGGCTACATGAGACACCTGCATGGTTCCCTGTATGGTGAGCGACCCTGACTAACCTTCCCTTCTCTGGACAGCTGGACTTACTAGACTAGCCAGTGTTTGAAAGGTTCAAGAGAAAGGAGGTACTCGGGAGGTACCTATAGTGAATGGAACAGAGTGTGTTTCTGCCAGTATGCTGCCCTGGGAATGGCCCTCGCCTCTCCTGACTCAGTCCTCCTCCCCTGTGAAGTGGAACAAAGGACTGCTTTCCCACTGGGACTTTGCAAACGTCCTAAGAGACTCTCAAAATGAATTGGCTGGGTCCCAAGAATGACAAAGGATCATGCCAGTATATGTTGAGGGTCTCTTAGGGCCTTCAAGGTTCTCTCAGCAAGGGAAGGGGAAGCTCTTCACTCTCTTCTGCTGGATTTCATACAGGGGGTTTCTTTGAACCTCTGAGGTTGGCCCATGATGGGGAAGTCCACCTGCTAATAGAGTCATCACGAAAGGAGCAGACAAAGAAGCCAGACCCAAGGACATCAATGGAACCCCAGAGCCCTTCCCTGGAAACTCATGTTACATGACAGAAAACATCATTTAATTCTTGTTTTTGAAAAAAAAAAAGGAAGGAAGGAAGAAAATACTTTGTTTTTTTCAAAGCAGCTATCATTTTCTAATATACAATTTCCTGACTTGTTTATTGTTTACCGTCTGTCTGTCCTCACTAGACTGGAAGCTCCCTAGAAGTGGAGATTTTTGTCTATTTGTTTATTGATTTTCCTGGCACCAGCATAGCACCTGACATATAAGAGGTGCTCAATAAATACCTCATTCTTGATGGATATGCATAGATGAAGATGCTTTGAAATTTGGGGAATATTGTAAATGTCTATAGTAGTAAGAAAGGAAAGCTTCTTTTTATTTTATCCTTCCTTCCTTCCTTTCTTTCTTTCTTTCTTTCTTTCGTTCTTTCTTTCTTTCTTCCTAGATAGAATCTGATGTAGCCCCAGGTAGTCTCCTTAGGTGTCGGAGGCTGGCCTTGAACTCCTGATCCTCCTGCTTCCCCCTCTTAAGAGCTGGGATTTATAGGTACAAACCATCAGGTCCAACATAAAGATATTTTTCATTAGGCAGGTTGGTTTGTTTGTTTATTTGTTTGTTTGTTGAATGAACTTGCCATCTAGCTTAACAACTTGATACAAAGCTAGTCACCTTCAGATCAGACAGGGTGAACCTTCATTGCTTCTTGGCACCTCTTAGAGACTGTCACAGAAATTCTTTCACTCTCAGGATCTGGCTCTCGGCTGCCTTCTTGTTCTTCTTGCTCTCCGGCTCTCTTTCAGCGAATCCATCCCCTCCCTGGCTGAGCACTTCCTCTCCCAAGGTTTGTCTCCTTACACTAACGCATCCCCACCTCCTTCTCCAGCCCTGCCTTTTATAGAAATCAAGCTATTTCCCTGACTTCCACCCGGAGGCACACACAGGGTCCTATGAAATGAAAACGTGGGGCACCTTACTCAGATCTTACTACAGACATGAAGATGGCCAAGCATCCAACGAAGCCTAGAGCCATTCCGAGAGCAGCTACTGTCCACGCATACACCTTGAGTGTAGACACTCCCAGCTCCACACATCCAAACTTTAACTCATCTTTCTCCCACTGCAACTGCTCCATTTACATTTCCCATCTTAAAAAAAAAGAAAAAGGCTTAGTCACTCCACTAGTGACACACAATCCCATCACTGATGTTCACACCACTCCTCTCCCACAGTTGTTCTCCTGACCAAGGCTGAAGCCATACTTACAACATCCCCCTTGGCACACAAAGCTTCCTGTCTCAGTCTGGCAAAAACCCAGTCACTCCCCATCCTCCAGCCACAGGGATCCTCCCTAATGGACAGACATTTAAGTCCTAGGTCTCTTTGTGATAGTAAGGCTGGAGTGATGGACCCCTTTCTCTCCAGCCTTACCCTGTGATACCCCTGCACTTCATCTAGGACCTCACCACCCACTGTTCTTGTGGCTTTTTCCTGTACCCCAGGGGTACCTCACCAGTTCCCCACTTTCCCTGACCCCACAAATTCCCTGAATGCTTCCCCTGACAGTTTTCTTGGCCTTTGCTGCAGAGGGCATCGCTCTGCCCCCTCCTGAATTCCTGAAATCGGCTTGTCCTGCTCAGTCAGGCCAGAGGGGCCGGCTGGGGCAGATTCTAAGAAGGAAAATGAATGTGGTAACCTTCCAGCCAGTGGGTCAAAACCAAACAAGCTCCATCACCTCACCCTCTTCAAAGTCTGTCTAGGAGAGACGTGAGCGATGCCAGGCAGACAACTCAAAAATGTATTTATTGCGCTCTTATGCGACCCGACAATTGGGTCATTCCAGGGCATCACGAGCTGGTTCAGCCATCAGAGGGGGTGGGCTAAGATGTTGCCAGCAGCTTGCGTGCTCATAAATTTGCTTTTTATAGAATCGAGAAAGAAAGCAGATCCTCGATGAGAAGCAAACATTTGTATTCCCTATGACTTCATTTTCTGGTATTCCGATCATTTAAAAACTTGAAAAAAAGAACAGGATGTCTCTTCTTTGCCCGAATACCTAATTATCAAGAATACTGAAACTGTTTATATCATTTTAGGGGAATAAGATAAGAAAAGATCTTAAGAGGAAACATGACCCATACTTTAAGAGATGGACATCATATGCGGGAAAGCATTGCGAAAGAGATCAATATCAACAGGGTTCACTGTATTTTAAACAGCGGGATTCAAGTGGGCTTTTACTCATAACGCAATGAACAGCCCCTTGCATTATGCCGCGACATCAGGGAGAAAGGGAGACAGATGAGCAGGCAGTGGCCAGAAGCTTATGTGGGATCCAAAATGCAGCCAAACTAAAATGGACTTTTCCAGAAAACCAAACAAATTAGACACAGGAACCATCCGTCTAGTGAAAAAACGCCTGTGTTCCTGCTGTCCTATTTATAATGGAGCTGGAAGCCGTCTCTCTCCTCAGTTACACGTAAGCTACTTGACTCTAACCTTGAACTCAGAATGGAAGGGAAGAAGCAGGGACGGGGACAGGGACTTCAGTCGGGATGGAACTGTAACCCTCACTTAAGAATAGCTAGCTAGCTAGCTAGCACCAGATTTTGACCATAAATCCACAAGCGAGTAAACAGATTGCCCTGGGAACACTGAATTCAGAATCCTCCCAGAATTCCCACTATCTGAAAATGTAAATATCACTTAAGGAGCGATTGTTACAAGTTATGTCACTGAAAGTCAGTCTCAGAGACACACTTATTTCTCTGGAGATTGGTGCTGGTGGGGGCTGGGGGATGCTTTCGGGGAGTTTAGTTTGGACTTCTGAGCCCAAGCTTGCTCTTCGGTGCTCAGCACCGTTTTGCAGGGCTTCTGGTTAAACATTCCATTTTGATTAGAATGGAAAGACTTGGCACTTCCGAACAGCCCCCACCTCCGAAGCTCCTGCCGCCTCTCCTGGATCCACGCAGAGAACAAGAGGAAACCTGGAGTCCTAGGAAGTAGCCCGCCATGTACGTGGATATTTCTAATTTACGGGTAGAAAACTCCCCGGTTAAAAAACAGGCTAGCTAGTAATCTATTTAAAACCGCGGCTGACATGATAAATGAAACAGAATAAATGTATACAGCGAGTGAGCCTCGGCGGGAACACGGGGGGTGGGAGGTGGGGGAACGGAGCGCTTCTGCTGACAGCGACTTTCCGTCAGTGGCCTGTCTCTCTTGGAGGCAGCTGTCAATCACAGGCCAGCCCGCGCTCCCGGGGGAGTTCATTGTGCCCGCAGACAGTTGTGGAATAACTGCTCCTAGGCGTCGGAGCAGCAGATGGAGTGTATCTGTCAATCATTGTCACTAATTATTAACTTCTGTCACTCAGAGCAAGGCAACATCTCGGCGCCTGATCCGCTGTGATTTGATCTGCCACGCCACCTCGGAGACAGACGGAGCAACCCTTCATTCCGGTCACACTCGCAGCACTTTGCTGGGTCAGCCGCTGTGACTCAGTGCTGCGCCCCAGACCGGGCTGGCGCACGTGGCTGTGCACACGCGCCCTGGCTTCCAGGAGGCGCAGCCACCGCGAGAGGCCTCCTGGGGGCCCAGGCCAGGGGCGCCGGTGCCTACTCATTAATTATTAAAGGAGGGCGGTTTTATCTTGTCCGCTGGCAGAATCGAGGCCAGAGTAGAAGAAAAAGACCAATTTGGAGGGTTTTCTTCTCTTTGCTCCACCCGGGGACCAGTGATTATCACTCAACTTCACATTGATTATATTCTTATGATCTCTTCTCAACCTTGTGATTTGGGAGCTAGAGATGTCAGCCTGAATAATTAACTAAGGCATCTCTATAGCTGGCTTTGCAAACAGGAGCTGTAACCCGATTGGCTATTTGCTATGGGTTAGAGTGGGGGAGGGGACACTCAGCCTCTTTAGGACAAAATTTGGAGAGGGGGCTCAGAGGTCTTTAAGCTCAGCTTCTTCCCTCTTCCCCCCAAGAGGACAAGACTTTCCAAGACTGCAGAGCCCACGGCTCTGATCCCCATGAAAATAAGAGCATCACCTTCCAGGCTGAGCAGGCCAGGCCTCATGAATGCTGCACCAACTGCCCTCTGCAAGTGGGGGTGGGAAGATGGGTGAATTTGCCCAGTTAATCACATACTCAGATTCTGAAGTTAGGCTGCTGGGTACCCTACTAGGCACCCCAGTAGGCTGCTGGGCTCTCTAGTATATAGACCACTTTCCCTCTCTGGCCCAGGATCTCTGCTTATGCTCAAAACTAGGGTAATTACAGAAACTCCCTCAAGTTCTAGGGGTAGAGTGCTTACATAGCACGATCAAAGCCCCAACTCTCCCCAGCATCATATACACTGGATGTGGTGGTGCACACCTGCAATCCCCCCATCCTACCTCCCCGCAAAAAATCAAAACCAGAAAGTCCTTTAACAGAGACAGCTTGCCTGGTTCCTTGCCTGGCACGGTCAAAGCTCTCTCAGTGAAGTTGGGTTATTCATTCATGCCAAGGGAAGGTTGGACTTTAGAACCATTGGAGGCCTAACAAGCCTGGCTGTAGTTTCCGTAAGTACTCATCCAGGAGCTGCCTGGGTGAACTGACCAGTCACCGGTTGTTTGTGTGTGATGGTGCACCCATAGCTGCATCTCTGCCAAATCAGCCACACCCATTGCCAATTGGGGCGTGTCCCTTTATTCACGCTGCCATTCTGTTTCCATTTCCTTTGTAGACCTTCTCTTCATGGAAGGTGCTAGAGAGACGTCCAGGCAGAACTTGATTCCATACTCAACCAAACTCCAAAGCCTGAGATCAGAGTCTGACTGCTTTAGAAAATACATCCTGCTGCTTGTGACACCTGGCAGGAAGGCTCTAGGCCATCCAAGATAGGGACCCCCACCAGACTTACTGCTCCAGTTGGAACACATAACACGTAACTCGAAATGTGGTGGTGGTACAAGCACCTGGTGTGGTCACAGGACCTGCAGCAAGGCAGGACAGGCGTAGTGCAGTCACAGAATTGTAGCAGGGCAGGCTATGGCTGACTTGTCTCTCTGCAAGGTGCTCCGGGAGAGTTGTGTCCTTGTGTCCTTTCTCTCTCTCTCTCTCTCTCTCTCTCTCTCTCTCTCTCTCTCTCTCTCTCTCTCTCTCCCCCCTTGGGCTCTTGTGATTTCTCCAGTGTGCCAGCTTCACTGCAGTCAAATACCCCAGGTGACAGCCGGAGCTTCCGCAAGGCAAGACGAGAGGAGACAGGAAAGAGAAGGTGTAAGATGCCTGTTGCCTCTTATGTTCTGGCCTCCAGAGTCAGAGAGCCTCGTTTCCTCCAGTGTTTCTTGGTCAGAGCAGTGACAGCTGTCCATCCAGGCTCAGGGAAGAGGGTCAGCCTCCCATTGCAAGAAGAACAGGAGTCTTTGGAAGCCATGAGGCCTTCCTCGGATGTTTTCCTGTAATAATGCCAGGCCGATGCCTTCTCTAGGGAGGCTGTAGGACTCCAGCTTTGGAGAGGATGAGAAACCAGGGGCTCGGGTGCACATCACACATGGACAGGCTATCTGGAGCCCTGGACAGGAGGAGCCTTGTGGATACACTGTTGCTACCACGCTCAGTCACTGCGGCAGAGTGGGATCAATCACAGCTAATCCCTTTCCACTGATTGCTTAAGGAGAGTGATGCCCTCCACTGCCTAGAATGTGCTGCCTACAGGCCTGGCACATTCTGTTCCCTGAATGGGGAACATTTTCTGCCCCCTCACATACTCTTGCTAACTCCATTGAAGCTTTAGGTCTCAGTTCCCTTGCTACTTCTCTGGGGAGTCCTTCCCTGACTAACTCCCTCCGTGTGACAAAGCTTCCAGTTGCCACTGTCCTAACACCCTGGGCCCTGGATTTCTCTCAGGGCCCCTCCCATGAGCAGAACTAAAGAACTATCTTAAATGTCCCTAGGATTTTATTTTTTGAGACAGAGTCTCCTGAACCTGACTGACCTTTAGTCTTCTATGTAGGTGAGTGTGACCTTGAACTCCTAATCCTCCTGCCTCGTCCTTCAGTCCTTCCCTGTGTGGGGATTACAGTTGTAAGTCTCCTCACCCAGTTACTGCATGCTGGGCTCAGCTGGGGCTCTGTGCAAGCTGCCCAGTCCCTCCATCACTAATGTGCACCTCCAGCCCAAGGGGATTGTTTCTGTGAGATACAGGCTACATAACAGTAACAGAGACAACTGCCTTGGAAGGAACTTACTCCTTCCAGGTCCCAGGAGATAGGGTACCCCAGCCGCTGCGTGGTAAAGTACGGTTCAGTTGAGAAGAAGAGGGTAGGGGAAGAGTAGAGGCCAGAGGCTTTATTATGGTCTCAATGGGAGGAGAAAGGCAAGGCACAATTAAGCAAATTTAGGATTGGGGAATTTGAATAGTTAGCACAGGTTCTGAGGTGTAGGGTGGTGTCTGTTTGCCCAGTCCTTGTCACAGGTAGACTTAGGACAAGATCTTCTACTGTGTTTGGGAGTTGGGTAAATGAGGTCATAGAAGAAAAGAGATTTGGGCTGGTCTGTTTATGCATAAAAGGTATATTCTCTAGGAATTAGCTAGTCTGGAGGAATGGAGTCTATCCAGCGTTAGCAAGACTCCCAACATGGCAATACCTCATATAATACAGGAAGTAGAAAATGGAGGAGCTGGGGAAATGGCTCAGTCTGTAAAGTGCTGCTTACTATGCAAGCATAAGACCCTGAGTTTAAACCACAGAACCCATGTGAAAAATTCTGCACTGATAATGCCAGCACTGAGACAGGGCAGGCAGAGAGATGGCTCTCCAGACGGTCAGCCTGTCTAGCCTAATCGTTAAGTCTCCAGCCAGTGAGAGACTATCTCAAACACCAAAGTGGACAGCGCTTGAGGAATGACACCCAAAACTGACCTCTACCACCTTCCAACACAAATTCACACACGCGCACACACACAT